>VDFB02047230.1:81723357-81807072 GCA_007258455.2 Sequoia sempervirens | reverse complement strand
ATACCATTTAGAATTACTCTCATCTGCATTATTAGGTGATGATCTGTTGTTGGTGATAGCAGTAGTGAGGGTCTGCATCATTTGTAACAACATTTGGTTCACTTGTTCTTGTTTTTGCAGGAATGATTTGATCTCATCATTCTAATCTGCCATCTTCTTCTTACCTTTGCCTCCTATTCCACTGTCACTGGTCTGAGAGGATGCTTCAGTCTTCTTCCTCTCTCTCTCAATAGCCCTCAGATCTCTTTCGCTCAATTGTATATATAAAGGGTAGTCCACAAGCTGGCAGGAAGGTGGCTTTGATACCACTAAAATATGCTATGCACAGTTTTATTTACCAGAACTGAAATATGACAAGCACGATTTGAACAGACCATGCACAATCATAAACATCAATACTGAAATATGAAGATGTTGAGCTTAATGCAAAACAATCTATTCAGATTGTATCAGTTGACAGATAACATAATGAATCTAATCCATTTAATAACAGTGAATTGAGTTAGAATACAAATTAACTTCCAGAAAGACAACACCCCGAACTCACGGTCCTGGTGATTCAGATCACAGAGCGCACAGAACCAGTTTGTAAATGATCACGAGTAATGGTGTCTGCAATTACAGTTGAGATCACTGCCACAGAAGGTTTTCATAAGACTCCTGAAGAGTGATATTGACCTGGGCGTAGTCTCTCAGGAGGACGTCAAATGTGTATCTCTTCAACGGGTGCTATAGGGATGTCCACGAATCCTCAAGTTGGGTGTGGAAGTGATGCGTCAACGACTGTTATGTTCTTGAATTGGGTGGAGTGATTTGGCGGATCGAATGGTCTATGTGCCCTTGTCAATTGCCATGGTGTTGAGCTGTATATGTTGTCATGCATTGTCGCGACCAGAATTACCTGTTTCCCTAGTGCGCAGAGACGCCTTGAATGTTTGTGGCCAAAGCCTAAGCTCGGCCACATTGTCCGTTATTATCACTCTCCACTGTGCTTCGTTCTTCTTGCTAGACCTGTTATAACAAATATGGGTGATCAGAAGGGAATGACAGAATGAGTTGAATGACGACCCAGGTTCTGGCAAGGTCTTCGTCTTACCAAATCATGAGGCCTGTAGAGGATTTCGTCTCCACAAGGTCAACGTGCCTATGCTTTCATTCATCATGAACAACAAAAACCCGCGAGCACAGATAATACCATATCACGAACACCAACCAAGAGGTCGGCCAGAAATTCAAATATTATGTGAGCACCTACCAAGGGGTCGGCCAAAGTTCCAAATTTAAATATTATTTATAATAATTTAAATTTATATTTATGATTATTATATTTAAACTAAGCAATGTTCCTGCCAAAAATCACTTTAAAAACTTTGGGACATGATATAATCGAGCTATTCATGTCTCTACAAGGCATTCTCATTTTGATGCCCATTATGGCTTCCAGCTATCAGCCCCTTAAAAGGACTTTATTTGCTCTTCCAGCTCCATCTGTGTCCCAAAATTAGAGAAAGACATAGCTTCTTCATTTGTGAAAACTTTGGACCAACTTGATGCCATCATTCAAGATATCATTCAGCATAGTCAGTCCACATTGTAAGGCACTTTGAGACCAATATATAATACCTCACTTTTTCCAACTTGGCAAACACATTTGGCTTCACTTAGATGAGAAGTTTCACAAGCTGAGGCCCATTCGTTGCAAGTATTGCGCAATTCTCCACATTGAGGTTCCCAATGCTTTTTCATTTGGATCTCTTGATTCAACTTCACATCCATGATGTTGTCAATGCAAGCCAACTCAAGCTATACAAGCCATCTCACTTGGAGGATGTTTCCATCATTCATCCTAAAGATCGAACCCCATATTTTCAACAACCTCTGGTTAACAATTATTTGCTCAATGTTTTGACCATAGTTCATAGGAACGCATTCTCCCTTGGAGAACCCACATTTCAAAAACTAGGACATCTTGGGGATAAGGACGAAGTGTTCCCACCCCTCAAAACTACCACCAACAAGGTGGGGACTTTCCAAGACACCATGCAGGAGCAGGTGAGAAGCAGGTGACTTCTCTGGAACATCCCACCTATTGGAGATGTCTGTGGAACACCCTGACATTCCCAAAAGGGCTTGGAGACTTTAAGAAGTCCCTTGACTATATTGGGGATGCTGGGAAACCCCTACAGCCTGGGCAGTAATAAAGTTCATTTTCTATTTTTTAATTCAAAAATAAAAAATAAAAAACAGAGTTTCTCTATCTCGTGATAACTATTTTGATTTGTGTCAAAGCATTGAAATAACAGAAAAAGTGATGACATGTAGAAATGGTTGAGCTTAGAAGAAAGAAGGAATATTTACATGGTGTTGGAGGCAAAATAGTCCATTAAATTTAAAACTGCTGTTACTGCTTTTGTTTACTGGCACTCGGATGTGTGCTCTCTTAGCTGTTACTGTTTTTGTTTCTGCTGACTGCTGTAAGGAGGTTCTAAAAACAGAGAAGAAAATAAATAAATAGATTCAAGAATGACGATATTCCTGTCTTCAATTGCACAGCCCTTATTGTTTAGACCACTCAGATTCCCCAGCTTCACCGTTAGTTCTCTAAAGAATGAAGATTTGATCAGAAATAATGAGGACTTGATGTCAAAGAAAATATAATGATAAAATTATGAAAAATAGCATGTGCCCTGAAGGTCCATGTGGTCTTGAAGGCCTCAATTTGTGTTTGGTGGTGAGGCTCTGCCCAAAGACCCCATCCTGTATTGCAACCCCAGACCCCCACCTCTGCTTATATTTGCATGGCCAGCCACTATCCCCCTGCCATCCCCAAATTTGGGTCCATGGTTCCCCCGTCCCTAACATCCTCCCACCCCAAAACTCCATGGAACAATGGTCCAGACTCATACTAATTACAAAATGCAAACCACTACTTACTTAGTTGAACATAATGGCACTTTGCCGAAACAGCCCAAGTGGTTTTCCAAGTCAACTTTGGTGAAGAAATTTCCTCCTCTAATGTAGAAGTTGGGGACAGCTTCCACTGAGCAGGGAGGAAATGAAGGACAGTAATTGTGTCTAAAAAGTCACAACTAGTATTTCTATTTTTATTAAATCAAGAGTCACATTTAGAATTTCTATTTCAGAAAGTTAGAAGTTGCGTATTTTTCAAGTTTTAGAAGCTTCCTTGTATATCTATATATACTTAATATAATGAGCATGCAATAGACACAGTAACAATCCTTGTATCTTACTCGTTTTTTGCATTTGTCTCCTTAGCTGCTGATATCATTATAACTTTGTGCGTCAGTGTGTAAACATAAAATATTAAAATGTGAAAACTAAGGAAGACATTTCAATTAATCTACAAACATACATTGTATATAAGCATTTGTAACATACATGGATGCATTCATATACATGCTCCTCTGTTAGACCATCTAAGACAAAATCCATTTACAAAATTTAATTGCTGAACTTCTGATCTAATACAGAGGTATTCAAAAAAAATTATGGGTCTATCAAGAACTATGTCACTAGGCACTACCTTTTCCCTTCTTGGATTGTGCACTTTGTTACATAATGGTTAAAATCAGTCTATAATTTTTTCAGATCATTCTACATTGAAATAGCTTTTCTTAAGCAATTATTTTCACTTTTGACATTGTGACAAACTTATGAATACCACAAAAAACGTCACCACTGAAACAGACAACAATCATCTGCTTTTCGTAGTTTGCAGTTACCAGCATTGCTCATGCTTCTTTACAGTGAAAAAGGTGCAAACTGATAGCAGTAGTGGATAGATTGAAGCTTGTATGGCAGCAAAGTGAGTTTCAGATATGTATAATTGAATTTAGACAGGGACTCCGGGCAAAACTATAGTTTAAGAATACAAGCTTCTTAATTTTTTCTTTAATTTCATTTTACATAGATATGACAGCCACTTTAGCATTGTCTTAAGTTGATATAATGATATCTATGTTTTATGTTGTATACATATTACTATAGACCAATGCAGTCAAAAGATTAATCTGGGAATTGCTAAAATTCCAACTATTAGCTATTTGTGATAAATTATTCACAATAAGATAGTAAATTGAAAATGATATTATTAGAAAAAAATGATCCTATGACAGGAATTGCTAAGACTACTATCAATAGTGCTTGCAAGAAACATATGCATTGTTCGTTATTTATGAGTATTGTCTAAACTCTAAATCACAAAGTTGAAGCAATAGACAATTTCAATGCAAATAGCATTTCAAGTTAATATTAAAAAGATTTCCTTGAGGGAGTGCAAATGCCTTTAGTTAAAAATGGTTTTCAGAAGACATATAAGTCAATTCCTTCAAATTACTCAAGGATTTAAGATTTATAGCAAAACCATGTCAGCTAAAGCCTTGAGATTTCCGCAAGTAAATTTTTTCCATATATATTGGGAATGAACTGCATTTTTATTTTATCCTCTTTTACTTTCGATGTTTAGGATCTAACACCTACACTCCTCTTCAGGAATTAATTTCTTGTTTTTAGGCCAAATCATAGTTGCTCACACATCAGAGTAGTGTTCAAACAAAATGGTCAGTTTGTGTGTCTACAATTAGAAGCACTATAGAGGTTATGCATTCCTATGAGATTGCAGTATACCAAGCAAGAGAATTCCAGTGTTCTCTATCCTTGTAGTGATAAAAAGGAAATGATTTTTGAGTTTAATAAGCAAAATGACCCAGGTCACAATGAGGTCTAAACTAACATGACTGACAATTCTGATTTTAATTACTCTAGCTTTGGGTTGTTCCATCCAGCTCCAGTATTATGATGAGTTGGAGTTTGAACGTTTCCACTTGACTATGTTACCTGCATGCATTCCTGAATTCTTATTTTGGACGCCAGTTAACATTTATAAAACTTCTTTCTTTCTTTATACTTCATATCTTACTACTAAATCAGCCACATTTGCCTGAGGTTTGAGGCATAATTATTATTGATCTAGCATTGTGTGCAGGGGACCTACGGGGGTTTCCATAGAAATATTCAAGTGAACAGGCACTTAGTGAAATCACTCCAATTGTGTAAAGAATGTTTGATGTTGAATTCTGTCTTACGTTACTTTGCACTACGAGTGTAGGTGGATTGGTAAATTCAAGTCACTCTTAAGCTTGGTCATGAGGTCAAAACTAAGAGTATAAAATTTAAACAATATTACAGACACAAGTGCCTGTCCAAAGGAGGTATCATGCATCAAATTGATATCTCTTCTGGTAGTGACATGAAAAGCTATGCTTAGCTTTACATATAATTAAAATAAAGGAACCCTAAACCAGTAATGTGGCAACCAAAATGCGAATAATTGGGGCTAATTCATCTACGAGACAAAATTCAGAAAAAAGAGAGGGGTACCCAGAAATTGACAAGCTTCGAGCACCCTGGATTGCGGCTTGTAAGATGTGAGAGGCAATGAGAGTAAATGCTGCCAGAATTGCGAATGAAGATCCTGCGGCTTATTCCCTACAAATGTCCCACACAAATACTCCGCTTTCTCCATGGGCTCTGCATCTCCCCGAGGTGTCGATGGAGCTGCCCCCATGCCTTCTAACTTCTTTTTTCACACAAATTTCCCTGCATTGATCTATAACCTCGCCATCATCGCGGATTAAATTTGAATTCAGCTTCAGCTTCAGCCTCTCAAACAAATTACTGAAACTGGATCACTAGCTGTAAAACCTCGATATAACTAATTGAAATGAAACCCTTCCAGAGGATCAGTGTCCTTTGAATGCGGCCAGGTTTAACATTTAGAGTTCGTCTTCCTTTGTATTCAATGCCATGAAAAAAACGCATTTCAGGACAAGATCCCGGAAGAAATTTGGAAGTTTGCTCGACAAGTTTAGAAATAATTGAAGCGTTTGCTTATTTTAATTTTTCCCTTGTTTCAAATGAATGAAAAGTCTACGGTTACCCGCGTGTAGTCTCGACTGCGTTGCCGTGGATTCGTTTTGTAACCCGGGGTTAGGCTCCAGTTTGTTTGATTACGTGGTTGACCTATAATACTTTACAAATTTCAGTAATAAATAAAGCGTTTTTATTTTATTTTATTTTTTATTTGTTTCAAATAAATGAATAATCCGTGGTTCCACGCGTGATGTCGTGATTTCGCTACCTAGCCTAATGTTAGGCTTCGGTTGATTTGATTATGATGGTTTAACTTATATTTATATTTAGAAGAAGTAATCACTCCATTAGGGTAAATTAATTAAAAATTATTATAAATATATGATCTAAATCATAAATATAAATATATTAAAAAATATTGTTGAGGATTTATAACAATAGAATAAATAGTATTTAGTTTTAAGGGTGATAAAGATTAAATTATAATAGATGATGTTAATTGTTTCGTCATTATTTTTAGAAAATTAGAATTTTTTAAGTGATTGTTTGTGGGCTACTATTCATTAGTGTAGGTTATTTTTATATTTTTAGAAATGAATTATTCAGTTGTAGACACATGAAAATGATCAAGGGACTATTTTAGTGGTGATTTTTTGTCAATTGGTGAAAAGTTCATATCGGTCAATTTAAAATTGATGAATATATTACAACCAACAAGGTGGCCAAATCCTCTCAGTTTTACGAATTATCGGTCTAATGCATTTCACTTTGCCATCAATTTATTTTATGAGGTATATGTAATTAATAATTTCACCATAACAAACTACGTGTTTGCAATGGTCTAATTAATATTTTACCTTGGAATCTCGGAAGCATGTATTAAATCATCCACATATTCATCAATACTATTAAAATGACATTGTGTATTAGGATACATTTCGCCAACAGCATTAAATATTCACTATGTGTGAGAACCCATTTTGCTAATAAAATTTACAAATAACTGCTTATGAGGACCCATTTCGCTAATAACATTAAAAAGTAATTACGTTTGAGGACACAATTCACCAATTATATTAAAAAATAATTGTGTGTGAGGACCCATTTCGTCAAATACTATGATAACTCCATGCTAATCGTAGGCCGATAATCACCTTGAAAATTACAATGTATGCGTTTTGTCGAGGTTTGATTCACCCAACATTTAAATGTATCGTAGTATAATCACCCGAGATTCACTAAATTTTTACTATACCATTTAAAAATCCTATGGAATTCGCCAAATATGGATTCATATAAATACAATTGAAACTTGATCAGTTATGAACTTGTGAGCTCTTGATTCAGAACCTTGATCATAGGAAAGTTACAAACTTACAACTGTAGGCATTGTTGCATTAGCAAATAGCGAGTCAGTGAAAACCTAAAGGTAAGTGATCATTTCTTCATAGTGTTATAAGATTATTTATCTCTTTGTCATTCTTGCTTCAATTATATAGATGATAATGAGTAGGGAATGGGATCTATATTCTATGATTCCTTCTTAGAAAAAAAAGATATTTTTTGACAAATTTTATTTTGCGAGAGATCAAGATGTCAAGCAAGAACAAGAGTAATACTCCTCAAGGTGGTGAAGGGAGGCCATCAAAACGTGCAAAACATATAGTTACAATAAAGGTGTACTTTGGTAATGTTTTCAGTCCATCAGATCAAAGATGAAACTACATCAACTCTTGCACCAAATATTAACGAAGAAGGCAATATCTCAAAGGAAGATCAGAATGAGTTAATTGAGTCGGATGAGGATGACAATGTAACAGAAGACATTCCAAGGGATACCCAGGGTAGTTGGGATGAGTTAATTGACTTGGATGACAATATCGACATCGTAGATGATGTTGCAAGGAAGAGGAAAAGAAAATCCAAATAAAAAATAGGGTGCGAGTGGGATATGATAAGGAAATTTCAAATTGATTGGGTGTTAAAGTACCCATTCATTGAACCAATGGAGAATGTAAACAAAGATGAACCTCCAACATAATGCAAGTGTAAGATTTGTATTTGGAAATATAAAAGAGACAAGAATTTGCAGCTAAAACTTGACACTATAGAAAAGCATATTGGTAAAGTTTATGAAAACAAGTCAGACAAAAAGGAAAAATCAATAGTAAGATGGAAATCAAAGGAAGAATGTCTTCATGTTAAGCATGCTCTATAATATGATGAGAATATGCAAAGAATGGAGAAGCTTGTTGAATGTGGAGGTTCAATTGAAGCTCGATTTGGAAAGATAATGGTAGGAGCACAATTGACAAAAATTGTTCAAATGAGTGTTGTTTTCCATATTTTGTCCAAAGGGCGTCCTGTGACAGACTACCCAAAATATAATAATTTATTATATTTTTTGGGAATTCCTAACTTTTCGAGCACGCATTGGTCAATAAATTATGGGTGGGAATGGGCAGGTTGTCTTGCAGAGGTCGAAAAATAAGATTTACAAGAAAAAATAAAAGATTCAACCTTCATTACATTATCTTTAGATGAAGTTATTACAATAGATTATACTTCTTAGTTGTGTATGCATGTGTATAATGTAGACATCAAAAAATTGTCATCTTACGATACCTTGTCACAACATTGCATCATTTAGACACCTTGTATCATGTTTTGCCCTAGGTACCCATGTCATCATCTAATTAGTTAAATAAATCTTATTTTATTTGACTAATTTCATTTATTCCCTTCCTATGCGTAATTCATCAATTCCTCTAATGTTAATTAAATAATTTATATTATTTAATTAATTAAATCATTTCCATCCATTTCTCTAATGTTAATTAAATAATTTATATTATTTAATTAATGAAATCATAAATCCAACATTAATTAAATAAATCAAATATTTATTTAATTAATAAAATCTTAAAAATATCTTCTCGCTTTCTTTCCAAATTTGAACTTATGTGTATCTAATTAATTTATTTAATTAGATATTTCATCAATTATCCTTCTCATCTTTTTCGGGATTTATTTCCTTTGAAAGAGAATCAAAATCTTTCTATTTTTTTCACATCTTATCTTATCTTGTTTTAATTCCTTTAAAACAATAAATCAAAATCTTTCTATCTTTCAAAAAATTTATCTCATCTCGTCATATTTCCTCTTTTGTCAAAAAATAAAATCCTTATCGAATCTTGTCAAATCTTATCTCTATTCAAATCAAAAATCTATAAATCAAACCTTTCACAAGCCATTTGGATCGAATCTTCTTCTAGCATCTTCACTCTGTCAAAATAATTCTTCAATCGCCATCTATCATCTTCATCAGGTTGTTATGCTGCAGAAGTGAGCAATCAACATTCCTCCAACAATTAACTTTCGAAATCTTGCATTCTTGTGCAAGTGGAGAAGAGCCATGGAGATCAATCAACACTAGTTTGAAAATCGGTTTGCACATTATTTGTTTATTATTTTTATTTTCATTCTAGTTTGTACTTCATGGTGCTTGATAGGATTTAATTTGTTTATTGTCTTTAATGCATTTAAACTCTTTGGATTATCTACCTATCTACATTTTGGCGCCCACCGTGGGGCCTTGCCCCATTTTTAACATTTATCTACAGGTTTTCTGACAGGATTTCACGCTCTGAAATTTGACTTTCTGGCAAAAATTCTTGTTTTAGCATATCTGAGGGTTTTTGTGGTGCATACAAGGCTTTTAATGGTTTTTTTTTTGCAAGTTTTATTGACTTTGTTTTGCAGATCTGTCAATTTTTGGATAAAAACCCCAAATTTTACCAATTTCTTCATATCTTTTACACAACTACGAATTTTTCTACAATATTTTTACATAGTCTTTTGTATCATCTCAAGAGGCTACAGTAAAAAAATCGAGGGTTTATCATCATTTTTGTAGGAGTTATTGTAATTTTATGTTATTTCATAAAATTGATTTTTTGGACGCAAATAGACGAATTTTTCAGAACTATTTACATTTTTGGAAATCTCTTTAAATTCTAATTGGGGTCTGTATTTTACAGATTTAATTTTGAGGTCAAATACAATGCAAAAAAATCTGATCTTCATTTTCTATATGGTTTTCACAAATCTGCGTTTTTGAGAGCAAAACAGAGAATTTTTCTGACTTCTTTACATTTCTGGAAAGCTCTCGGAAAATTAGTAGGAATCTCTTCTTTGAGTTTTCATTTTTCAGATCAATAAAATCATCAAATAATAAAATCTAATTCGGCTATGTTAAAAACATGTATCTGAAATCGCAATTTTCTGATGAGTTTGTTTTTTTTCTTTTGCTGCATTATAATATTATTTTTTGATCTTGTAGGTGATCATAAGGAGCTCTAGTAGCAGCAATATCACTCACAACAACAATTTGGAAAGCGAAAATAACTAGGTGTACTTGTTTCATCCTTCATCTTTTAATCATTGTTTGTCACACATTTGGATTTGGGGTTCTTAAAACGAATCTTGTCTTCAATCACATATCAAAAATTGGGTCTAAAATTAACCACTGTCTTCCTACACATTTGATTTGGGATCTAAAAAGAACGAGTGCTTCATTGTCTTCTTCCACACATTTCATTTCTAAGAGAAATTAACCACTGTGAGTGTGAATCAAGTGTGTGTGTGATTATAAACACCTCACTTGGTTTGCTTTTGTCAAACCCTTTCTAGGAGGCCTGCTAGGGGATTTCATCACCCCTGGGGATGACCTCAATTGAAGTGTGAATCGAAAGACACGCTTGTTTGGAAGTTAAAAATTTTGTCACTCTTGGCTAAGCCCCAAAGAACTTTATACCTTTGGGAAGTGAAGGTGAAGGGTGGGTTACCCCTCTCTCTCGGCTGTGTGGCAGGATTTTTCTTTCAAATCATCCTTAGTCAACCTTGTTCAAACTAGTTTGAAACCTAATTGGCCATACCCACTTGACTAGTCATAGGGCTTATTGATGTGTCTTCCATGTGTGCTTGTTTAATAATCATCATTACATTCTTCAGATTTCAAAATTCAAACTTGCTTATGTGTCTTGCGTGAGTGATTCATGTGTGTGCATGTGTGATCATTCATTTAAACATTGCCAAATCAAGCTAAACACCAAACACATAAAGACAAGTCACTCTACACGTTCTTCCAACACATCCATATCCAATCACTTTCATCCTAATCATTCTTCTTAGCCACATCCTATACATTTCATCCTAATCAATCAAGTCATCCAATCTAATCATTCCACATCATCGTCATCACCAACCCAGTCCTAGTCACCACTTGTCAAAATGGTCATAATAATAAACAAGCCCAATCCTAATCATAAGCCCAAAATCATAAACCAAGGGGGCTATCCATCTAGGCCAAATCATGAGACAAAACCTAAGTTTGAGCTCATAATTCAATGAGTCCCTTTCTATAGTCAAAATCATGAAAGAAAACCAAAACCTAAAATCATACTTCGAGGGGCTTCTCCTACCACCGCTAATGATTACATGAACGATGTTACATACTTTGAGGAACAAATCGATGTGCAAGAGCTTACACACATGTGTGACACCATGCCCACATTCGAACACAAAGCCCTAGCATCCCAACTTCAAAACCTCCTTCAAACACTTCATCAAATACCCCAACCCTTAGACCACCAAACCATACAAAGCCTTCAAACCATCTTTCAAGATTTTCAACAAATTAAATCACCTCAAATCCAACTCCTCCTAGCTCAAGCCAATCAATTCGTTGCCACTTGTCAAATCCAGAAATCACAACGTCATCCCCTATCCATTCATTATCACCCTTCCACCTCATACCAATCTAATCCATCCACTTCTTTGCATGTCAATGCCACATCAACCTATCAACCCACATCACGACAAACACATGTGACTTTAAGTTCTACTTTGCAACAAGGCCAAACTTCCTCATGTTCTAATGCAACCATTGACAAGGGGAATACCAATCTAGCACATGCACCCTATAACTTTATCACACCATCATCCAATCAAAACCAAAACCCTAAGCCCACACCTTCCACCCATACACCTACAAAGGATGTGACCCAAGCGCTACTAGCAAGGAATCAAACATCGCCATGTCATCCAACTCATATTCTTGAACATAAAAAAGAGTCATCAAACATCATGCCAAGTCCTTCAAGCCAACCATGTCATCCACAACCCCTTGAGCCAATTCCAGAGTCTCACCTCATAAGTCCAAGTCACCCTCTATCATGCTCCTATGTTGTTGACCATCAAGAACAAGACAAGTCTCTCCATGAGAAATCCCCTTCCACCTCCATTCCAATAAGTCATGAGGTATTTCAAGAGCACAATCCTAAACACGCGGAAACATTACCCTCTTATCCACATAAAGATCAACACCCTCCCAATGATTCCATTCATAACATACCTAATACTGTTCATGATCAATCTTCCATCTTTGATCAAGACCCATTTTATGATCAAGAAGACCATGATGATCCTCTTAGCCAACTTTATGCATTCCATGGTCAAGATCTTTCCACCTCACCCATCCATGATGCACAAACATCCACTTCCCTTGATGAGACATATGCCTCCCAAACACACATAGAAGATCAAACAAATACATCAGATCTAAGTGAACACAATGCTAATCAAGATCCTAATGATCCCCCATCACCCATTATCGACCCCATTGCAAGTACTCCATCATATCCTATTGGTCTTTCCACCCTCATTCACGAATGTTCCTCCTTAGAACAACAACAACCATTATCTTCTCCATCCAATAAGGAACTCGTGTCTAGTGTTCCACCTACACCTATTCCCATTGTCCATTGTACACTCCAAAACACGAACCACCAAGGTAAAGGTCTAGACCTTCATGAACAAGGTATTTTGGAGCCCATCCATGTCAAAGTCCCTCCACGCTCTTATGGCCTTGGACCTACACCCCAAGGACAACAACCTAAAGATGTTGGTATTTCCTCCATGCCTCCTAAGTCCACTTTCCATGATGAATCCTATCATACACCTAAAACATATGTTGCCATTCCACCTCCATCATCTTATAAATGTCAAAAGCATGCGACCGTACACCTTCCACCATCCACTCTACCACCATTGCTTCCAACTCCTAATATCCCTCGATTCATTTTACCACCATTACTTCCAACACCTAATATTCCTACCATTCAATCCTCTTATCCATTTATCCTTAAATACCCTAACATTCCTAATCATGACCAAAAAATGCACACATTGTATAAACATGAAGTTTCCACCCATTCCACCAAACCCAAGGGATTCCAAAATAAAAATTTGGATGCCTCTACACATAAAGTCAAAAATTCTAAAGGTCCTAATGCCTTAGCATACAATTGCAAAATATCAAACCTAAGTACATCTAAAAAGTTATATAAGCCCATACCTCCAAAAGTAAAGGCCAAAACTAAATGGGTTTGGGTACCTAAACAAAAAGAAAGCAAGTCAAATGAGGCATCCACATCACAAAAATCCCAAAAATCCCCTTCCATCCAAAACACACATTCCCACTCTATTCAAAAGTATCAAATTCCTAAAACCCACAAGCCAAATAAAATTCATAAAAATACTAAGTCTATGTGGGTACCAAAAGCACTACATCCACCACCTCCTAAGCAAACATTTCCATTGCTTCCTACATCCCATCCACATCAAAAGCTTCAACGTTTATCACAGTGTGTGCAACCATTGGTCATGGTTCCCTTCCATTTCTCAACAATTCCACATACCTCCATCTCCTCATCCTTCACGCATTATCCTACATATCTCCCCCATCATCTTCCTATGGTCCATACTTTTGCATAAACATTTCATCCATCCTTTTGCACAAGTCCTATTCAATCTGCATCATCATCCACTATTCCCCATCCATTCTTACATAAGACTCTCATAATCTGTCACCTACCTAATCCATCCCTTTCATGTCATCCCTTACCAACATCTATGAGCATAATGACACTTGACATGGTCCATGCAATGGCATCCATATCTAGTGGGACTACCAACTTTCACGCAACTAGACACTTGAGTCCCTCCTATCCATATTCCCCTTCTCCTATCCAAAAAGTCAAAAAAATTCAAAGTAAATAAAAAAAGAAAAAGTAAAGAGAAATCTCTTTGTCCAATGGTGAAAACCTAGTAAACAGGCGCCTTGGATAAGTACCATGATGAAAACCTAGCAAATAGGCGTCATGTGTAGGTTGATCTTCTATGCCACTTACACTTGGGGGCACAATGTCTTATCTATCCAACCTATCATTTTCATGTCATATCATTTCCATCCTACCTGCCATCCTTAGCCAGCATATTGAGTCTATTCATACATACCTATCATATTCATCCACCCTTCTTCTTTTGATCTTGATGAAGATATAGGGGCACAATGTTGAAACATGTTTTGAGTATCTCTTGATATACCTCATCCTTCCAAACAAGCCTATCATTATCCTATTGTCATAAGCTTTGTCATGAAATATCCTAAGTCTTGTACCTAGAATGGGGCATGTTATTCCTATGCGACATAGTCTTTGGAAATCACATCCTTGCTCTCTTATGATGCATACATCAATTCCATTCACTATGACTTATCCTTTCCATCCATCCATCTATCATGAGCATTTTATCCCTTATCCCATCACCCACCCTTGCACCTAGACTTGGTTTTCCCCTTGTCATTGGCATCTAGCACAAAGGCTACTCAAATTTTCATCCTTTGACACCTCCAAACATTTCAAAAATACAAAAAAAATAAAAACATTTCAAAAATCCAAAAAAAATCAAAACATTTCAAAAATACAAAAAAATCAAAACATTTCAAAAATCCAAAAATCAAAACATTTCAAAAGTCCAAAAATCAAAAATTTCAAAAGTCCAAAAAAAAATCAAAACATTTCAAAATTCCAAAAAAATAAAAATATCCCCAAAAAATACAAAAAAATCAAATATCTAACAAACATCCAAGCAATCAAATCAATCCATCCAATTAATTCTTCTAATTTCATCTACTTAATCCATCACCTCAATCCGATCATCCAACCAGTCAACCAAATCAATCATCATCATCAAATCCATTCATCCATACATCAAATCAACTCAATCAAATCAATCCAAGCAATAATCTAAATGCAAGTCAATCCTTAATCCATACCAATCAAGTCAATCAATCTTGTCAAATTATCCAATCACATCCTTTGGTCTTGATCCTAATCTTGTTGTAAACCAAATCAAAGTCAATCAATCAATTATCATCATCCTTGTGTTGCTCTAGGGATATATCGCTTCCCAACAATGACAACACTATCATCATCATCAATCAATCAATCAATCAATGGTTTACAGCTTGACAGGGGCAATTCCTTATTTGTTTTTGTATCATTTGTGCATGCTTGCTTGCTTGCTTGTGTGTGTTATCATTTTATCTTGCATTTGTATCAAATCTGTATCATTCTAGCTAATATTCATATCTTGTGTATGTTAGAGTAGCTTTTTGCACTATCCTTTGCATCTAAGGTCATATCATACCTTTTGTGCATTGGGACTTTAATGCTCTAAGTCTACTTCCTCATACATCTAGACAAGGTTGTATTAAATTGGGGCACGCGACACATCGTCACCTTGGTCCTTATATCTTGGCGCATAGTGTCTAGTGCTAAATCAAACATCGTGGTTGCTCACTTTCATTACAGCATAACGTATCATTCATCTCCTTCATCCACTTTCTATCTTGCATCATCCTGTTTATAATTTCATTTCATTTCAAGAGTCTACCCGTGTTTGTCCAACCCGCCTATCCTCTCGAGGGGGCATCATCATTCCATTATCCTATCTTTCCTTCACCATCCATTTTCTTTTACCTGTATCTTAACTTCTTTGAAATGATGTTACTCGACACAAATCTAATCATCTCGAACATCATCTCAAAGAGGAGCAAAATGTAGACATCAAAAAATTGTCATCTTACGATACCTTGTCACAACATTGCATCATTTAGACACCTTGTATCATGTTTTGCCCTAGGTACCCATGTCATCATCTAATTAGTTAAATAAATCTTATTTATTTGACTAATTTCATTTATTCCCTTCCTATGCATAATTCATCAATTCCTCTAATGTTAATTAAATAATTTATTATTTAATTAATTAAATCATTTCCATCCATTTCTCTAATGTTAATTAAATAATTTATATTATTTAATTAATTAAATCATTTCTATTAATTCTTCTAATGTTAATTATTTAATTAATGAAATCATAAATCCAACATTAATTAAATAAATCAAATATTTATTTAATTAATAAAATCTTAAAAATATCTTCTCGCTTTCTTTCCAAATTTGAACTCATGTGTATCTAATTAATTTATTTAATTAGATAATTCATCAATTATCCTTCTCATCTTTTTCAGGATTTATTTCCTTTGAAAGAGAATCAAAATCTTTCTATTTTTTTTCACATCTTATCTTATCTTGTTTTAATTCCTTTAAAACAATAAATCAAAATCTTTCTATCTTTCAAAAATTTATCTCATCTCGTCATATTTCCTCTTTTGTCAAAAAATAAAATCCTTATCGAATCTTGTCAAATCTTATCTCTGTTCAAATCAAAAATCTATAAATCAAACCTTTCACAAGCCATTTGGATCGAATCTTCTTCTAGAATCTTCACTCTGTCAAAATAATTCTTCAATCGCCATCTATCATCTTCATCAGGTTGTTATGCTGTAGAAGTGAGCAATCAACATTCCTCCAACAATCAACCTTCAAAATCTTGCATCCTTGTGCAGGTGGAGAAGAGCAATGGAGATAAATCGAGTTAGCGCGGAGATCGGTTTGCATTTGTGCTTATTATTGTGATTTTCGTGTTTGTTTCGTACTCTATTGTGCTTGATAGGATCTAATTAGATTTATTGTTTTCAATACTCTAAAATCTGATTGATTATTTCCCTATCTACATATAATATTGTAGATAAATGTCTTCCAGTTAACCTCATCTACTCTGTGTTCATAAAATGAAGGAGAGTTCGACATCGCAAAATCATTTGAACTAGTTAAAACATCTTTGAATGAAATTGGAGGTATGATGACTTCGTGATTGCCAAAAAGTTGGTGTGTGTAGGAGTTGTTGGAAGGTCATAGGAATGATCTTTGCGTAAAGTTGCAAACTACTTGTTCACCTATACATGATTGTCATTCACTACATGGCCCACAAAATGAATTTAGCATTTAAAATTGTAAGCAAGTTTCCTTCAGTATCAAAAGTTGGAAATCTAGTATGTGACCTCTACTCATACTTTTATTGAAGTCCCAAACAGTTTTTGAAATTTTAAAATTCTGTTGAGGAAACAATAGCAAGAAACAAGCCTCTTAAGGATGTTGATACCACATGGATATCCTTGCATGGACCACCACAAAGATTTTTTTTTAGAATATATCAATCTTTGATTGGAATAATGTAAAAACATTGCCACGCAGTAGAGAAAGCTCTTGACCTCTTACATAGGTTAAGCAATATAGAGACACTCTTAAATTTATCTAGTCTTCTCCCCATGCTAGATGAAATGAGTAATCTTGTGAAAAAAGCCCAAGAAAGAATTATGTATATTTGTGAATATAGTAAACTACGTAGAATGACATGCATGACCCTTGATAATCTATATATGTTAGATTATCTATTTGAAAGTACAAAATTTATAAACTAACAGTTACTTACAGATTTGAACAATCCTAAAAAAGTTACAGTTTAATACAAGCAGGGAGTTATGTGTATTTGTACGTTGATTTGAAATATAAATGCACTATTTTGTAAATCTGTAAATACTACTTTAAAAGCTATTGCAAAATATTTTTCCTTAGAGAACGATTCCCTTGAGATGAACTACTTAAAGCCATCTTTAATGTGTATCCTCAATTTTGAGTTCCATCCCACCATAAACTAGACTATTTTCATAAGAACGTAAATACCTTGGCTAAACATTTTTCGAAAAGTTTAGAATACAATGGACAAAAAATAGAAGGAATTATACATGAAACTAAGCTTAGAGAGAAATCTTGTCATTTTTCAATAACTATGATTAGACAATTTGAAGCTATGATTGGAAAGTTTAGAATGTAGGTAGGATCAATAACGAGGGTTTGGGAAACCTTAGGTCAAAGTGAAATATTGTGCTTCATTATCAAAAAAAATCAAACTTGTTGATCTATGTCAAACCGTGATATTGGGGTCGATGGAGGATGAGAGAGTTGTTAGTGCATCAGGGCTTTTAAAATCAAAGATAAGAAACAAACTAGATAAGAATTTGGAAAATTACTTGAGGATGTATACAACTAGGTATGATATCTGAAGTTTTCCTTTTGATGTGAAAGAAGAGGGTTGTGCAACACTTCAAACATTAGTGGTAGTGGGATAAATGACAGTGACACAATGAATATTGAACTTGAGATGCAGTTGAGCAGACATATACATGGCGAAGAAAATGAAGACTGGACTCAAAGTCAAGACGACTCTCAATCTCATCGTCGGAGTGAGGATGAGGAGATGAATTGGAAAATGCAAGGGATTTAGTAGTTTCTAGGTATTTATACTACATTTCATGAATCATATTCCAAAGTGTTGATATTTTATATTGTATTCCATAAAATTATGAATTATATTGAATAAATTGACATACTATTATTTTCCATTATTCTAATGTAGAATCTAATTTTTAAACATTATTTTTGTTGTTTTATTTTTTTGAATTCTAACTAGTTCTTGAAATTATCTAAATTATGATAGCTAATATTTATGCTCAAATAACATAATTGAATTTGTATAATAACATATATGAATTTGATCATATTTAGACCGGTGCCTTAGACTTGGGTTACAGAGTCAAAGATAAATGTAATCATATTTTAAATAATAGACCTTAAACAAATTATATCAAGGCTTGTATATCACTGTTTTACAATGTGTTGGTTTATTTTTGTGAATTCCAACTAGTTCTTGAAGTAATATAAAGAATAACCAATTCTCATGTTCAAAAACTTCAAGGGGTTGGTCAATGAATAAAAGATAGATTAGACATTTTTGTCCTTTGCACTTTAGGCTCTACAAAACCTAGGAGGGTGGTCTTTTATAATACTTGATAAAATTATACATAGTTTATAGCAATATATTGTTACAATAGATATGTTCTCTTAAAATAGATCAAGAATTACAAATGAAACTCACTTAATAGGCTAGATTCTTGGGAGTTTTATGCATTATTGGCTCTAAGAACATAAAATAATGTTAAGAAATTATGAAGTGGAAGAAGTGGAATGTGGAAATAAAATCAAACAAGGGTTAGAATTATCAAAACCCAAAAAAAGAGAAGATAAAATACCACTTACAAATGAAATTGAGTGCATTCATGGTTAGAAATCAACATGTACAATAAATGAAAATCAATTCAGAACAATGAAAATAAACCATGTGTAAACCGTGCATTCCATTTTAATGGTGATGGTATGTTGGATTGCTCAATCAAGGAGCTCCCATGATTGCAAAAACATGAAGATGGTGACCTAGATGAATGATAATTGCTCAAAAATGTTCAATGATAATTTTGTGTTCAAGTGCTCAAAGTTTCTCAAATGATCTAAGTGTGTGACAATGAGGAATAAAGGATGTTTTATAGATTTTCAAAATCATGATCAATGGTTGAGATTAAACATCAAAGAACCATGAAGGAAAGTGAATCAAGGAAGATGAGGGATCAAGATCAATTTGAACTCAAAATATCTCCATAATTTTAGGAGATTGGTTGAAGATATTTTGAAATGAAGGGTGAAGATTAGATCAAGAAATGGAGGGTTGATGATGAATTAGAGTATTGAGATATTTTAGGATATTTTGAAAAATAATATTTCATAGGAATATTCCTTTGAGAGGGAAATTAGGAAAATTATATAATTCAAGATTTTTAATTATTGAGGATTAGGATGTTCCTTATTAAAAGGAATATTCCCAATGAGTGGGATGGGAGTTAGATAATTAAATAATTAAAATTATTTAATCATGAAACATTAGAGGAAAATTATATTTATGGCTAATTAAATAATTAAAATTATTCAATTAGTGGGGATAAGAGGAAAATTAGTGAAATGTGATTAATTAATTAAATAATTCAATATTATTTAATCAATAGAGGAAATTAGGTGAAAATGATAGAAAATGATGTGAAAAGGGGAATTAGTCATACAAATGATGAAAATGTAATATTAATGATGTGTGATACTGTAAATGATGATTTTGGTTTGAGCCCTCGCAATGCTTTGCTCCTCCTAGGGTTTTTCACCTAAAAGGAGAAAGGGGATTGGATGGGGGACCAAAATGCAAGGGTTTACACTCAAGACTAATGTTAATGAGATGTTTTATGCCTAATTAAGATGTCCTAATGCTCTGATCTAAAATTGAAGTGATCTAATGATGTCAAATCTAAGAAAACTAGCTTGTTTGAAAACACAATGTGATATGCAGAAATGCCTAAGAATGTAACTAAATGTTGAAATGACATAACAGAATGAAAGAGATGCACCTAGAATCATAAGTTTGATGTTGGAAGATTCTAGAATCCTAAAAAATTGACTGGAATGTTGACTGGGACACTTAGGCTAGTTTGGGCGACTTAGTCCTAGTTTCGGGAAACTTTGCCAGAACGGGAATCCGTCAAATGGGTATCCAGAAATGTCAAGATCAGTTTTCAAGCTCGGAAGTGGGACTAATTTTCCCCTTATGGCAATTAGTCTTAGGTCTATACTTCCTTTTATGACAGGTGTCTGTACTTGATTCTGCAGAAAACGAGGCAGAAAGTCTCTCCAAGCTTGAAATAAGGTGATGTTGACTTGATTGACTTTGTGCACTTTTTGATCACTTTTCAACACCTATTGCTTGACAAATCTGCATACAAAAGTCACATGAAAAAGGGGAAAATAGTTGAGGGTTAGAGAATAGGGGTTTGCCTTGGTCAAACCCCACTTTGGTAATCAAACCCTAAACAATGAAATGAGATGAAAAGAGAGTGATAAATAGATAACATGCAAATGAAAATGTCATAAACTTACCACACCATTGATGCTCAAATCTGAAGATGTGCAATGAAGAACTCCAATAGCTTGACTTGATAATGCTTGATTTGCTTGAATGATTAATGAGTGCAAGAGATTGTATGTGATTTGGAGATAGATGATTGTAGGAGAGATGTAAAATGAGGTGAAAAACCCTTGTTTATACTTGATTTTACTAAAATTTCCTGAAAGTAACACATCACAGGCCGACCTCAAGGGTTAGAGGACAAAATCCTGCTAGAAATTTAAAATAATTTTGAGTTTTGTGTCAAAAAGGACTAAGTCGCCCCTATTGGTGACTTAGTCCCACTTAAGAAAATTAAGTGGGTGTCAGGAATTTTGGGACATTAAAAGTTGTCCAAAATGAATATCCTTAACAACACACTTGAAAACAACTGGAAAGTGTATTAAGGGGTCATTTAGACATGAGAAAGGGTTGAATTTGTGAAATTAAGCCTAGAAAAGTGTGAAATCTTGTTACAAGACTGTACAACACTTCAAAATAGGACTTACTAAGTGATAAAAAAGGTGATTTTTAGGTGAATTGTAATGAATAAAGTCTAGAAAAGTGTAGAAATGTTTTACAACACTTCACAACACCTTCACAAGACATCATAATTTGAATGTTTTAGACCTAATGTGAATGTTTTGACCACATTACAACATTATACCTAGGAAAAATCAAGCCAAAGCCCATTAGAAAAACTCAAGTGAGCATAAAAATGTCAACTATACATTCCTAAAAGGTTGAAGGAGAATGGAGCTCTGCAACGGTCATGGAGGAAAGCAACGATCAGAAAAACTCAGTCACGGGTGCAGAGGACACGAGGGACCCAGAGGGAATAGGAGTGGGAATCTCAAACACATATGGACGAAAGAGAGATGGGCCCATCCTCAGAACAATGCACAGAATGGTCATTTTCATGATGACCAGACTCACAGGAATCTTCATTCAAACAAAGGTGCTGGCTCTTCTCGAGGAAGGACCAAGAACGGAAAGTACAAAAATGAAGAGTTTCGCAGACCTCGGTAATAGAACGAAGGGAAAAGAGGGCATAATGAAATTCCATGGTTGGGTGGTCAGGGACCAAGGAGAAACCCTAAAAGTAGAAATGGGAAAGGAGGAATGGTTTGGCAAAGGAAGTCGACTGATAAGGAATGGGAGGAAGCACGGGAAGATATCCCAGAGGGAGAAAGGGGATATCATGGCCAACTCCTGCCCAAAGATCTAAAAGGAGGAAGAACTAGACTAGTAATCAGTTCTTCAAAATTGCAAGCGGAAGTCTTAAGGTTAGAACAGTTAGGTTTGATTGGGAAATGGTTCAGGAAGGTTCTCAACTGGGAATATTTGGTGAAGTGGTGGAAAGAACGCAGGGGTTCAGATTTGCAATTTAAAATGCTTCAAAACAACTTCTTCCTGGTTGTCTGTCCATCCAAAAAAACCAGAGACAAAATAGTGAATGGGGTCTGGATTCTTGATGGGTGTGGCTTTTATTTAAGGCAATGGGTAGTGGGTTTTGATCCGACGACCCACACAATGGAATCCCTGCAAGACTGGTACAACTTACCACATCTCCCTCAGGAATTCTGGGCTCCCTCTATTTTGGAGGAGATAGGCAATCAACTGGGCACATTTGTATGTGCAGAAGAAAGGAAACTCGCTAAGAAGAACCAAACCTATGTGCGCATATACGTGGAAAATAAAGTAGACATGAAGATCTAGAGCGAGATCGAACTTTTAACAGACTATGGAAATTGGGTTCATAAACTGGAATGGGACTCTCTAATGCATAATAATCTGGTGCGTACTCTGGGTTGCAAAACACATAACGAAGAGGCAGGGAAATCTTGCCTTTTGGAGGTCCCATCGACGACCCCTAGAATATCAGTCCAAATCAATACCAAAATCACAAATCCTTCTCCTTTAAAGGTAGGGCGGGAGAAGAATCCGCCAGCAAAGAGCAGGGTTTCTTCAAAGGAGAACAGGGACAATGAGCAATCTCTGGTGGAAGTCTCCCAAATTGGGTCTCTAAGATCATCCGCAGTGGATAAAACAGAAGGGAGGAAGGAGCCACAGGAGGATCAGAAGAAGGGGGAGGATCAACTTGGGGACTTAGAAGACAAAATTTCTGAGACTTTAGAACTTCTGGGGGATAGCTGCCGGAATGTGGAATTGGACTCACTGATAGAAGTTGGGAAGGAACTAGTGGAATTAGCGGAGGCGGTTAAAGCAATGACAGGGCTGCCGGAGCAAGGGTTTAACCTAGAAGGTATAGAAGGAATTTGGGAGGCTAAAGGGCAAGAAACGATAGAGTTGTTAAGCCCGCAATCAGGTAAGAAGAGAAAGATGACAGAAGAGTTGCAGGCAACCAAATCGCGACTAGGAATTCATAGAAGGGACATACTTAAACTCACTCTAGACTGTGGGGATCAGAAAAAGTGGGGTAGAATTCCTAACCAAGAAAAGAGAAAACAGGATGGGGAGGCCTGTGGACAACAAAAAATTGATTCAATGATTAAAGTAGGGAAGGGTGGAGCCCTTCCTGAACAACAATGAAAATCATAACTTGGAATGTTAGGGGCTTACATGCTCCTAACAAGTGGAGCCTCATTAGGCGCCACATAGAAGTGAGTCAAGCAGAAATATGCATTTTTCAAGAAACAAAACTAGGCGGCATAGATTTGGAGAAATTTGGCAGAAAATTGAGGTCTTGGAAATGGCTAGGTGCGGAAGCGGAAGGGGCTTCGGGAGGTTTATTGGTTATATGGAAACCGCAGACAGTATTTATGGAGGCCTTGAACACCAATCATCATTGGATGGTGTGCAAGGTAAGAATTTTAATCTTGAATCTTCATTTCAATCTAATTGATGTATATGGTCCCTCAATGAGTGTCCAGAAAAGATTGGTCTGGATAGAATTGGATGCCATTTTGAACGGAATGCAAACGGGTGTTAGTATAATAGGAGGGGACTTTAATGCAATTATTAGGCAGGAAGATAAGAAAGGTGGATCAGGAAAAGCATTACAGTCCCAAAAGGACTTCTGTAGCTTTGTGGAGAAAAATTCTTTAATGGAAATTCCCATAGGCAACAGACTTTTTACCTGGACAAATCGTAGGAAAGGGTTTGGAAGTATAGCGGAAAAATTAGATAGATTTTTCTACAAAGGAAATCTGAGTCTTTTTCCTTTCTCTCTAGAGAGTAAGATAAACTCTGGGATTGGCTCCGACCATTTTCTAGTACAACTTCAAATAGACAGGGAGAAGGGGCCGATTTGATGCCCATTTAATTTTGAAATGATGTAGTTCAAGGACCCTAGCGTGATGGAATTATTAGAACAATGGTGGAAAGAATGCTCTCCGGAGGGTTCAAGCTTATTCAATGTGATCACAAAGTTAAAATATTTAAAGCAGCGTATGAAACAATGGAACAAGGAGAGCTTCAAAAACATCTTCAGAGAGAAAGAGCAAACAGAGGAAGAATTAGATATACTAGCAGATGAAATTATTAAAGGAGGAATGAATGAAGATTGCTACATGAAAGAAAAGGTACTAACCAACAAGCTTAATGATATCCTGGCCAAAGAGGAAATTTTTTGGAGACAAAAATCCAGAGAGGTCTGGTTGAAGACAGGAGACAGAAACTCAAAAAATTTCCACAACTCCACGAAAGCAAGAAGGGAAATCAACAGAATATCATGTTTAAAAAATGGGGATGGAAGATTGATGGAAGATCCAAAGGATATCAAGGATTCAACAGTTAATTACTTTCAGAACCTTCTCAATGATTGGGAAGGCTCAAATTGGGATGCCCATAAGGCCTTTTTGTAATTCATACCGAAATTGATTTTTGAGTCTCAAATGAGAGCCTTGAATGTCAAATTTTCTGAAGCTGAAGTGAAAGAGGTAGTCTTTGGGATGCAACCAGAAAAGGCACCTGAACCAGATGGATTTCTGGCTGATTTTTTCCAGCATTGCTGGCACTTCTTGGGTAAGGATGTTTGGGAAGCCATAGAAGACTCCAGGGAAAAAAAAAAAAAGAGTGTTAAAGGAAGCAAATAACACTCTAATTGCCCTCATCCCAAAGAAAGAAAAACCTGAATCCTGGGAAGACTTTAGACCAATTTCTTTGTGTAACACGATCTAAAAGATATTGGCCAAAGCAGTAGCTAACAGATTGAAGAAGCTTCTCCCCACAATCATATCAGAGGAACAAATAGGTTTCATCCCAGGACGTTCAATTTTAGATGGGGTGATCATTGCTCAAGAAGTCATACATTCAATTCAAAAATTGAAAAAGCCGGCAATGCTGTTGAAACTAGACATCAGAAAGGCATACGACAGAGTGAATTGGAGATTCCTCTTCAAGGTAATGGAAGCCTTCGGCTTTCAAAAGGAATGGGTAGATTGGCTCTTTGGTTGGGTGGCTAGTTCATGTTTTTCAGTGTTGGTTAATGGTTCTCCGGAGGGATATTTCATAGCTTCAAGAGGACTTAGACAGGGGGACCCTCTATCCCCCTTCTTGTTTATAATAATGGTTGAAGCCCTTGGGAGATCGGTTGAAAATGCAAGGAGGTCCGAATGGATCCAAGGATTGCAAGTAACTAGCAGTTTACCCAACATCACACATCAGCAATTTGCGGATGACACAATGTTATTTGGTGAGGCTTCAACAAAAGAGGCTCAAAGATACAAAAAAATGCTAGATGATTATTCTAGGGCTTCAGGGCAAGAAGTAAGTAAGGCTAAATCATAGATTTTTTTTTTCAACTCTTCCCTTCCCAGTGAGCTTCAAATCTTGCAAATTCTAGGATTTAAGATGGGCCAATTGCCATGCAATTTTTTGGGACTACCATTGGATAAAGGCACCAAAAGTAACAATGCCTGGAACTCTATGGTGACACGATGTAAGGATCGAATTTCCTCATGGAAAAATAGGTGGCTTTCCTAGGCAGGAAGATTAACTTTGTTGAAATCAACCCTTTCAGCACTTCCCATCTACATGATGTCATATTTACAACTTTCTGTTGGAGTGAGCAAAGAGCTAAATAGGGTGATGAAAGACTTCTTTTGGAAAGGAAATTCAGATCAAAAGAAAATTCCTCTCATTAAATGGCAAAAGGTATGTGAGAAGAGGGATAAAGATGGGACAGGTTTGAGAAATGTTCTTTGTCAAAATAAAGCACTAGGGGAAAAATTAGCTTGGACTATTCATTCTCGCCCTGATCTCAAATGGGTAAAGATAGTTAGAGCAAAATATTTGGAAGCAGACCCTTATTGCTTCCTAATTGCAAAATCTTTGCCATCTAGGTCCCAAATTTGGAACTTCATTAAAAATTGCAGAGATCTTATAACAGAATTTCTAACGTGGGAAGTGAAGGATGGTAAGGAGGCTATGTTATGGGAAGACTCCTGGGAAGGACATCCAACAATAGCTGAAATCACAGAACTCTCAAGAGTAAAGGAGAAGACTAAGCAAATATGGGGATTGAAAGTTAGAGATTACGTAGAACACTCGGAAGACTCAGCTGAAGGTTATATTAAGTGGAAATCAGTGAGTAGTATGGAATTGGGAGCCCAGGAAATTGAACTCTTTGAGAAAGCATTGTCAAGCCGAAGAATATGGGGCAGGCAAGGGAGTGATCGTCTTCGTTGGGACGCTGCTTCAAATGGGATATATTCGGCCAGGGTAGGATACAATATACTATCATCCTCAACTCAAGAAAAGCCAAAGTTCCCTCGAACTCTTTGTTGGAACAAGGTTTGTCTTCCAAAGGTTGGGATATTCACATGGGTTGCAGCTCAAGGAAGAATCCTTATGGGAGACAGGTTCACCAAATTAGGCTACCAAGGTCCGACCAGATGCCCTCTGTGTCACGAAGCTGAGGAAATAGTGGATCACTTACTCATTAATTGTAAGTTCACTTATCAGATGTGGTGCTGGCCGTGCACAAAACTAAACTGGGTAACTATTTTTCCCAATACCTTACTGAAATGCCTAAACTCTTGGCCAAGCAAAGATCACAATTCCATCTTTGGAGATTTATGGAAAATGAGTCCTTCAATCCTAATATGGGAAGTGTGGAAGGAGAGTAACAGACGTCTTTTTCAGGATAAAGAGATGTCGATCCCAAGACTCTAGTGCAAGATAGAGGCAAGCATAGTAGAACTCTTCAATGCACAGTTAATGGACAAACAGAAAAAATCAAACTTTAACAAATGGGATGCTTGGATCATGAAAAAATGGTTTGGAATCAAAACCCCCCCATTGGGTTGCTTAGGAAATGCGGCTTCATCAGAACAGTGCAACAAGACACAGTGGATCCCCCTGAGCAGGGGTGGGCCAAACTGAACTTTGACGGAGCATCCAAAGGGAATCCGGGTCCATCTGGGGCAGGCTGCATAATTAGAACTTCCACAGGTTTGACAATGGGGAGATTAGCTCTGTCTCTAGCAGAAGGAACGAATAATACAGCTGAATTCCAAGCTCTTTTGCTTGGATTAAAACTAGGTAAGGACTTAGGAATTAAAAATCTGATAATTGAAGGAGACTTAACTCTGGTCATTAATGCTCTAAGAACAAGACAGATCCACAACTGGAGATTGGGGGTATATTTGGAAGCTGCATTAGAGCTACTAAGGCATTTCGAACAAGTAATGTTCAATCACACATTAAGGGAAGGAAACACGGAAGCTGACTCTTTGTCTAATAAGGGAGTTTTCGGACCAGGATTCAAAGAATGTAATACAGAGTAATTTCTTGTGGGTGGCAGGGTGGGCCCCCTCCGCCCCTCATATAACTACTCACATCCATGAGGTAGATGCATAAAGACAAATTTAGACAAGAAAGAAGGAGAATTTGAGGTGGCAGACGGGGAGAGAAAGAAGGTTGCATAGGGGTAAGTTCACATCATTCCAAGTCATCTCCAAAATGGCGGAGGGAAGCAAAAGGAAGGTAATCAAAGTTTAGTAGGCAACTAAATTAGGGAAGGCCTTGGTGGCGTTAGGAGGAATTAGTGACACAAAAATCAAAGCGATAACAGCGCGACATGTTGGGCACGACAATCATGAAAACTATAGCTTGGGCCGAGTGGCAAATCTGTTATTCATGAGGAGAGGTCCAAAAGAAGGATGAAGGTCGTAGGACAATGTCATCGCAAGGATGAAAGCTTGCTTTGCCATTATTCAGATTCGTGCGTGGAGGCTCGGCCTTACAACATACGGGCTTTTTAAATGAATTGATGAAGACATTTACATTATGGTTTTCGAAATCTGCTTTGTGTTTGTTTCTCTGTAGGGAAAGGTTGACAAAAGGGCTACAAATGGCGAGAGTAAGCAAGTTGAAATTTATTATCACCATTTCGGCGGGGGGCTAGAAAGTTTCGGTGTTGATACACCAGTCTCTTTGGTGGAAACGAAGAGACAAATAGCATTTCGAGAGATTACGGATCAAAGGCTAAAGCGAATTCTAATGGAGGATGATCCCCTGGCACTATTAGCAGTTAAAATGGTATTAGGCAAAGGTCATCTGGAAAGAAAAGAATTTGCGAGAGACAACGCTCAGATCTCTTCTCAGTTCTTAGTAGTTATTTTGGACCTGGAAATTCCTAAGGCGGAGGCAAAAGAAATGATGGAGCGTCTGTTCCGAGGCGATCTTCTAGGTGGGTTGGAGAGAACTCTAAAAGCGGCCTTCAAGGGCAAAGGAATCCCGCGCCCCACAGACATGGACCTTCTTTGGGAAACGGACGAGGCTGTCAAAGTTTTCCCCTTCATTTTAGACCTAAAGGGAACATAATTGATGAAGCACATGATGGTATCGGCTATGGCAGTCGAGTTCCTGAAGAGGAAGCTGAGGCTCGTGATGGAGGAGGGGAGAGAATGGGTAGAAGACTTCACCCGGTTTGCAGATTTAAATGGCTTTGTGTGAGGCTAGGCCTATGTGCTTTAAGTTTTTTTAATGTTTTATGCTTAATCATAATATTGGTTAGTTTTAGTAGTATCACCATGGAATTGGTAATTCGACACTGGCCGGGTGAGGCTCGACCTCTATATTAATTCTCTATGTTTAAAATTGTAATAGCAGCTAGTTTTGAAGACAGGCATTGGGACTGCATATTTTGTTCCAGTAGTAGTTTTTTCCCGGGTTGGAGGGTTTAGCCGATAGGCTTAGATCATGAAGGATTTCTATCTCCTGCTATGCAAACGCATGTATATTTTATACAAGTTAATATAAATCCCTACCTTACGTATCAAAAAAAAAAAATGTCAACTATACATTTTTTGGCAACACAAATACGAATTAGGCAATTTCGCATGTCTACAAAAATAAATTACAACAATAAGGGAAATGTGATTTTGAAAATTGATGACCATGGATATGCAACTAGAACTCATATTCAGGTCGGTGTGTTAAACCTAGGCTATGAATTCAAAGAGAAATGTCATTATAATTTTGGATCACATTTTCAACAAATTCTATGGAAGCATGCGTATCACTGCCTTACAATGATATCCTTCATAATTTACAACCAATTCTTCTTAACAATCCTTGCATACATTCACAACCCTCAAGATTTATAATACAACAATTTAATCTACTACTTGAATAGAAGCTATAGAAGAAACATTCATTTACAAGAAATTTGCAACAATAAACAAAAATGATCCTTAATCAATTTATATTCACAAGTGCAATGGAGTATACAACTTAGGAGACAATTGATTGTGAAATTATCACAATTTGTTTATATATTCAAAATTTGTGTTGCTATACAAAAATGACAATTATATTTACAATTATTCCTTGGAAAACTTAGACTAGACTCATACAAACTCATAATATAAACCTTTTTTTCTTACAAAATCCAAGACCCTTACAAAATGGCTTTGAATTCCCTTTTATAGAAACAGGGGGGCAAAAAGAATCAAGCCATGGATATATGTCATATTTTTATTTGAAAATCATGTCACCAATATCAAACAAAAAATAAGTACAACCACTTTGTAAAAGACAAAAATAAACTTCACTAAAAGAAAAATAGTTGTAAAAGTCGTTGAAGGGGATATTTATAACTTAGCAATGACTAAGCACCATGGAGGAGTATGATGATTCTTTTGGGTTTCTCCATAATTTATTGAGAAAAATCCTTCTAGAAACCGTTGGGGTTGATGGTGACAACAACAAAAGACAAAAAGGGGTCAACATTACAAAGATACTTGTGCACAATTAGAAACTTTTAATGCCATATTATTATATGGGTTGAACAAAATAGATCTCAAAATTTTGGAAAATTATTATACTTCTCATCCCACCCCGGATACATTCCTTATTATGCCCACTCAAAAGAGAGTATTTGGTTAACGTTACGCATATACTCTAAATTTTCAATCTAGGAGTGCACTAATCTCTCTGCAAAAAGTGTCTAAACCAATCTTCATGGAGATCAACTTATTTATGGTGGATTTGAGTAAATCAGTATCCACACTATTATTATCATAGATGAATGTTGAGAGACTAGGGACCAATGTGCTAAGACTTGCTTTATACTGATCAAAAGATTTAAGTTCTCTACTCTCATCTAAAATGCTTGAAATAGTCTTTACTTCAATGCACTCAAAAGATTTGAATTTGGCTTTTATATCTTGTGTCGATTTAACCATGTATGCCTACACTTCTCCCACTAGTTTAGTTATATTCCATGTAGGCATAATGTTACAGGCATATCATTTTGAAATATTGCTCCTTTGTATATGCCTTGTAAGCTAGCAACTCTAGGTATCCATTTATGCATTACGCTTCCAAGTTTCTCTTAATCTTTAGCTATTCTAGCATAAGCATATTTGAGATGTGAGTAAGCTTGGTGAGAATATTTTAACTTCTCATGAATCTTTAATCCCCTATGTTCAATTCTTCTTCCATAATATTTCTCATTTTCTTCATTTTTTTTATCTTGAGCATTTTTCACCTTTTCCTCTAACTTCTCAACCTATTTAATAAGCTCCTCATTTTCCTTCATTGAGCTGCCTGCAAGCCCTTATGATGAAGAACTTGCCTCTTTAGTCCTAGTTGTTGAAGGTGTTGATTGTGTCTCCTGCATCTTTAAACTATTATATTCTACAATGAGCCTTACATTATCTTTTAGCAACTGATCATAATCATCCTGCAATTTCTTTGCAGTAGCTTCACTGAATTTACAACCAATGAAGTAGCTTGGGTGGCAGAAGTATCTGATACTCTTTTTATTATTATGCCTCCCCTCATTTCTTGCATAGCTTCTGCAACTTGAGGCTTATTTTATGTTAGGTGCAAGAGCCCACATGGCTAAGGTTTCACATTTAGGGTTGAACCCAAACCTTGAATATGCTTGCTTTACTTGTTCTTCAAAAGAGAACACCTCTTCATCCTACCTTCTAATAGTATCTAGGGCTATTTCAAAAGCAATATCCCACTCAAGTAATAACAACAATCCACTTTCTCTTACTAGCATCCTTCCTTCCTCGAGGGTGATGCTTTTAATATCAAAATTTCTCTTTTAACACCCTTTTTGTAACCTCTTCATATTTGGAAGGGTGTACCTTTGCTTTTTCCTTATTGAGTTTCTTGTGAAACTCTTCTCTTCCAAACCCTATTATAAAGTCTTTGATTTCTTTTGATTTAAAAAATTCATCATCTAAAATGAATTGTGTGCATGCAAGGGCCCTTACATCATTTTCCTCATCTCTTCCCCATGTTATATTTATGCCCAATCTTCTCTAAGGAAATCTAGCAATGTTCACCCTAGGAGGAGAAGGAATTGTTTGACTTACCTCCTCTACTTGGACTTCAACCTCCTCCTCTTCATCTAGACCAAGGGGATAATCAACCAAAGGTGGTTGATCAAGTTTTCTTTTCTTTTGTGGCCACTCTCTAGGAGGAGAGTCAATAGTAGGTGCTTGTGGAGGAGATTGTGGTGTTGTAGATGGTTCCTCTTGGGGGCTAGCTCATTTATTATTGGCCTCTTTGCTCTTCTAATAAAATAATAAATAGAAGGATCTATTTTGTGGTGGTAGGAAGGCCTTTCCTCCATTATTGGGGCCTTCCTTTCTTTTTTTTTGAAAACAAGGTGAAGGAAAGTTATAATATGAACTTATGCAAGTGAATTTAGATCTAAAAATTAGATTAAAACATGTGATTGCAACATATATCGTGATATAAAAACAACAAGCAAAATGTGACACCAAATTTATGTGGAGAAACCCTTTTGGGAAAAACTCCACACGAGAAAAGAGGGAAAGTATATTATTAATCTTTGAATGAGAGTACACAATAATACACTTCACTGGTGATCTCAAATGAACTTGACAACACTTGTTACCTGCAAGAATTCAATATAAAACTACCATGTCCCATGGCTCTAATTTATAGAAATTGTGGGAGGTAAAACCACGAATGGTAAATCAAAACAAGAGGTACAAAACCACCAGTAAAAATCCATTCCCCTCTTCTTGGTTAGTCAAAAGATGTAATAAAATATTAAATGGAAACTCAAGACTCCTATATGGGTGCTAGCCCATAGCCTATCCAACTCCTTTCTTTTTGGATGCTCTGATGACCTTTATGCTCCCCAATGGAACACCAACAAACACCTTTTCTTCTCCAATCTTGGGCGCCCCATCCAAGACCTTCCATATTCCATTATGGATTCCTAAGAAATATTTCTTATCTATATTTAATGTGTAACCTCAACTGAAATTAAATCCTCTCTTTAAAATATAATTACAACATGCCAAAATTTGATAATTTTCTCTCATGTCCCTTGTAACACATTTCAAGGAACGTGGAGACATACCAAGGAACGTGGAGACATACAAATGACATAGGATTACAAGGTTAATGTCAGCTTATCCTAACAAATTTGTCAAAAAAATTCAAAATCATTTAGATCCTAGTAACAAGATCTTTAATTTTGGTAAAGGCCCCAAGATAATTTTCTATCCTTTTGGTCCTCATGTCTTCCACCTTTCCGAAGGTAGCCCATTTTATTCTTCTCATTGATTTTTTATCATTTAGGCAATTTCTAACCACATCCTCACCAAAGAGGAGTTGATGTGAAAAGGATGACCTCTCTATGCTCAACCTCACCTGATTAATGCATCCTTTAGGGTCAAATAGCCTTGTGATCCCCTAAGCCATCCTATAAGCCTCCAACATTGGATAGATAAGTTCTAGGCACTCCCTTGTAAATGTGAAGTGGGGAATGGGAAAAATGAGCCTTTCTTTTTCCCCTTTAGGTGGACCTTGTCTAATTCTCATAGCTTCCAAATTACCTCCAAGTATGCCAATCTGAGAGGGACATATTTGGGCATGATGTGAGGTTCCACAGGGCACCCATATACCCTTATCACTCGTAGTGTCGTAAAATTGCACCATGTGGCAATTTCACACATGCACATTTAGGCACGCCCATTTATGAAAAAAACTTATAAGTTATAATTTCATGATTCTAACTTCATACTCGACAATGATGAAGCATTAGTAACCTGAATACCTTACTCTTGCAAAGTTTTAAGTAGGAAACTTGCACAACGTGCAGATGTCTACACGACACATTAGCGTCCCCAAACTTTCCAAGATTCAAATGTGCATATTCCATGTCCCTTCCCTATGACATGTGTCATAATAAAAAGGAATCATGTGTAACGACTCCTCCCTCCCATGCAACCTCAAAAAATCTCATTTTTCACTCTCATTCTCAATCTATCTCATGCACTTGACTCTCTCTTGCTCTCTTCTTGCTTTCTCATTCTCATAGTGAATCTCTATTAGATTTATCTCTCAAGAAACAATTGATACTTCTCTTGCATGCTACTACATCACATCTATCAATCCAATGTTAATACTATTGGTATTAGGCATACTCTCATTGACATTGGTTTGGCTTTCAATGTTTGTGGTATTAATCTATTACCTAATATTAAAGTTGATTCTTCTTCTTTGGATGCTTCTTCATTGTATATTCATGGGTTTGATAATGTTGGCCATTAGGCTCTAGGCACGATAATATTGCCTTTGTAGCTAGGCCTCGTTACCTTACCCACCTTGGTTTATGTGATGTCTAGCCCTTTTCCTTATAATATTCTTCTTGGGAGACCCTAGATTCATGCTATGGGTGTTGTAACTTCCACTGTACATCGCTCTCTAAAGTTTGTCACAAATAATCGAGTGGTCATAGTCAAAGCTAACTTAGAAGTTGTTTACCTTTGTGAATTAGCGGTTTTTAGTCGAGCTTTGGTTGTCTCCACTCTTAATAATTGTATTACATCTCTAACTTCTAATGCTATGACATGCTCCTTGGCGATACCCTTCGTGGAGGTTGTCCCAAAAGTGAACACCGCTAAAAATGAACTGCCTAAAGCAAAACATCCTAAGTCCTCCCTATCTACTTCTTCTTCTGAATCCAATGCATTCCTTGGTGATGATTGGGGGTCCTTGAAGTTCTTCGAATTCTTTATTGGAGAATACAAAGTGAGTCCCTCTCATCTAAAACTTTCGATAACCTCAAATGCTTCTGATGAAAAAGGAGACAACACTCATGTTGAGGAAAACTATAATCCTATTCAAGAAACCATTCTTTCCCCTACTGAGGAGGATGGTTTTTCTGTTGCAAAGGAGGTTAATGTTTGTGAATCAAGCAAGGGAGACAGTTGTGTTTCGTATATGCATTCGATGTTCACGGGTGAACTGAGGCTCTCTATGTGAAACCACCACCTTCCAAGGTTTTGTAAACTAGTTATGGTTTTAGATATAGACTCACTTCTCAGTATGGCTATGGGTGAAAAGGCCTTGGATGTATTGAGTAGGGAATCCAAGTCCTTATCTAGTTTAAGCCTTGTAAGCGCTATTTTGGTTTGGGGTGCTCTGTCAAACAATCTAAGCAGAAACCTTGGTGGAGTGTCAACATGATTTCGGTTGAACCACTTAGTTTGGTCCATCTTGAACTAATAGAGGATGGGGTGTAGGCTGAAAAAGTACCTTTAGATGTTTTCTCTTCAGATGAAGTGCTCGAGGAATTCTTAGGTGCCTACTCCCCTTTGCCTCCTTTTCATCATAAGAGACGATCCCCATATCGCTTGAATAAACAGGCATATTTTGGAGAATCTGTCTTGAGTATTGATGAGGAGGACCCTCTAGCTAATGTTGATAATGGCATACCAATATCACATCCTAGATATCGTAGTTCTCTCCTCAAGGGAGATACAACTAAAATATCTATGGATCCTAAGTCTTCTGAAAAGGTGATTAAGATTGGGAAGTGCCTTTCTTCAGAAGAAGCTAAGGAAAATTTCAATCTTCTACATTCTCACCTTGATATATTTGCTTGGATGTATGAGGACATGCCAAAAATTGATGAGTCTATAGTGGTTCACAATATTGTCTTATGTCCTGATGCCAATTCGGTTAAGCAGAAAATCCGAAAGATTAATCCCAAGGTCGCATTGTTGTTTAAGACTGAGATAGAAAAGTTGTTGAAAGTAGGATTTATCCATCCAATCGACTACTCCCCTTGGATCTCGAATATTGTTTCCGTTAGCAAACCTGATGGTTGTAGCTGTATATGCATTGAATTTTGTGATGTTAATAAGGCTTCTCTTAAGGATGATTTTTTGTTACCTAATATAGACATTATTGTGGAATCAACTGTTGGCCATGCCTTGTTATCTTTCATGGATGGTTTCTTGGGTTACAATCAGATCTATATTAATCCAGAAGATTACTAGAAGACAACCTTCACTACTCCTTGGGTTAATTTCTATTATGTGGTCATGCCATTTGGGTTAAAGAATGCAGGAGCAACTTACCAGCGGGTGATGACCCTAATATTCCATGACTTCATTCATAAAATTCTAGAAGATTATGTTGATGATATCTTGGCAAAATCTATAACCCATCAGGATCATGTGGAAAACCTTTGTCTTATTTTTGAGAGGCTTCAAATCTATAAGATGAGGCTTAATCCTCTTAAGTGTGTCTTCAGCATAGACGCGAACAAACTTTTGGGATTTATAGTCTCATCGTGGAATTAAAGTTGACACAAATAAGATCAATGCAATTATTAACATGCCTCCACCCAAGAACATTATTGAGTTGCAAAGTTTACAAGGGAAGATTCAGGGAATTCATAGATTCATATCTCAGTTGGCTGATCGTACCCTTCCTTTCACTCGTTTATTAAAGAAAGATGTTCAATTTTTATGGGATGAAGAGTGTAATGAAGCTTTCAAGTCAATCAAAACTTAATTGGCCAATTCTTCTGTACTAATGCCGGCTATGCAGGATAGACCCTTTTTGCTTATCTCATTGCAACATCGTATGCTTTGCCAGCTTTGCTTGCTTAGTATGATGATTCCAGGAGAGAGAGGGTGGTCTACTACATTAGTCGTGTCTTGGTAGATTATGAAACCCATTATTCATCCATGGAGAAACAATGCCTCGCTCTCATCTTTGCAATGCAAAAGCTAAGTCACTACCTTCTTCATGTTGAGACACATGTTATTGTGATAAGTGATGTTCTAAAATTTGTTCTCCAATGTTGACCATGCTAGGAGGTTAGCGTGTAACGCCCCACCAAAGAACCCCAAAGGACAACACAACTAACTACAATAGTGACACAATTTTTTTTTTTTAAAGTAAAATAACATGAATTGTAGAATTATCTAAACATAACATATAAGCTAAGCTATGTCCTCTAAGGTTCTTTGACTGCATTATTATCATACCAACTAACAAGGTCTAAACATACATCATAAAATAACTAACATCATGAGTTCATTTAAATCTATTGCATTAAATAAATAACACATACAATTCTATATTATAACATCAAATAAGTAACCATCAAAGACCATATATAAAGAACCAAAAATTACACATATACAACTTCCCTTTCATGAGGGTACATCATTACATTGTTACAAACTTACATCAATGCTTCCCTGAATACAATGGGAAGAGTACATCAAAATTACATTACATGATACATATGATATACATGTTCAATACATAACATAAGCAACTGTCTCCCAAACTGGTACAAGATCCAAAATCTACTACATAAGATACATCCTCCACACTTATGAACAAAATCTGGGAAACCCAATGGAGGAAAAAACACAATCCACCCGACTGTGTGGAACCCTAAGGTCCACCCCCCGTGCTAGGAGATAACAATAAGGTCCCACCACAAAACAGTCAAGAAGATAAAAAGGCTAGCACAAAAGTACTAAACATGGCTCCAACATAACAAAGTACAACATAACAGAGACATTGCTTCCAGAGGCATGCACAAAATAAAAGAGGAACACATGACTAGGGAATGCTCAATTGCATTAGGGAAGAGTTTCATTGCATAGCTTGATATGGGCTATCTTGGCTGATATTCTTAGGCCCTGACCCCCATCTTGGGTTATCCTGGCAGCCTCTACTGATCCCCAACCCCCATACAAACTCGTGCAGAATCAATGTACCTTTCATGAGGACAAGGTAGTTGATCTTGCCATTGCAGGCCTTCCCATCTCATCTCAAGCCTAAACGAGCACTTGAGCCATAGTGGGGCATACCATTATCTTGATGAATGTGAAAACTACCCAACCCCCTAATTCATTATTTAGGTTATCAATGGATTACGAAACTCCCAAATGGGTTATCTTGGTCAACCACTTTGGGCTCCGACCCCCATTGGGAGCCACTCCCCCTACAAGCAACTAGAAGACCCAACACATCAAATCGGGTAAAGCCATCTCACACACTAAATAGAACCACAAGAAACACATATCTAGAGCAAGGCATGCACCATCTTGCTCACAAATCACAACCATAATAACCAGTAAACAGTGCAAGGCTTAAGACCCTCATGAACACATCTTAGGTATATTATCAAACCTTTTCAAAAGAACAAGCCTACAATTCAACCAATGAATACTCCCCTAAGCCTCTAGAAAACTCCCTTAACCAATAAGCACAAAGGACTCTATTTTTGAGCAATAACAATAATACCCCAACAACCAACTAACAAACATAATACATCTTATAAGCAAATAATTCCAATAATGCAATCATAAACGCATAGTGGAATTTTACGTAAATTAAGCAATTGTAAGAGAAATCATTGCTCAATCACAAGGAGAATAATTCTGATTTTCTTATTAATAAAACCTTATAATTTTTAAATATGAGTCTATCAATATCTACTTATTTCAATCTCCAATTTGCTTACTATATTATCAATTAATTACTAGACAAATTAATCTTTTCCTAATATCAAAAATTATATGCAATTATATATATATACATATATATATATATAGATATAAATATTTATATATATATATACATATATATACATATATATTTATACACACACACACACACACACACATATATATATATATATATTTAATTTATAACGATATGCTCTCCTTTAATATAAGAAAACAATATTTATAGAGACAACGGGTATAACTCTTTTACATACTATAATGCAAATATATTCATGTATATATATACAAAATCGACAGTCCTTAATAAACAATTACATCGAATGACATATTATTAAATAACAAACACATTATAAATATATACATCGCAATACATAGAGTCGATTTCCTAACAAATAATATGTAAATCGAATACCATACACATCATTCTTTCCATTGAACAACAACTTAAAGCAAATATCAAAGACTTCTAATTAACATTGCAACAACTAATAAAGCCATTGCCAACAATAGTTCTAACATGTATTATCAAGCATATCCACCACATACATGCAAATCAAGTTTCAACTTTTAAATTGGATCAAGGACAGAGAACTCGAATTAAGATCAAGATCAAGATCAAGTTCAACATATGATATGAAATGCAAATGAATCATAAGACAAGAACAGATAAAAATCTACAAGCTGCGACTTGGGAGATTGGGAGGTGTGTGGCTGTGAGTAGAGAGGACTGCACTACGAGGCTTCGAATTGGTTTAAGAAACTTTCAAGCAAATGCAAACATAAGTTGCAACCATCGATATGGGTTAAAGTTTAACACTCAGGAAAAATCCAAGCTGCACCATGTAACATGCAAGGAGACGTCGGCCAACCCAAGGCACTGTGTAAAGACAAGACAACAGGGGAAAAGGACACCATTGTAAGCATCAAACAAAGAAGAAACAAACTTAAATCCCAAGCATTGCATATCGCGAATCAACAAGGAAATTAAGGGAAATTATGCTAAATTCCAATCATGTATTTTTCCAGCGAACAAGGGCACAATCCAATGTCCAATGCCCAACCTATGAAATTGTAGCTTTAAGAATAAAATTGCATTTTATAGAAAGGAATATCGCTGATTGTTGTTTGGATGCAGGGAGTTAAAGTCGTAGTAAAGATAAGGAATCGACACACAAGGTATATAAAATGTGCAAGCTCATACAATGAACATTGCTACTCCTAACTCAGATATGGACATACTAAGCATAAAGCGACGAATAAAAGGAAGACGTCGACGCAGGGAACAAATTGTAATCAAACAAAAATCAAAATACAATATAATATTATTCCACGAAAAAGATGAACCCAACTACGTTGCTTATACAACGACTCTCCAAACATGTTAAATATTCATTGTTTATCAATATATTGTATAAATTGCTTATTCAGAACATAAATTTCTTCATATAATTAAGCACTCATTTTCAACGAGCAGAAAGAGAGGGAAGATGATTGCATTATTCAGAAAAACAAAAAACAGAAAATGAAAGATCAAGCCAACCTGGATTCCAACGCTGGCTGAGACGAAAACCAATGCCAACTACGAACTCTTCAATTTGCAACCGGAATCTCCAATTCCCAATTTAATTTTGAAAAAAAAAAATCAAAAACAATTATTCAACAGATTATTCTTGTAGACAAAGTTCTCTGTTTGAAAACAAAAATCAATAATAATCCCCAATCTCTCCCCAAAAGATAATTATTATTATTTTTCCAAAAAGAAGCTGTAAGATTTTTGAACACAAAAATCAGATAAAAATCTCGTAAAATAACAAGTTTCCAAACGACTAGCAGTTCAAAGTCACGCATGTGCTCTAAACAATTCTTTTTCAATATTTTTAATCGTTTTTATAGTTTAACCATTATCTCCTTAGAATTTAATATTTTATATTATATTATTTTCCCACCTTTTTAATTTATTAAAACTCAACATTAATAATGAATATGCTTATATTTAATTATAAAAATACTTTTTAACTTTGCAATTTAATTTAAATTAATTAATTAACCAAGGCAACTCAAATGCAATTTATCAACATGGTCTATTTAATAATTTATTTAATTCAACAATTAATCAAACAACATAATTAACAATTTTAATTTAACAACTAGGTATCAACAATAATTATCCAAACATATGCAAGTTCAAAATGATAACAACTGACCACGAACACATAGAAGACTGACGAGTGACCAATTGGATACTCATCCTCATCGAGGATGATGGAAAGGGTAGGGGACCGTATGTTATCTCTGTTCAATAATTTTCCATTGGGTTTAAGGCACGCTTAGACCTATAAATTTAGGTGGAGTTGATGCCTGGTACCTGCAACCTGCATCAAACAAAACGATTGAACAACATATATATCTATATATATAATCAAACAGTCAGACACATTGTGAAAGGAAATCACAGCGTAGCAGGGTACTCACAAATGAGTAATGTGACACTGTCCCTTTCACCAAGACACACCAAGCAAGTAACCACATCAATGTATAACAATAGTTACATAACAAAAAACATAGAACAATCACTAGATAAACACATAGTAATCATGATAAGATATACACATCATGCTCATAATTAAATTAATCCACATAAACCAACAAGTCCTTAAAACTATCATAACATATGCATAAACTCAAATAGTAGTAAGAACATCAAAGTATCACCAAGTGTCATCTAGTATCATCAAAGCAGAAAATCTAGCATCAACAAGGTATCATAATGTATGTCCTAATAGAACAATCCTCAGTCTAATGGAGAACAACACGAGGGGCACTACATCCTCCCCCTTAGGATCAAGCTTACTCCTAGAAGCCTGCAAACAAGTATGGGTAAGACTCTCACATCCGGGATGCATCCTCCCAAGTAGTTGAAGCCTCATCATTAGGATCCCACTAGACCCTCATCTGCTCAACATCTCGACCCCTGAGGGCGAGTGTCCTATGTTGTAGTATGGGCATGGGCTCTAGTGCCAGCTGCTCGTCCTCTACCTGTAAGGCATTCCAGTCAAGAACATGAGAAATGTATGGATAGTATGGTCTAAGAACATAAACATGGAATACATCATGAATACGCAATAGACTGGGCGGCAAAGCAAGACAGTAAGCAACAGAACCAATCCTCTCCAAAACCTCAAACGACCCTACAAAATGTGGTGCGAGCTTAGAGCCTTTCCCATAGCAGATTTGACTCTTTCACGGACACACTTGCAAAAATAATAGGTTGCCAACTAAAAATTGACGATCGACCCTATGAGTATTTGCATATTTCTTATGTCTTTCCTGTGCTGCCACCAAGTGCTCTCTAATATGAGCAACCTGTTGCTCCATCTTCTAAAGCATCTCTGGTCTAAGAAGGATTCTATCCTCAAGACGATACCAATTCAGTGGATTCCAACAAGCATGACCATACAACGCCTGAAAATGACGCATACCAATCGAATTGTGGTACCCATTATTGTACGCGAACTCCTCCAATTGCAATCGAAGCTCCTGAAGCTCCTAAGTGGTCATCCGATATGGAACTCGAGAAATTGGTTCTACTCCGGGAACAAGGTCTATCCTGAAATTGATGTCACACTTAGGTGGCATCCCCAAAATATCATTGGGAAAAACATTTGTGAACTCCCTAAGGATAGGATAATCATCAAGGGACACCTCTCGACTATCCCCTAGCTCCAAATCATTCACTATCACAACAAACAATTGGCAACCCTGACGCACACATCTCCTCAATTGCATAGCAAAAATCATCCGTAAGGAGATGGGCCTTTGAATTCCAACTACTTCTACCTCTCTTCCAGAAACATCCACACACTACACTAACTTACTTCGACAATCGATTATTGCTCGGTTAGCATCCAACCAATCCATACCCAAAACAATGTCATAAGATCCAAGGGGTATGATATGGAGATCCACCGTGGTAATGAGTGATCCAATCCTCAAACCACAACCATGCACAAGGGATTCTACCATTATCTTCGCTCTGGAGGCCAATTTGACCTACCACCTAACACCTTGCTTTGTTGCCACCAGTCCAAAACGCTCTACTAAGGAAGGGGAAATAAACAAATCAAAAGCACCAAAATAAAAAAATAGAGATAACAATATCCTGTAACACACCTGTAGCCTCCACCACGGTACCTTGATGTTCTTCCTGATAATTGTCAACCATTGCAAATACTTTGTGTGACCTGCCTGTATCCCCTACTGTCGGCTCTGAAACTGCCGACCTTTGATTGAATCTTGTTATGTTCTTTTGAAGACACTGTCTAGCTATGTGGCCTTGCTAGCTGCAAGAGAAACACCCTATACCTCTACCACCTGGGGGTGCACTAGACTGCTAAAAACTACCTCTGTTGGCTGCAGCCTATGAGCTCTAAGCGGGTTGATCAGAACAATTTCACTTGGCTCGCCACTAATTCTAATTTTTCCCAGACTGAGAACCTCCACCTTACTGAGACTGTGAGTTCTAATTTTTTTTAGAACACTGCTACTATTGTCCACCCTTAGCGGGTGCATGTTGGACCCTAGAGGAATTCATTGCTTGAGATTGTCCACCTCGAGAACCAAATCCTCCTGGAGGTACGCTACCAATATGTATTCCTGTATGACCTCCTAATTCCATGGCCAAATTTTCCTCCACCAAACGAGCCTTTTCTACAACCACCTCCATGGTCTTTGGCTCGAAGAAACAAACTCATCCACTGATACAAGCATTCAAACCCTTGATAATGTGCTGCAACAACATAGCCTCATCATCGCTGATACCAGCATACTTCTTAAGCTCATAAAACCTACACTCATATTGCTCCACCCACATTTCCATCTATCTCAACTTGTGAAACTCATCAGCACAATGTTGTCTCCAGTGATCTAACAAAAATTGAGCTCTAAACCTCTCTATGAACATCTCCCATGACACTGAACCAATATCAAGGTGTAATTTATATTCATCTAAACGCCACGATGTAGAGGAAAAACCTCTAAGGTGCATGATGGCACATGTTGCCTTAGTGTTACTACCATACGGATGCATGGAAAAACACCTATCTAGATTGATCAACCAATTCTATGCCTCCAATCCACCACCAGAACCATTAAAATTAGGAGGACGTGCCTTCAAAAGATCTCTCATATGACCTGCTGAAACAACCTCTTGCTTTTCCGTAACCTCTCTCCTCCTAGGAGACCGTTCTCTTTCCCTAAACACCTACTGATCACCCTCCTGCCTAGGGCCTAGATGGGCAAGAACCTCCTCAAGAAAATGATGCAACAAAACTCCCTCTAACTCTATCTATCCCAAATTATGACCCCACTTTCATGATCATTCTAGGAGCCTTGTTGTTCCTCACAGTTAGTCTCGTGGGAACTCTAAGAAGGAGTATTTTGGGGGTTAGCCCCATGTCCTCCACCACGAACTCTACCACAACCCCTACCTCGAACTCTAGGAATCTTCCTATACATCAACACCAAAAGACAAGTCACAGATATTAGGCTAGGATGACAAAAGGGGGAAAAACATAAGCTCAAGATTCTAAGCATTGGGACAACATAATGGGCTAAACTAGAGTGCCTAGTGTTAGAACTTGGGCTCTGATACCAAGTGTAACACCCCACCAAAGAACCCCAGAGGACAACACAACTAAATACAATAGAGACAATTTTTAAAAAAAAAGTGAAATAACATGAATTATAGAAACATATCTAAACATAACATATAAGTTAAGCTATGTCCTCTAAGGTTCTTTGATTGCATTACTATCATACCAACTAACAAGGTCTAAACATACATCGTAAAATAACTAACATCATGAGTTCATTTAAATCCATTGAATTAAATAAATAACACATACAATTCTATATTATAACATCAGATAAGTAACCATCAAAGATCATATATAAAGAACCAGAAAGTACACATATACAACTTCCCTTTCATGGGGGTACATTGTTACATTGTTACAAACTTACATCAATGCTTCCCTGAATACAACGAGAAGAGTACATCAAAATTACATTACATGATACATATGATATACAGGCTCAATACATAACATTAGCAACTATCTCCCAAACTGGTACAAGATCCAAAATCTTCTACATAAGATACATCCTCCACTCTCACAAACAACAGCTGGGAAACCCAATGGAGGAAAAAGCACAATCCACCTGACCATGTGGAATCCTAAGGTCCACCCCCCTATGCTAGGAGATAACAATAAGGTCCCAACACAAAATAGTCAAGAAGATAGAAGGCTAACACAAAATTACTAAACATGGCTCCAACATAACAAAGTACAACATAACATCACATAACAAAGACACCGCTTCCAGAGACACGCACACAACAATAAGGGAACACATGACTAGGGAATGCTAGATTGCATTAGGGAGGAGTGTCATCGCATAGCTTGATATGGGTTATCCTGGCTGATCTTCCTAGGCATTGACCCCCATCCTAGGTTATCCTGGTAGCCTCTACGGATCCCCAACCCCCATATAAACTCATGTAGAATCAACGTACCTTTCATGAGGACAAGACAATTGATCTTTCCATTCTAGGCCTTCCCATCTCATCTCAAGCCTAAACGAGCACTTGATCCATGAGTGGGGCATACCATTATCTTGATTAATGTGAAAACTACCCAACCCCTAATTCATTATTTAGGTTATCACTGAATTTAAAAACTCCCAAATGGGTTATCCTAGTCAACCACTTTGGGCTCCGACCCCCATTGAGAGTCACTCCCCCTACAAGCAATTAGAAAACCCAACACATCAAATTGAGTAAAGCCATCTTGCACACTAAACGAAACCACAAGAAACACATATCCAAAGCAAGGCATGGACCATCTTTCTCACAAATCACAACCATAATAACCAGTAAACAGTTCAAGGCTTAAGACCCTCATGAATACATCTCAGGTATATTATCAACCCTTTTCAAAAGAACAATCCTATAATTCAACCAATGAATACTCCCCTAAGCCTCTAGAAAACTCCCTTAACCATTGAGCACAAAGGACTCTAATTTTTATCAATAACAATAATACCCCAACAACCAACTAACAAACATAATACATCTTATAAGCAAACAATTCCAGTAATGCAATCATAAACGCATAGTGGAATTAACTTTACGTAAATTAAGCAATTGTAAGAGAAATCATTGCTCAATCACAAGGAGAATAATACTAATTTTCTTATTAATAAAACCTTCTAATTTTTAAATATGAGTCTATCAATATCTACTTATTTCAATCTCCAATTTTCTTACTATATTATCAATTAATTACTAGACAAATTAATCTTTTCCTAATATCAAAACTTATATGCAATTATATATATATATACATATATATATATATATATACATATATATATATATATATATATATATATATATATACATATATATATATATATATATATATACATACATATACATACATATACATACATATATATATATGTATGTATATATGTATATATATATAATTGCATATATGTATGTATATATATATATACATATATCTATATATATATATATAATTTATAACGATATGTTGTCCTTTAATATAAGAAAACAATATTTACAAAGACAACAAGTATAACTCTTTTCCACACCATAATGCAAATATATTCATGTATATATATATATACAAAATCGACAATCCTTCATAAACAATTACATCAAATGACATATTATTGAATACCAAACACATTATAAACATATACAGTGCAATACATAGAGTTGATTGCCTAACAAATAATATGTAAACCAAATACCATACACATCATTCTTTCCATCAAACAAAAACTTCAAGAAAATATCAAAGACTTTTAATTAACAGTGTAGCAACTAATAAAGCCGTTGCCAATAGTAGTTCTAACATATATTATCAAGCATATCCACCGCATACATGCAAACCAAGTTTCAACTTAAATTGGATCAAGGACAGAGAACTCGAATTAAGATCAAGATCAAGTTCAGCGTATGATATGAAATGCAAATGAATCATAAGACAAGAACATATAAAAATTTACAAGCTGCAACTTGGGAGATTGGGAGGTGTGTGGCTGTGAGTGGATAGGATTGTGCTAAGAGGCTTCAAATTGGTTTTAAAAACTTTCAAGCAAATGCAAACATTAGCTGCAGCCATCGATATGGGTTAAAGGTTAACACTCAGGAAAAATCCAAGCCGCACCATGTAGCATGCAAGGAGACACTGGCCAACCCAAGGCGCTGGATAAAGACAAGACAATAGGGGAAAAGGACGCCATTGTAAGCATCAAACAAAGGAGAAACAGACTTAAATACGCACTATATACTGCGAATCAACAAGGAAATGGAGGGAAATTACGCCGAATTCCAATCATATATTTTTCCAGCAAATAAGGGCATAATCCAATGTTCAATGCCCAACCTATGAAATCACAACTTTAAGAATAAAATCACATTTTATAGAAAGGAATATCGCTGATTGCTATTTGGATATAGGGAGTGAAAATTGCATTCAAGATAAGGAATCAACACACAAGGTATATAAAACGTGCAAGCTCATACAATGAACATCTCTACCCCTAACTCAGATATGGATATACTAAGCATAAAGTGACAAATAAAAGGAAGACGTCAACGCAAGGAACAAATTGACATCAAACATAAATCGAAATACAATATAACATTATTTCAGGAAAAAGATGAATCCAACTACGATGCTTATATAGCGACTCTCCAAACATGTTAAATATTCATTGTTTATCAATATATTGTATATATTGTTTATTTAGAACATGAATTTCTTCAGATAATTAAGCACTCATTTTCAACAAGCAAAAAGAGAGGGAAGATGATTTCATTATTCAAAAAAAAAAAGCAAAAAGAAAAAAAAAAGAGAAAACGAAAGATCAAGCCAACCTGGATTCCAACATTGGTTGAGACGAAAACCAATGCCAACTACGAACTCTTCAATTTGCAACCCGAATCTCCAATTCCCAATTCAATTTTGAAAATAGTTAATCGAAAACAATTATTCAACAGATTATTCTTGCCGACAAAGTTCTCTATTCGAAAACAAAAATCAATAATAATCCCCCAATCTCTCCCCAAAAGATAATAATTATTATTTTTTCAAAAAGAAGCTGTAAGTTTTTCGAACACAAAAATCAGATAAAAATCTCGTAAAATAACAAGTTTCCAAATGACTAGCAGTTCGAAGTTACGCATGTGCTCCAGACAATTCTTTTCTATCTTTTTAATTGTTTTTACAGTTTAACCATTATCTCCTTACAATTTAATATTTTATATTATATTATTTTCCCACCTTTTTAAATTATTAAACTCAACATTAATAATGAATATGTTTATATTTAATTATAAAAATACTTTTTAACTTTGTAATTTAATTTAAATTAATTAATTAACCAAGGCAACTCAAATGCAATTTATCAACATGGTCTATTTAATAATTTATTTAATTCAACAATTAATCAAACAACATAATTAACAATTTTAATTTAACAACTAGGTATCAACAATATTCACCCAAACATATGCAAGTTCAAAATGATAACAATTGACCACGAACACATACAAGACTGATGGGTGACCAAATGGATACTCATCCTCATTGAGGATGATGGCAAGGGTAGGGGACCGTATGTTATCTCCGTTCAACAATTTCCCGTTGGGTTTAAGGCACGCTCAGACCTGTCAATTCAGGTGGAGTCGATGCCTGGTACCTGTAACCTGCATCAAACAAAATGGTCGAACAACATATACATATTTATATATATATATATATATATATATATAATAAAATAATCAGACACATCGTGAAAGGAAATTGCAGCGTAGCAAGGTACTCATGAATGAGTAATGCGACATTGTTCCTTTCACCAAGACACACGAAGCAAGTAACCACATCAATGTATAAAAATAGTTGCATAACAAACAACATAGAACAATCACCAGATAAATGCATAGTAATCGTGATTAGATACACACATCATGCTCATAATTAAATTAATCCACATAAACCAACAAGTCCTTAAAAATGTCATAGCATATGCATAAACTCAAATAGTAGCAAGAACATCAAAGTATCATCAAGTGTCATCTAGTATCATCAAAGCAAAAAATCTAACATCAACAAGGTGTCATAATGTCTGTCCTAATAGAATAATCCTCAGTCTAATGGAGAACAACATGAGGGGCACTACATCCTCCCCCCTAGGATCAAGATTACTCCTAGAAGCTTGCAAACAAGTATGGGTAAGACTCTTGCATCTGAGATGCATCCTCCCAAGTAGCTGAAGCCTCATCATTAGGATCCCACTGGATCCTCACTTGCTCAACTTCTCAATCCCTAAGGGCGAGTCTCCTGTGTTGTAGTATGGGCATGGGAACCAGTGCCAACTGCCCATCCTCTACTTGTAAGGAATTTCTGTCAAGAACATGAGAAATGTCTGGATAGTATAGTCTAAGAATAGAAACATGGAATACATCATGAATGTGCGATAGACTAGGGGACAAAGCAAGATGGTAAGCAATAGGACCAATCCTCTCCAAAACCTCAAATGACCCTACAAAATGTGGTGCGAGCTTAGATCCTTTCCCATAGCGGATCAGACTCTTTTGCGAATACACTCGCAAGAATACCCAATCACCAACTGAAAACTGATGATCAACCCTATGAGCATCTGCATATTTCTTTTGTCTTTCTATCGCTACCACCAAGTGCTCTCTAATATGAGCAACTTGTTGCTCCATCTCCTAAAGCATCTTTGGTCTAAGAAGGATTCTATCCTCAAGGCGATCCCAACTCAGTGGAGTTCGACAAGGATGACCATACAACGCCTGAAAAGGAGGCATACCAATCGTACCGTGGTACCCATTATTGTACGCGAACTGCACTAAGTACAAGTAATCCTCCTATCAAGACTACTGATCCATAACATACATCCTGAGCATATCCTTAAGAACTTGGTTGACCCTCTCGGTCTATCCATCTATCTCTGGATGGTAACCAGAACTAAAGTTCAATTGGGTCCCCAAGGAATTCTGTACAAGGACGTCCAAAGAGCTAAAGTCAACACTAGATCTCTATCAGAGATAATTCTATGAGGAATTTCGTGCAGTCTGACTATATCCTCCATGAAAATTTTGGCCACAGAAGAAGCATTATACGATGACCGAACATGAGAGAAGTGCGCCACCTTATTCAACCTATCAATGGTGACCATGATGGTATCATGATGACGATAAGACATAGGAAAGCAAACTATGAAATCCATAGAAATGATTTCCCATTTCCATTATGGAACAAGATGCGACTGCAAAAGATTTGCAGGGTGTTGGTGCTCTGCCTTAACCCTCTAGCACTCCAAACACCTCGAAATGAAGTCTGCAATATCTCTCTTCATTCCGGCCCCAAAATACAACTAATGAAGGTCTGCATACATCTTCTTGACACCCAGATGAGTAGAATAAGGTGCCCAATGTGCCTTTGACATGATTAGTGTATGAAGACCCTCAAAAGAAGGAACATAAATGCCACAAGAGACCATTTGATTCTAAGGAATAACCCACAAATCTTCCCTCCAAAGCTCTACCTGACTCAACCTCTAACTTCACCTCCTGATACCAACTATCTGTCGGAAGTGTTGTAAGAATCTGACTCCTCAAATCTACACCAAGAGTCACTGCTGAGAGATCGTGTCTTTGTTGACTAAGAGCATCTACCACAACATTTTCCTTACCCTGGATATATTTGACCTCAAAATCATACTCACAAAGGAACTCCATCCACCGCCTTTTCCTAGCATTTAGCTTTGGTTGCGTAAATATATACTATAAACTGCGGTGATCACTATGCAACTCAAACTGATGCCCCAATATAAAGTGTCTCCATCTTACTAAGGAATGAACAATGGTGGCTAACTCCAAATCATGCATGGGATAGTTTAGCTCATGATCCTTGAGTTTTCAAAACTTAGAGGCAATCACGTGACCATCTTGGCATAAAAAATGCTCCTAAACCCTCCAAAGACGCGTCAGTACACACCACAAAGTCTCCAGTAGGGTCGGGGACTGCTAAAATAGGTGCACTTGTCAACCTCTCCTTGAGAGTCTGAAAGGCTAACTGACATTGTTCTAACCAAATGAACTTCTTCCCTTTCCTCTGAAGAGAAGTGATGGGGTGTGCTATCCTCGAAAAACCCTGAAAAAACCAACGATAGTAACCTGCTAAGCCCATGAAACTGCAAACCTCTGAAACATTAGTGGGTGCAGGCCAATCCATAATAGCTTGGATCTTTGAAGAATCCATGGCGATACCTTCTCCTGAGATGACGTGTCCCAAATATCTCACCTCTGTTTGAAAGAATTCACACTTAGCCAATTTCTCATATAGTTCATTATCTCTCAGACACTACAAAACCTGTCACAAATTCTCCTCGTGCTCGTCCATCGTCCTTGAGTAAATCAAAATATCATGAAGGAACACAAGGACTAATCTATCAAGGTAAGTGCAAAACACTTTATTCATCAAACTCATGAACACCGACGGTGCATTCATCAACCCGAACGACACAATGGTGAACTCATAGTGTCTGTAACGAGTGCAAAATGCAGTCTTATGAATGTCTGCCTCAAAGATACTTAGTTGATGGTACCTTGACTTAAGATCAATTTTTGAAAATACCTTGGCTCCCTTAATTTGATCAAAGAGATCATCGATCCTCGGTAAGGGATACCTGTTCTTCACTGTCACCTTATTTAACTATCTGTAATCGATACACAACCGAAGGGATCTATCCTTCTTCATAAATATAATTGCTGCTCCCCAAGGGGAAACACTAGGATGAATGAACCCTTTCATGAACAACTCCTCCAACTGTAATCAAAGCTCCTGAAGCTCCTGAGTGGTCATCCAATATGGAGCTCGAGAAATTGGTTATGCTATGGGAATAAGGTCTATCTTGAAATTGATGTCACGCTTAGGTGGCATCCTTGGAATCTCACTGGGAAAAACATCTGTGAACTCCCTAAGGATAGGAATTCCAAATCATTCACTGTCACAACAAACAACTGGAAAACCTGATGCACGCATCTCCTCAACTGCATAGCAGAAATCATCCGTAAGGAGATGGGCCTTTGAATGCCAACTGCTTCTACCTCTCTTCTAGAATCATCCACTTATCGTACTAACTTATGTCAACAATCGATTATTGCTTGGTGAACATCCAACCAATCCATACCCAAAATAACATCATAAGATCCAAGGGGTATGATACAAAGATCCACCATGGTAACGAGTGATCCAATTCTCAAACCACAACCATGCATAAGGGATTCTACTGCTACCTTCGCTCCGGAGGCCAATTCGACCTGCCACCTAACACCTTGCTTTGCTTCCCCCAGTCCACAACACTCTACTAAGGAAGGGGAAATAAATGAATCAAAAGCACAAGAATAAAAAAAGGATAGAGATATCAATACCTTGTAACACACTTGTAGCCTCCACCACAGTACCCTAATGTTCTACTTGGCTATTATCAACCACTGCAAATACTCTGTGGGACCTGCCTACATCCCCTACTGTCGGCTCTGAAGCTGCTGGCCCCTGACTAAATCCTGTCGTGTTCTTCTAAGGATACTGTCTAGCTATGTGCCCTTGTTGGCCGCAAGAGAAACACCCTATACCTCTGTCGTATCCTCTGCCACCTGGGGGTGCACTAGACTACTAAATACTACCTCTGTTGGCTGTAGTATGTGAGCTCTAAGGGGGTTGATCAGAATGATTTTGCTTGGCTTGCCACCAATTTTGGTTTTTCCTGGACTGAGAACCTCCACCTTGTTGAGACTGTGAGTTCTTATGTTTTATCTGAGAACGATGTTGTTGTTATCCACCCTTAGCAGGTGCATGTTGGCCCCTAGAGGAACTTGTTGCCTGATATTTTCCACCTTGAGAACCAAATCCTCCTGGAGGTGCACTACCAATCTGTACGCCTGTATGACCTAATGCCATGGCCAAATTTTCCTCTACCAAATGAGCCTTTTCTACAGCCACCTCCATGGTCTTCATCTCAAAGACACAGACTCCTCCACTGATATAGGCATTCAAACCCTTGATAAAGTGCTGCACCAACATAGCCTCATCATTGCCAATACCAACATATTTCTTAAGCTCATAAAACCTGCGCTCATACTGCTCCACCAACATCGCCATCTGTCTCAACTTGTGAAACTCATCAGCACAACACTGTCTCTAGTGATCTAATAGAAATCGAGCTCCAAACCTCTTCAAGAACATCTCCCACAACATTGAACCAATATCAAGATGCAATTTTTGTTCTTCTAAATGCCACCATGTAGAGGAAAAACCTCTAAGGTGCATGATGGCACATCTTGCCTTAGTGTTACTACCATACAATTGCATGGAAAAACACCTATCTAGATCAATCAACCAAGTCTCTACCTCCAATCCACCACCAGAACCATCAAAAGTAGGAGGATGTGCCCTCAAAAAATCTCTCATATGACCTTCTGAAACAACCTCCTGCTCTGTCGTAACCTTTCTACTCCTAGGAGATCGTTCTCTTTCCCTAAACACTTGCTAATGACCCTCCTACCTAGAGCCTAGATGGGCAAGAACCTCCTCAAGTAAATGATGCAATTGAAATCCCTCTAACTTCGGCTATCCCGGATTCTGACCCCACTTTCCTGATCATTCTAGGAGACCTGCTATTCCTCATGGTCACTCTTGTGAGAACTTTGAGAAGGAGTGTTTTGGTGGTTAGCCCCACGACCCCTACCTCAACCTCTAGGCATCTTCCTACACATCAACAACAAAATACAAGTCATAGATATTAGGCGAGGATGACAGAAGGGGGAAAAACATAAGCTCAAGAGTCTAAGCACTAGGGCAACATAATGGGATCAATTAAACTAGAGTGCTCAGTGTTAGAACTTGGGCTCTAATACCAAGTGTAACGCCCCACCAAAGAACCGTCGAGGACAACACAACTAACTACAATAGCGACACAATTTTTTTTTAAAAGTGAAATAACATGAATTGTAGAAACATATCTAAACATAACATATAAGTTAAGATATGTCCTCTAAGGTTCTTTGATTGCATTACTATCATACCAACTAACAAGGTCTAAACATACATCGTAAAATAACTAACATCATGAGTTCATTTAAATCCATTGCATTAAATAAATAACACATACAATTCCATATTATAACATCAGATAAGAAACCATCAAAGATCATATATAAAGAACCAGAAAGTACACATATACAACTTCCCTTTCATGAGGGTACATCATTACATTGTTACAAACTTACATCAATGCTTCCCTGAATACAACGGGAAGAGTACATCAAAATTACATTACATGATACATATGATATATAGGTTCAATACATAACATAAGCAACTGTCTCCCGAACTGGTACAAGATCCAAAATTTGCTACATAAGATACATCCTCCACGCTCATGAACAACAACTGGGAAACCAAATGGAGGAAAAAGCACAATCCACCCGACCATGTGGAACCCTAAGGTCCACCTCTAATGCTAGGAGATAACAATAAGGTCCCACCACAAAATAGTCAAGAAGACAGAAGGCTAACGCAAAAGTACTAAACATGGTTCCAACATAACATCACATGCGAATGCCATGGCAAGTGTTGCCTCCTTGGTACCTTCGAATGAGGATACGAAAGAATACCACCTTTTGGTTTAGGTCCTTTGTTCTCCTACTATTTTTGACCAACCTGAATCCAATGCTTTTGTATGTTCTCACATAAACTTGGGAGAATGGTTTTCTAACATTTACAACTACCTGAAGACTAAAAACTTCCCTAATGGTGCGACGAAAATTGATCGCACTTGTATATGAAATCTTTCATTCTGTTATGTTATTTTGTTCGTCTTTTTATATCGAAAGTCTTATAATGGTTTGTTGCTTTGATGTCTCACTAAAGTGGAAATACCCCTTTCCCTTAAGGAAGCCCATTCGGGTTCCAAGGGTGGACACTTTGGTGGGAAATCCTCGGTGAGGAAATTGATACGCATGGGGTACTTTTGGAAAATTATGGAGCAAGAGTCCTTCGATTTTGTTAAAAAGTGTCCACAATGTCAAAAACATAGTCGTCTTATTCATGCACCTACACAAGAGTTACAAAATCAAACATCTCCTTGGCCGTTTGCAAAATGGGGGTTGGATATTATTGGAAAAATATCACCTCCTTCTAAAGGACACACTTTTATCATCACTGCTACAGATTACTTTACAAAGTGGGTCGAAGCCATCCCACTTTCATCTATGAACGCTGAAGCTATTTGTAGTTTTATTCTAAACAACATCATTTCTTGTTTTAGATTGCCTTCACCTGTTTTCAATAATGGTACACCATTCAAGAATAAGGAAGTAAGGCAATTCCTGGAGAAGTTTTGTATTCAACATAGATTTTCTACACCATATTATCCTCAATCTAATGGCCAAGTAGAAGCGTCTAACAAGACTCTTGAACTCATTCTTCGCAAAATAGTTAATAAACATGGTAAGGATTGGCATGTTCAATTAATGTATGCTTTGTGGGCCTATCGCACGAGTGTTTGTATGGCGACAGGAACAATGCCCTACAACCTTGTGTATGGTGTCAAAGCTATCATGCCTTTGGAGTTGGAAATTTTGTCTTTGTGGGTTTCCCTTAAAGGGTTAATTGATGACGAAACTTACCGAGCTAATCATTTGCATCAACTAGAGATGCTCGATGAGCACTGATTATAGGCCCTCCACCATCTTAAATCTCATCAACGATCATTATCCAGACAATATAATCAAAGTGTTCTTCCTTGAACTTTCAAGGTAGGTGACTTGGTTCTCTATGAGAATTCGAGAAATGTAAATGTGCCGCTGATCAAAGGGGAAAATTCAGTCCCAATTGGTTGGGCCCTTACATTGTCATCTTCGTGTATGGTTTGGGTTCCTATGGATTATCGTCTATGGATGGAACACCTCTAAAAGAGCTTGATAATGCAATGCATCTTCGTCAATACTATGCATAGTGTCTAATGTGTCATATGTGAAATGCTCATTCTTTGAGGGTTGTAGCATTGCATATGTTGACATCTATTCATTAACACATTATGAAATTTTTTTGTGTGTTATGATGTAGCCATGTGTGTGTGAGAGAGAGACATACATACATGTGTTTTACTATGTTGTGTATCTATGCATTACATTTTATCTTTTTAGGTAGTTAGATCATTATTGTATTTAATTAACATAAATCCATGTGTGTTCATTAAATCATGATGGCATCTAATGTAAACATACATCCATACACATACATAAAGTCCATAGCATCAACATACATGAAAGTAAGGAACATACACATCAAGTACACAATGCCATAATATCATAATCAATATCTCATCTATATATGTATAAAAATCAAATGTCATGTACATGTATCGGGCCACTATCATAAAAAAATGAGTGGCTTTTGTATATATGTATCAATGTCTATACAAAAAAGATCTACAAATATGTATTGGGGCTACAAAAATGATATACAAAATGAGACTCTCTATGGTTGAGGCATGTGGCTCTCAGAGCCCTCCGGCTCTAGCTGCAGCTGTGGCTGAGGGCAGGGATACACAATAGAGATAGATCTAGAGTGGTGTGAGAGTGAGACTAACATGGCTGTGTGTATCCCCCTAATCTCTCCCTAGAGGGAGCATATCTACAGGCCTGGATGAGCTCCTGTTGTAACTGCTAATCACCTACTAGGATCATGGCTGTTGGCTATCCTAGAGGTCATCAAGATGAATTTGAAGGGAATCATGTAGATACTCGGTGGCATTAACCCTCGTCATGGCTGCATCTCGCTTTGCAAGTGCCATTTACAACTCCCCCAACAGTTGGTTAGCTGCCCTCGAAACATGGTAGCATCAATATTTCTCTGCACTATCTCCACCTATGCCTCCTTGTAGGTGGTCCTCAAGCATGCTACTGAATCGAAAAGGTGGACATGACGTCCATTGAAACTGGTCGATATGCATCTGGGACAACCCCCTGGATAGGCACGACAAGGGCCACCTTTGATATGTAATGGGAAAATAATCCAGTCCATCCCTGAGTATCCACTGCAACCACAAAAAGAGAATGTATATCAATACCACAAAGTGTATAGATGCTAAATCCAAAACATGATATATGTATACATGAGACAAAAGATGAAGGTAAACAATTGTCATACTTGGGTCCCCTAGCTGCCAGAATGGTTCAGGGGGAGAAGGAACACTAGGTCCTATGTTGCCGGTGTTAGGAGCTGCTTTGGCTGTTGCAAGGGCTGGTGGCACCAATGAAACTAGAGTGGCATGTGGAGGAGAAGACATCCTCCACTGCCACCTCGGTCTCGATGACACTGATCAAGCTTCCTTAGCCTACTCCTGATCCTCTTGCTACTCCTCCTCTTGCTCATCTCCGCTGCCTTGGCACCTCCACCTTTGCCTGGGTGGTTGTGACGGTACATAGCCCTATAGACTAGGATCCCCCATGGGGGCATCTATTGGGAACACTGGGGCAGGAAGGTGTGCTGCCCACCACATCAAAAAATATCGAGCCATGCTGACATTGTCTTATGTCCCCATTGGTGGTAGGTTAGTGTCATCAGCTTTGTTATCAGAGAGGCAAACGTCTGCTAAGGTGGGACGCAGACGGTCCCTCAGCCTCGCCACACTCCACACAACTTGGGTGTATGTGGGGATAGGAGGGGGGATAGTCTGGACCCTCCTGTGCTGTCGCATGACCTGACTCCAGTAATATGGCATAATAATGAAATTCGTGCACCCGAGGATGAATCGGTCGCACTGCAGATTCCGAAGGAACCTGCGATCATCAATCCACCAAAAATTACATTAGGGCCTCCATTTTACCCTATCTGGCATTAAAGTGTCAAACTGTAGCCTTTAGAACTCTAGGTCACCATTCCTCCACTGTCGAGTGAGCTCGTACCAATGGTCCATCAGAACAAAGTAGTCTCGCACTTGTGGGTAGCCCTCTGACCTAGTGTATGTGATGTGGGAGAAATCCCACACCTGTAAAAGCATGCATGCGATCAAGTTGTGGTATTCGTAGTGGACATATCAATCGAGCTCTTGATAAAGGTACGCAAGCATGCTGTGCCCCCAAAAAAAAACTATGTGCCACTCCACCATCTCGCAAATGATGTAGTCGAGGTCCCCATGGAGGTGAGAACCTCGCCCATATATGGTGACTTGCATGGTGACAGTGATCACTATGATATGACATATTATAGGGGTAGTGATCTAGGCCTAGTCAAACCACCGAGTGTAGATGTGCCCAGTCCCATCTTCGTCGTCTGTCGGACTGAAGCAGTATCAAACCCTGTCCAATCGCTCCTATGCTAAATGAGTATCATCAAGCTCTACTTGTCAACCACAGCTGGGGAGATCGAGGATGCGGTATACATCCTCTAGAGTGATGGTCATCTCTCCCATTGGAAGCTGGAAGCTTGAGGTGGTGGCATCCCATCTCTCCATCAACACCATCAACATCTGATCATGGTATAACATCTCTGGCACGGTGTACACATGCTAGAGACCGACGTACTGTAGATGGGTAACCTCATCATCTGTGAGACGGTCCCTATGATCTCGAAGCAGGTGAAATACCCACCCTTCGGGATGCTCCCTGATCTCTAGATAATCCTATGAAAAAGAAAGAAAAAGTTTAAGTTAATACATGGTGGTGAAAGGAAAAATTATCAAAAAACATTGCAAGACATGTGTGTGCCACACAGACGTCCATGCACCATGTAAGTGTCCTGGTCCACCATTAATGGTGCAAGGATGATAACGCATCCCTTGGACGCCATCACATCCTCAAGATGACAACATTGGTCCTAGATGCTAGCGCACGTCAAAGACATGTGCATGCATCCAAGGCACCCGCACTACAAAAATATTAAAAAATACAAAAAATCATTAAAATACGCTAAACGAAGTGGTTTTGAGGCCTACCTGGTCGACCTCCAAACCCTTAGCGATGTCCGCATGTAGCTGGTCCAACCTTAGATCCTCTTACTTGCGTCTGCTTGAAATTTTGATGACTTTTCTCTCACAAAATTCAACAAAATCCTCGCGATGAGTAGTGCAAATGACCCTTCTTGGGGCCCACCTAGGTATATATAGACCCCCTAGGGTCCATTTTTCCTAGAGTTTGTGGCTCCTCTGTTTCTCCTGATTTTACCCCAGCTAGTTTAGGGAAAACTAAGGAGGGGGCATATAGTCACCTCTTCAACATATTTTTCTTTTGAATCATCAAGTTTTTCCTTGATCATTCTTCTCGCTGTTGTAGATTCTTTTGATTTTTGGGACTGACTTAGAATTGAGTTTTGCAAAGTAAAATTTTGCACAATTTTTCACGACAGGTCTTGCATTTTTTGCTAAATTCGATTGCCGAGGGCATCTTCTGTACTGGCCGGCTCAACCTCTTCAACCTTTGCGGTACCTTCTTTTGGCACACAAATCTATAAAAATTCAAATTTGGGTGAAATTTTTCTTTCCTACTTTAGTGTGGCTATTTTTTCCCAAAATTGAGCCCACTAAAGTGGGGGAAAAATGTAATGTCACAGAATTGTACCTAAGGGAAATTTGACATTTTAGCACTTTGCCTAACATTTATGACACCTAAATGCATTAATGGAAAAATATCATGGGTCAGAATTTCGTGATTCTTGCTCCATGTGGTCCAAGGGCGAAGCAACAGTAGCCTGATGACTCGTTTCCTGAAAACTTGTGTTTTGGATGCTTGTGTAGTGCGTTAATGTCTGCGCGACGTGTAGACGTCTGTGTAATGCACTAGCGTCTTGGCGATTTTCTGAGTTTGGAATGGGGAATCTCGAATCTTGGCTCTTGACACGTGTCCCTGCAACCAAGTCTTCGAGTGTTGATGAGTCTAGTTTATGGTCTAATTTTGGGTATAATTTATGTTTTATTTGCTGAAGTCGTTGATGTTAAGTGTTGATATTTTTATGATATTTCCTCAAAATTATAGACATTGGGACTAATCTTATTTCTGCAAATCTTTAATGAGATTGGCATGTTATATGGACTATCTATATTAATTTTGCATGTGGTTAATGAATTTTCTTTAAGGTGGTTACATATATGCAATTATTGTGTGTACTAACATTGCCATGCAAATATAATTTGAGGATACTAAATTGAGAAAGACACTGCCAGCTGGGCATGCACCATAACATCCAACAAGGGAATCGTTCAAAGGTTAAAGGAGGTCGACGACATGAGATTCCCCATGCAAATCGAATGTAACCGCCTTGTAATGGTCTTTATTGATGTTGAGCAAATATAGGCATTACTGTTGTGCTAAATCTGTGGGCACGTCTGACCAAATTCATGCATTCGTAACCGCCTCTCCACTTTCTTTGTTTTCCCTAAATGGTGTCCTCCCAGTTCGTGGAGTTGACCGCCTTGCTTAGTTGGTAGTATAAATAAGGATCAGATGCTCCTTCTCAAGAGGTTGCACGATCTGATATTATACTTGCATTCTTAAGTTTTCAGCAATATAATTATGCTACTCTTTTGTACTCATGAATTCTCGTGAATAAAATGAAGTTCTAAGTTTGAGCATCTGAGTTTTCATTAGTTTTAGAGGATACTTGTCCAAGGGGGCCCAATCGGTGAGTATTCCATCCTTTAGTTTAGTATTAATTTTTGTTCAGTAATTAGTTAAGAATCTGGCTTCGACTGTTCCTACATCCACTAGAATTCCATTATGTGACTGTTCCTGCAGCCAAAGTAGACAAAGTAGTGTCCTATTTTCTTGCTCTGATTTTCATATCTGTCATGCATTTCAGTTTAGTGTAGTTGTTGGTTGATGTTCAACATTTCTGTTATTCCTTTCCAAGCAATTTACTTTCAGCATTGTGTCTTTCTTAGCTGTAGAATAAAAATGGCTACTTTGGGTTCCTAGTGCACATACTGTGCTGACCCATTTCAAGTTCATGTCCCTGGGTTGACAATTTAAATGCACCTTCATGACGATTAAAATAGCTATTCAGGTTAGATGTCCAATCTCTGAATCATGGCTGTAAAGGCCTAGTTGTTAAATCATTGTAGGAGGCCGATAGGTGTAACGATTCTTTGTCGCCCTTGCATGCAACAAAACCCCTCATTTCCTCTCATTTTGGGGGTTAATTCAATTCATTCAAGCTTCTCTCCTTAACTTGAACTCTCAATCTATTCTACTCTTGGCAACAACACTTCTACAAGAGAAGCTTTGTCGGACTGAGGTCCCTCCAACAACCAAAGCTCTCTAGCAAGCATTCAACGACATGTCTATGTGTTTAAGAGGGGGCTGAGGCCTGTTGGTAACGCTCTCTCAATCTCTTCTATTTACAAATAGATTAGATCTCTTTGTTTATTTTCTACTTGGTGGTGCGGGTTCTCCTCCTAAAGTGGGGATTGCTTTCACCACTTCCTTTTTTCCATTTCGGTTACACTCTCTATCTATCTAGTTGTCTGTGGAGGTGGGAACACCAAAGTGGGGGTTTAACTACGACAAGCCCCTATACAACCCCAACATTTTTCCTCATTTTTCTTGTGTGTAGGTTGTTAAAGCAGAGCTTGAAGTGAAGATTTAGGTGTCCAATTGTTCGTAAGCTCCCCCTTGGCTCTCTTTGTGTTTCTTATAGTTTATGTTCTTCATTTTGTTATTCTACTAAATAGATCTTAGATCTGGGTTAGAAAGTGAAGCCTAAGTCTGCCTATTTGAGTCCTAGAGCTCTCTGTTGCTTAGGATGCCAGTGCATCATATGGACTCTAGTGTGCCACATTGGCATCCTGAATTTGTGTTGTAGTCCTTTTTCTGAGAGCTCCTCTATCAGAAGAAAAAATATAGAAGCTTTACTCTCTCGGGTTTTGAAGTAGTCTTTTTTGATAGTTAGTTTATATACACTTTCTTTGCAATTTCTTCATTTGGATTATGTTGAGGTGGATAAGGGCAGTTCATTCCCTAGGATTCTCTTGAGAATGAAGGGACTCGTGAGCAACAAATCCCACTTTCTTTGCAATTTCTTCATTTGGCTTATGTTGAGGTGGATAAGGGCAGTTCATTCCCTAGGATTCTCTTGAGAATGAAGGGGCTCGTGAGCAATGAATCCCCCTTATCTCATAGTTTCTTCCTAGAGGTTCATATTTCTATGACATTAGAGTTCAAGTTTGTCTGAAGCTATCATAATCAATAGATTTATTATCATTTATTACTATTAAATAATTCATTTTTTAGCAATAATATGTAGGATTTTTTAACCTCTATCTTTTGTCATGTGAAGAACTTCAAATAATTGAGGAGACTATAGATGAGAGAATGGGCCAAAAATATTTGAGGAAATATACTTTATTTGGCAATATTTTGGTTGCAATAAATAATCATTGTTTGAGTTGTTTAATATGTTTTGATAGCATGAGACACAACCTTTGTGTGAGTATTGATCCATAGATTTTTTGTTGCTTTGGTTGACACCATAATAGATATTTCCCATGTAGTGGGAGTTCTAGGAGTTATAGGTTCCCATGGTGGATAGGTTTTATTGGCTTGTTGTGTCAAGGGTCTTCAAGTTTTTCTCACATTGGTGTGTTTTTTTACCATAGGATATGATAACATTGAGAAGGATAGTGTATTATATAGGGACACAAATTATAGAATGGGCTAGATACGTCATGAGTTGAAGTTATATCAAGGGTTGGGGTTAGTTGGATGCGAGTGACTAGATATGGTTGTTGTTTCAACTAAATTTAAGTATGCACTGCAAGGTGATCTTGAAAATAAAAAGTGGTTAGTCCTTTTTTCATAGTTTCTTTTTAATGGGCCTAGTATGAATTTCATCTCCAAGTGGCAACCCAAACCCATGTGATTTAGTAAGGTGTAAAAATTAGGGAGAGATAAAAAACTCCCTTCAAGGTACATTTGTCATTCAGGCCAAGCTTGCAAGAAACTCCAGAGATTGGAAAGTGAAGGAGGAGAGTGAATTAACCTCTCACACTAGATCATTGTACATTCACCTCCTTACACAAATTTTTGCCTCACATTCCTTCAAGTATATTAGGGACTCCCTCTAGCAAGTATTGCACAAACCTAACATAGAGAATCATTCAACTATTTGGCCTTTATAATGCACCAGTAAATGGTTAGCCTCAAGAAATTACTCACACCATATTTCTCAAAATGGAATAGTAGGCCAGATATTCCATCCTCTCATTTACTAGTGTGATCTTGAGGATCAAAAGTGTTCAACACCTTGAGACAAAATAACCATGCTATTCACAACTAGATCAAAGTATGTATGTGTGCTTACAAAACTAAACACTCCCACTTGCATATTTAGGGTCTTCTTATGCCTTCATTACCTTCTTACTTGTGTTAAACCCATACAAAAAATTAAGTCAAAAATTTGTAAATTCTAACTCAATCAAAGCAATAAATCATGCTCATTTTTTGACCAACCCAAAAATTCCTTTGGAAATGATGATGATGATAACCTTGTAGATTAGGATTAATATCATGATGATGAAAACCTTGTGGATCAAGATAAATATACTAATTATACTTTCAATGATATGATATTGAGAAATATTACCATAGGTCTTAATCACCCAATAATTAACAATCAATATCCTTTAGACTAAGAACATCCTATTACTAGCTATCCCTTGAACCCAAATCAAATATTATCAATCATATCTCTAGCAAGGGAAACACCCCATTAGATCATTTCCTACTATAAAAAAGAGAGTGTGATTAGATACCTTATAATCATAGGACCCAAGCTTCCCCAAAATTATAAATTTGATTACTTACATAATGGAAACCTTTAAAATCAAAAGGCATGCATGGCCAATCCCCATCCATCAAATCCTTACCCTTTGAGCCATCCATCAAAATATCCCTCATCCATGCATATTAATCCTAGTCCATATAACATTATAAAAATCCAACCATTGATCCATCCATCAATATATCCTCATCCATTCAAATGCCTCTCCATCGCTATAAATCATATTCCATCAAATTGTCCTTGTACGTGCCTATAATCCCTCATCTATTGATCCCACCATCGATCCATAAAGATCTCAAAACTTTACAATCCTCATCAACCCCTCTACATTCTAATACATATAACCACCTATCAATGCCTTTAAGTCCTAATATATTGACCAATAAATCTCTTAACCCAAATAACCCATGTGTTAACCCTTGTCAAGAAGAAATTATTCTAACACAATACAAAATCAAATCCAAAAACAAAATGTGCTTAAGACCATCCAAACACTTCAAATAAGAAATTTGTGACCTTATCCCCTTGTATAAGTACTCCATCATCCAAAAATTCAAAAGCCTAAGCTAAACTAAAATCAATCCAATCAAATTAATTAATATAATTCTCCCAAATTGTCTATAAAATATATTATTCAAGGAATATTAGCAAGAAAATATAATAATAAAAAGGTTGAGTTGTGCCACACCCCTCACAAGAACAACCATGTTTAGGTCATCAAAAATCCCCCAATCATTATTATTCCCATAAATTAACCCATAAAAATAATAAATAGAGGAAATCCACCCCTCTCATGCTACCCATAATATTCAAAATAAATAAGCCTCATAAGTCCAAATACATCCCACTTAATGATTCTTCAAGCTAAAAAACTACATCCAAGAGCTAATTGTTCAAGGGGATACACAACTTAAAGAAAATGAATCCACATCACAAAAAAATTATCAAAATCATTTTTTGATGCACGATCAAACTAGTCCACAACCAATTCAAGGTGAAAGCACCCACATTGATCCCATTGATCTTATCTAAGCACAAGAATCTTGTCAATTCTTCAAAATCCTATCACCTTGGTCCAACTACCCTCATTTAGTTTGTTCTTCTTATGGATGAGTAAATTGAAAGTGCCATTAGTTCATGTTTATCTAATTATGGAATCACATCTTGTTTCAAAATTAACAGATATCCAATCATAACTGAATATAAAAAATCATGAACTATCAATGCAAAGGATTAGGCTTTCACCAAAAAGGAATCCTTAAACCCATTCATGTTTATGCAAATGAACGATTCTACAACCTCAAATATAAATCTCCTAATGAGTAGAATTGATACTCTAACAAGCACTGGAGAAACTTCTCCCAACATCAAAATAGGTCCCCTTCATCATTCCTACAAAGATATTTTTTCCACCAATCCTTTCATCAATCCCATCCAACCCCTTCATCAATCATATTATCCTTTCTACCAATCCTTCATTAACTTCATCAATCCTATCACTAACTATAACTATCCACCTCTTGAATATATCACCCTAGACCAATGACATCACACACCATTGACCTATTCCACAATGATGAAGCTATCACCATCTTCATGGGACTTTGAGATAATATTTCCCTAAGGGATAATAAAATAGGCTTTGAAATAGAATTGTATGTATCAAAAAATCCCAAGGAACCCCTCCAAATAGATAAAATCCCTTCCCCTAAAAATCCAAATAGTAGGTAATTCAAAATCCAAAATCCTAAATCCTAAATCCTAAAGATTCGTATGGGCCCAAAAATATAACATGCCTAAGTCTACAACTCCAAATCCAAAATTCTGAAATTTTCATATCCATAAATCCCAACATACACAATTTTCTTAGGTTCTAAAATCTATTCTTCAAAACCCAAGGATCTAAAAAAAAATCGATGAATTTAAAGCCAAAATTCAGTGGTTTGTAATCCCAAAAGTCCAAAATTTTGAAATACACCTAGACCCCAAATTTTGTTAGTCCTAAATCCATGTAATCTTAATATCTAGGAAAAAATATAACAAGACAGAACACAAAATTTATTTGGGTTCCAAAATTTGGTAATATAGGTACCCAATCTAAAATCTAAAATGCTAATGCCTAAGAGCATTGAGATCCCTTGAGCCAACTTGTCCCAAACTTAAAAAATCCGACAATCAAAATCACACCAATGAAAGTACCAATCTCATTAAATGAAATGGTGTGTGAACTTTCCTATCCTAATTGCCCTTGGAGTCCCATCCTTCCATCTATCCCTTTAACCCAACACAATTTGTCACCCTATGTACCTCCATCACCACATCCCTTTCATCCAAACTTTTGCATAACCATGCATCCTTCATCCAACCTACCTCACATTCCATTTTCCTTTACAAAACATTGGAAGAGACCAAATCGACAATCACCAATGATCATAACACCATTCGTTGAGTGTAACACTAGCATCATGATTCGCTTGAGGTAGCTATTCAAATTGGGATATTATCAACTTACCATTGAATCAAACACTTGAATAAAAAATGAAAATAGTAAAGAAAAAGATCATCCAACGATGAAAAGAATTCTTATGGAACCTTGGGAAAGTACCACGATGAAAACCTATTTGTTTGTATAATGTGTAATTTTATGCCTATTTGTACCCTATACTTGGGGGTGGGGGGTAAGATTCTTCCACCCACTCATACCATCCATCCTTTGCAATGATTAGCCAATCATCCCTATCACACCATCGCATCATCTCGTTCATCACATTTTCATCCCCATACCATCATACCTATCATCATTCCTAATTTTGACCTTGATAAGGAAGTGGACAATATCTTCAAACATATTTGTGACAATCCTTTGATGTGTCCAATTACAACATAAAAATTTGCACACAACATCGTAGGTCATATCATCCCTATGTGACACAATGCTTAGAAACCACATTCTACATCCTCTTGCTATTGCCATCATGCACCCCATCCCTCATCACCATTCATAATATCACCCTTCCATCAATATGATACCTTCACCCTTGGTGCTAGAATCGCCTTAACATTATAAATGATGGACAATCCTAAACACAACATGCAACAAGTCTAATTCTAATGCTTATCCACAATCTTAAATTCTAGATACATAAACCTGTAAGATTGTGATCCCATATCTAGCATCTAATCCAAATCCAATCCACATGGACCATTTAATGTACAAATGTCATATTTATCCAAACACACTAGAAACAACATAGAAAAATCTGGATAGTTCCAACCAAGAAATCCAACAAATATAAAAAAGAATCCATAAATTTTACCCTTAGCCTTGTTGAAATCTAGATCTTGGTTATATTTCAACCAACCAACCATCTTTAGTGGGTTATTTCATTCATAATCATCACATTTTTCTTAGTATTATAACATTCCCACATCAACAACGTTTTCATAATCATCAAATTAATCAACCATTAGATTTCATCTTGATTAGGGGAAAATATTATTTTTTAAATTTTAAATCATTTGTGCATGCTTGCTTTCTTGATTGTATGTGTTTCTTTTATTACCTATATTTGTGAAGTCAATCTTTGGGGTATCTTATGACCATCATCATCATGATCTTCCATATCATGATATATCAGGTCAAATTACTACTTGGATATCTGGTGTAGTCAAGATAAAGGTGTCTTACCAAACAACCCAATCTTGCAACTTTGAAAACACTTCACAATTCCAACATAATTCAAATAGCATATTTCATGTAAATAATCTTTTATTATTATTTTTTACTTGAGCATTCAACAATATTGCTCAAAATAATTAAACTTCACAAGAATTTATCCCAAACAAATTATAAATACATTTAGTATGTCAACTTACAAACAAACAAACATGAAACCTTTCTTAATTTTGATGACCCATGTTTTGAAACTTTTTGATATTGATTTTTTTTTTAACTCTCTCATTTTTCTTCTTCTCCAAACATACATCAATCTCTCTTTAGCTATCCTTTTTTTTATATTTTCTTCTCTTTTCTCATGTACATCCTATGACGCTACTCTCTTTTCAAAACTATTGCCCATTTCCTTTTTCTTTTTCCTTTATTTTTAGTTCCTCCCAATGCCAAGGTAGGAATACTTATGCATCCATTGCATTCAATTTCTTTCATCAGTTTAGCCAATCATCACATAAAATTAAAAAAATTGAACAAAAATTCTATAGTTTGTATTTAATTTTTTATTTTAAATAATTGTAAAAGTCATTTATCTTTTTTTTATTGGTTCATATTGAGAATAGTCAGTACAAAATTCTTTTAAAAAAAAAATTTTATATCTATATTTACCTAACTCATTGAATCAAATGTGAACTATATTAATTGCTTGAATGACATGAGCACTATTGTATATGTCATACATTTTGACATGATTGTGTATTTTTTATTGGTTGATTTTAGAAGCAACCATTGCAAAAAGAAATTGTTGTTTAATTAAAAAAATTGTAATGCATTAATTTTTTTGGCTAAGTTGTCAACCCTATTAATGTTTTGAGTGACAAAGAATACTGTTATAGATATGATAGGTTGCAAACAAAAAAAATGAAAGGTATTTTTACTTACAATGAAAACAATTATCATTCAATTTTTGAAAAGAAATTGTAATGCATTAATTTTTTTTGGTTAAATTGTCAACCCTATTAATGCTGAGTGACAAGGAATAGTGTTATATAGATAGGATAGGTGACAAAATAAATTAATTTGAAAGGTATTTCTACTTACAATGATATTTGGAATTAGTATATAGACATGATAGGTGGCAAAATATTTCCATTGAGTTATGGTTGAACTTCAATCGTACTAATGTCTTGAATAATATTGAATAATGTTGTATATATCATGATATTGAAAAGACATATAAATCTAAGAATATGTACAAATCTATGATGAGATATGTCACCCAACAAATTCAATCAATATTAACTTCATTGATAAGATATATACAATCTTATCTTAAACAAAATCTAGAAAAATCTTGTCACATAGCTTCTAGAAAAACTCAATAATTATTATTTTTAAATAATATGAAACAATACTTTGTTTGTATTGTTTGTTGTAAATCAAAATTCTACGAAACAAATCTAATTTATCTGTGGTGTATTCATATTCATCCCTTTAATCTCAATATGTGCCTACAAATAGGATAACATAAATTCTAATAGACACATGATTATCTGAAATCAAATCATGCAAGGACTACTCTATCTAGTAATAACTATTGGAAGACCCTGATACAATCAAACTACTCCCATCGAATTAAAACCCACGCGACCTAGAGCTCATATAGCCTCCCAACAAATTCACACATCCAAATATTACTGAATTGTGGAATTTGGAAGTTAAATGAAGAACCATGTTCAAAATGACTTGGAAAGGTTAAGCATGTACTTTAGTGATTATGAAATAACAAGACTTTTGCTATTCCATTTCTATTGGAATTTATGTTAAAGATTCCTAGTTGGGTGAATTACAAGCGTGTTAACGATTAGTAAGTCCCGGTGGAGGTGTTGAGAGAAGGAAAATATCGTACGATTCCGACTGCAGTAAAAAAATGTACTACAGTTCGAAAATATCGTCGACAGCAAGATTCGAACCTGTGCAAGGTTATCAAACAGAAATCGAGTCTATCTCCTTAATCGACATCGCATATTTTCTAACTCAAGGAAGTTATTAAAATAGTTTAATATAGCTAAATATTTTCCAGTCTTTAGAAGATGAAATATCACAACCACGAATGGGAATACTACTGGCCACCACAAAAGTTAGAAACTTGTTCGCTAACAAAGTTTTAAAAAAAATGTCACAATATTTAAGAAAATTATTAGAATATGGTTAGTTGTCTTTTGGCAACATTCTATCAACATGTTTTTGAGGAAAAAGATAAAAATCTACCTAATCATATCTTACTAAAATTATTAGAATTTGATTAGTTGTCTTTGTTAATATTTTTGAGGGAAAAAATAAAATCTACCTAATTATATTCTATTAGGGTTATTATAATTTAAAATAGAATCTTTATTAGTCATTTAGTTATTCGATAGAATAAATAGTTTTTAAAGTCTTATAACCAATGTTATCCCAAGTTTCGAGGATGGGACAACAGGGGATGACAGGATAGGTCTCCAAGTCTCTGATTTTTCAAGCCAATTTTAGGGATGGCAAAGGGGACGATTATATAAATATAGGGAAATTTTAAATATTCATATGAAAACATGGATAAAGCGTGCATGTATATACATTATAGAACCTTAACATATAGCATTTGTGTTCAAAATTCATTGTCAATACTCAATATGCATTCAAAATTTGGAATTCATTGTCAATATGCATGTGATATTAAAAATTAACATACAAGTTATAAACTTATAAGTTATAACAAAATGACCAAAGGCTACACTGCTGCCATATAGTTTTACATTATGATATAAAAACCAAAATACAAAAAAACAAAGTGCACTGTTGCCCCTAATCTACATCTCCCAACATTGCATCAAAATAAGAGTCCTCCTCTAGTCACTGTCATTGTGACGGTCCACCTCAACCAACAGAATCCCAACCAATCCTTATGGTGTCTCCTCCTCATCAACCTGGGCCACGTCTTTGGGATCAATCTCCCACCGTACAACTAGAGTCTGTCAATACTGTAGAGTTTGATGGTCTTGAAGTCAAAGAGCACTATGCACGACCACTAACTTCTCCACTCATCTAGAGGTAAGTATATTCCTCTTGATGGAGTGGATAAAGCTATATGTGGACCAATTCCTCTTTGCAATAGAGGAACTGACAACCTGTGCAAGGAGGCACAAGCATCTTCAATTGTGGTGTATCCCTCCCATGCCATGTCCACCATCCAATAAGATCAATTGGAACTAATATAGCTCTATCCAAACTCGCCTATGGTTTACTCAATGTTGGACCACAGAGATTTGCAAAGTTAGGGAATTGTGTGCGAAGTATTGAAGCTTGATCCTCTGAATACATCTTATCAATTGCTCATGCGAGTCCATCTAAAACCTTTGGGTTATCACATGGACTCACCCTTCCATCCCTTGGTGCATACCATTTGGGATTTACAACAAATACAACCATATGAAGTAGAGTGTTCATTGTGTTCCACCTCCACATCATAATAGGCCTAATATGTTATATAAACTCAAAGTAGGATCCTTAGCCAAAATTGTTTGCTTTATCTTCCCAAGCATAATGTCAAATGTCTCATATATCTCTCCAAGACTAGGAGAGTTTGTATCAGGACATCTAATGACATCTACAATAGGTGAGATGAAAGAGAAAATATATCTGTAAAATGTAAACAAAAAGCTTAAAAGAATTAATTGACATGTTAGAAACTTCGAAAGTTGGAACATTGGACAATAAAATTAAAATATTAAAATCAGAAATTTAATATGAAAATCAACAATCTAATATTTAACTTTTGATAAAATCAACAATTTAATAATAAAATCAACAATGTCTTACCTCACATTGGACCACCAATCATCATCAAGAATCTTTTGTTTGATGGATTTTCCTTGAGTAGAACTTGAATTAGGCCATCTAGTTCACTCTAAATTCACCATCATTAATTGTAGAGGCTCATGCACCTCAAGCATCCTCTCCAACAAGAGGAAGTAAGTGACATACTTATAGTCATTAAAAGGCAAAAGCAATATAAGGCTCAATGTATTTGGAAATTCAAATTTGGAATACAAATGTTTGAAGTTTCAAAATTTGAAAGTGAAACAAAATGAAGTGGCATACCTTGTCTCAATGGGTTTGAGGAACTCCTTTGAAAATGTCCTGAAGATAGCAAGTGAGGTGTGGTGATTGAAAATGAATATTTGAATTTCACTAGCTTCTGACACCACTTGCTTCACCTAATCTAGCTTCCCTATGTCTTTCAATGCATCAAGTTTAATGCATGAACACAACATGGGGACCAAAAGATGTGCTTGTAAGCACCCTCCCCCATCAAACCAGCTGATTTGCAAACACATGTTGAACTGATGATCACTTGCACAACATTAGCAGGCCCAACCTCCTCTATGCCATCTCTCAAAATGGTAAACTGGAAGTCTACATCCTTATGCTTCCTTGAATAATCCATGACTATGAGAAAATAAGAACCATTAGGGCATATGACTATGATATTGATGAGTGACCGATGTCTAACATTATTCCACCCATCCATCATAATAGATCAACCTATCCTCATCCAAGTTTGCCTCATATCCTCCATTAGCACATTAACTTTGGAATACTCTTTATCTAAGAGGGTAGTGCGAAGCTTATGATCTCCAAGGGTATGAATGAGGGACCAATAGTGGCTACATATCTGATCATTGTTTTGAAGTAAGAGGAATGAGCCACATGAAATGGGATGACATGAGAAAAAATAATTTGGCAATGGAAGACTCTATAGCTTCTCGTGTTTGCAAATTAAACATAGCTTCAATTGAACCTCCCTTATCACTCTCACTCATCTTCCTCTTTCCTCTTGTGGCAACTTCACTACTACGAACCATGGATGGCATAGTCATAGATGATTGCACACTTGCAAAAGAAGGTGCCAACATTGTCACACATTGATCCACCATGTCCACCTCCATTTGCAATCTATGACACTCTATCTTCTCATGTTCTTTTAAATTTGGACACATTTTAACTCCATGACCCACAACACCCAAAAATGAGACCATACCCTTGTGTAGCTACCTCTAAAATATTTCTTGCAAACATGAAAATTCCAATCCCTACTCCCCCTTGAATTTTTTCTTCTCATCCACATGTGTAACATATTGGAGAAAAGGTTTTTTCTTGTTCAAAGGGAACATTGCGTATGTTTCCATGGTTTTTGAAGGGCACTTAAATGGGTTTGGTTGTTGTCCACTACCACCCTCACCACTTCCTCTTGTATTTCTACCAACTTTAATTCTACTTCATTCTGACTTCCACTCTCACTCTCACTATTGCTCATGCTTTTTTGAGATTGAATATAATTTCAAACTAAAAAAATGCAAAAAATTAAAAAAAATCAAACATTTCATGCTTCATAATTTGAAAAAAACAAAGGAAAAGACTTACCTCTTTGAAGGATTTGCAACACTACTTTCCCTAGATTGAATCTCTCCTCCTTCCATCCCCTGTTGCTGCTCATCTTTCAATGGATAGCTTCAAACCCTACCGTTTCTCCTCTTTTTTCTTCTCACATAAATATTGAAATGACTCAAAATGGTGAGCCTATTCCCCTTTAGGGTGAGCTAGGAGGTAGGGGCCCACAACACAATAAAGATTTTTTTTTTTTAAAATTAAGTGGATGATGTGGGGGATGAACGACTTCCCCGAGATGATTGGGGGACGTCCCAGACATCCTCAGTCATCCTCAGAATGGTTGATCATCCCTTGCGTCAGCCATTGAAGTCCTTAGGTTTCCAAGATGTTTCTACCTTTTTTTTGAAAAATTGGGGATGCCTAGGGGACGTCCCTTATTCATCCCCGCATCCCTGAGAATCAACAGATAAATTTGAAGGAATCCTATAGCAAAATATAATAGTAGAAAATGTTCTTTATAGTAGACAAACACACATAGTCCTCAGGATGTTCTATTATATAGCAGTTCATTGCCATCCAATGGTAGTTTTAGACACAAATAACTAAGCTGTGGCCACTGTGTTTTTCTTTAAAATAACTCACCAATGAATTTCCAATACTACCACAATTTTTTTAGCACAACTATATTGAAGTCTCCCTCTAGCACACATATTAAACTTGTTGTTCACACTTACAATTATTGTCGCTATTTTGAAACATCTCCATTAAGTGATATTTTGACTTTAAGAAATTATAAATAACTTGAAACAACATGAAGATGTTTATGAAACACTACTACTGAAAACTAAAGCAAACACCCTACAATATTTATGTAGCAAATTTACAAAATAAATTCAAATCAAGAAACACAACCAAATTGAAGAAAATTGAAATTGCAAACCTACATTTTTTGTGATGTAAGATTATGTATAGACCTAGATTCTCTTGCACCATACATGTTGGATAAGAATTTTTGAGCATGGGCTCACATAATGGAGTTGAGTGCTTGAATCACCCTTTTAAACAATTTGTAATATACTCTAATGTTGCTATAGGTGCCCTAAAAAAGTTCTTTCTTCTTTTTCACCATTTAATGGGAATAAATCTTATCTTCCTTTATCAAATTTATTCACCAATATTTATTTTACTTGTGGACCTTTGTCCACCATAGCCCAACCTCTTCCATTGAATACACTTCCATTTCCTTCTTCCTCTCATGGGTTTCAACCCACCGAAAATTTATCCACCACCACCTAAATATTTTTTCCTCCTCTCCTTTTATGGAATTTATTCTATTGTTGCTTGTCCACCTCCACCAAAATATTATTTACCATTCTCTTGTAAGTACCATATTTGCACACAAATTATTACAATAATTATTATAAAAATTAGAAAATTCCATAATCGATCCCTTATCCTCTTAACCCATTTCACTTGCACATAAATAAACACCATTATCACTGTGGTCATCACGTCCTCACACTCTTCTTCTATTACAACTCTATCCCCACACACATTCTTATTTTCCAACACCTCCATGCCTTCACTAAGACATGTCTTTTCTGCAACATCATTCCTTATTTCTTGAACTTCTTCTTTAGGGTCAACAATATGTTAGCTTTTATTGTCACCACACTTTTCTTTTCTTCATATCCTCTACTATGAGGGCTTCATTTTATCCACCTTTAGATTCCTCCATATTTGCAAATAAAATATTATTAGATTAAATAATGCCTTCATATTTATGGTTCTCCTCTACCACAACATTATTCTCCAACACTTCTATACTATTGCTATGACATTTTGCTTCTTTTCGCTCTTCTTCTAACAACATATTTTTTTAAAATTAGCAATTTAGGTCTCTTGCTACCATGTTTTCATGGTTTCAATATCCTTACACATGAGGATTTCCTTCTCTCTTATTGTGCTTTCTTCTATGTTACTTGTAAATAAATCAATATTAGACAAAATATGGATTTCAATGTTACACATTTCATTTTTTGAATGCCATCTACACGAAATTATTTATCACAACTACTCACATATATAATAATTATATTTTGCATAGTTTCTATCACATCCAATCTTTGATTGGATTTCTCTTAACCATTCTAAAGCCCTTTCAATTAAATATTTTTCTCCTCATTGTAAAATAAAATCTCATAGGCTTTCTCAAGAGCACTCTAGCCCTCTTTCCTAGATACATTTTTGTACACATACTCATGTAACCTAAATCCATAAAAATAACCATAAAAATCACATAATCTTAGCTCATAGTAAGAATAAATCACACACTTCTATATTTACTAAAACATAGAATTGGTTTTCCTCATTAACTTGCTCATACCCTCTGCCCAACATTGATATTGGAATATGTACACCCAAACCTCCTCTACTCACTTTTCACACAATGGAGAACGTTACTGCACCTTCTACCCAACACTATATTTTTTAGAAAACAAGTAACACACTTTTATATAAAATACATCCTCTCCAATATCATTTTTTCTCTTATATCTACAATAATGTTTTTGTAACCTCCCTAAACACAACCTAGAGACATAAAATTTACCTCACAACCATTTTATTGAACACACATGTATTCCTTTCAACAATTTTATACACATTCCAATATTGAATCTTTCTTTAGAACACTCATGCCTCCTACTCAAAGCCCCATGCAATTACAAACCTCTTCTCATACTTGCAAAAATTCCACTAGAGCACCAAGCTCTCTATAGTTATAAATCATTCGACCTTGCAACAATCAACTAGAGCCTTCAAGACACCTTCTAGTACTAGGTCATTATTCAAAACAATTCATGCAATCACTTGAAACTCATCCCAACAACATAATTGCTCTATTTTTTAAATACAATCTCTTCAACACACATCCCAATGATATTTCCTTGCTTTGATACCACTTGGTGGAATCAATACCAAGGGGTCTTAACAAACTTCCCAATCTTGCAACTTTTAAAAAACTTCACTATCCAACATGATTTAGGGAGCACATTTCATATGAATATTTAATTAATTTTTTGTAGCTTGAACATTCAACAATATTGCTTTATAAGAATTAAACTTCACAATACTTTATCCTAAATAAATTATAAATATATATAGTATGTCAACTTACAAATAAAAAAATGCAACCTTTCTTAATTTTAGTAGCCCATGTTCTAAAAATTCTAGACATTAATTTTTTTTACTCTCAATTTCCTTCTAGGCATATGCCAATCTTTCCTCATCTATTTTCTTTTACATTTTATTCTCTTTTACCATGTTCCTCTGTAAGATTTGGCTATGGAGATAGCCACCCAAGATCTAAAGGCCTATGGAAAGCACAAAATACTCAAAAGATCAATATGACAAGAATAAACTATATTCCTATCAATGAATGCAAAAAGAATCAATGTATAAATGTAGTAGAGACCCCTTGGTTATATAGCCAAGATGAGATACAAGATGTCATAGGATTATGACAAGTGTCTTAATCATATGACATGAGACAACTTATCACAACTACATAGGTCACATGTAGTAGTTGTCAAAAGATAAGATAACAACTAATGACAACTAACACCTTCTAGAAAGAATCTTAGGACCTAAGTAAACTCAACATGTGAATATGTCCCCTAATTCCCTAGTAAGTGAAAAAACTAGGTACAAGACAATTATTCACACAACCCCCCTAAGTGCAACTTAGGGGGAAGATTATTATGCAAATGAATCAAAGATGGGTCCCAGCTACAAGGCCATGTTAGGTACCCATGTACAAATGCAATGCAATCCCTCATAAACAAGGAAAAAAACCCAGTGGGAAAAAACTCCTAACCAAAAGAGAGTAAAAACAAGAAACTACTCTCAAAAAGATGAGAAGGACAAAACCTCAAGTGAGGAAAAATTCCCCCCCCAGAAGAGAGAATGAAGAAGGTTAAGTGACCCCCCCTGAAGAAACATCCCGCACTCCCAAGAGAGCTCACAAATGGTGATATGTACTCTTAGTGAAGGGTTTGGTGAAGATATCTGCAACCTGCTTTGTTGTAGGACAATACTGCAAATCAATGACCTACTCCTGTATCAGCTCCTTGATGTATTACATATGGATCTTGATGTGTTTGGTATGCTAATGTTGAACCAGGTTCTTTGAGATCTAGATGGCACTCTGATTGTCACAATGGAGGACCGTTGGCCGTGGAATGGTGAAGCCAAACTCAGTCAAAATATTTTGAAGCCAATAGCCTTAGTAGCAGTATTAACAACTCCTTGATACTCAGCCTTAGTCGAAGAGAGAGAAATAGCATGTTGCTTCTTACTCTGCCAACAAATGGGGCCAAAATCAAGATGAAATCTATAGCCAGAAGTGGACTTACGATCATCAAGATCACCAACCCAATCAGATGTATATCCAACCAAGTTGAGTCTTGTACCTACTGCACAGTGAATCCCATAATGTGGTGTACCCTGTATGTAATGCAAGATGTGCTTGGCAACTTTCCAATGAAGCTCATTTGGTTCCTGCATGAAGCGTGAAACCACACCAACTACAAAGGAAATATCAAGGCATGTGTGAGTCAAGTAGATGAGGCTCCCAACAAGCTAATGATACAAAGTGGCATCAAAAAGTGGAGTGGACCACTTGGCCTCAAGTTTGAATCCTGACAGAAAGGGAGTAGGTGCATCCTTACAATCAAACAAGTGGAACTGAGCTAGAAGGTCAAGAGCATACTTGGGCTGAGCAAGAGTGATCCCAGAAGAGGATTGTGTGATATCGATCTCGAGAAAATAATGCAAGAGTCCCAAGTCAGTCATAGAAAACCTGTCATGCAGAGAAGATTTGACTTTGCTAATGATGGATGATGTACTCCCAGTAATGATCAAGTCATCAACATAGAGAACAAGAAGCAAGTGGGAGTCATCCTATCACAAAATATAGACATTCGAATCCAAGTGGCATCGAGCGAAACTTACCGAGAGAAGAAAGGAGTCCATCTTGGCATACCAATCTCGAGGGGCCTATTTGAGGCCATAGAGAGACTTCCACAACCTGCAAACCAAAGAAGAATCCTGAACAAATTCCTGTGGTTTCTCCATGTAAATATCCTCTGCAAGATCTCCGTGAAGAAATGCACTCTTTACATCCATCTGATGAACAACCCATCCATGAGTTGTTGCAATAGAAAGAGTCAAGCGAATGGAGTTCATATTAGCAACAGGGGCAAAGGTTTTTGTGTAATTAATACCAAGAACCTATGAGAAACCTTTAGCCACAATTTGTGCTTTGGGCTTATCCACTATTCCATCTACTACATATTTGGTCCAATAGGAAGAGGAACTAAATCCCATGTGTCATTCCTCATCAAGGAACTATACTCTTCCTCCATTGTTGAATCCCATTCAGGAATGCCTGATGCCTCCTTAAAGGATTGTGGATTTGAAGTAGTAGCAATGTAGACATGTGGAAGATGTTCATGTTGTGATTGAGTCCTTTGAGTGTCTATAGGATCCCCAAAAAGATTGCATGTTGACTCAAGAGTTTTTCGAGACCAACGAGGTTGTGAAGATGATGGGGATGAAGGACAAGAATCCTGAACCTCAAAATGAGAACCCTACAAAGGTGCAACCCTATGAGTCAGAGGTGAGGTGGAATCATCTAAGTCAATATCCTCTGAGTCCACTATGGAGGAAGGATGAAAAGGATCAGAGGTCAAGCTAGGAGAGCTTTCCTCAAAGTGAACACTCCTCTCAATGAATAGCTCATGTGTCTCTGGATCCAAGAGTCGATACCCTTTGACACCATCTGGATATCCAACAAAGATGCAAGGCCTGATTTGAGGTTCCAATGCCTTGCGCTTCTCTAGAGGAATGCGTGCCCAAGTTGGAGATCCAAAAACTTGAAAATTTTGCACAATCAGTTTTCTACCACACCAAGCCTAAAAAGGAGTCATGCCTTTCAATGCCTTGTGGGGAACCCAATTCTGAATGTGTGTAGCATAGTTAATGGCTTCAACCCAAAATTTTGGAGCAAGAGAATGATCATGAATCATGTAGCTAGCCATTTCCTCGAGGGTCCTAGTTTTCCTTTCTACAACACCATTTTGCTGTGGTGTGTATGCAACTGAATGTTGAAGATCGATCCCTTCTAGAGTACAAAATTTTGCAAGGTTGTGGTTCACATATTCTCAACCATTGTCAGTATGAATAATCTTGATATACTTTCCAAATTGCTTCTCAACATGGGCCTTGAAGGTTTGAAACTTGTCAAAGACTTCATTCTTTTGGCGAAGAAAGTAGACCCAAGTGAATCTGGAGTAGTCATCAATGAAGGTGAGTGCATAGCGAGCCTTGCTGAAGGACAAGATTGGAAATGGGCCTACTAGATCACTGTGAACCAATTGAAGAACTTATAAATCCCTCTAAGACTTCCCTTTATCAAACTTCTCTTTTGGATGCTTACCCATAGCAAAACCTAGACATACACCATTTGAAAAGTTAATGCGAGGGAGACCCATGACCCACATATCCTATGAGCTAAGCTATTGAAGATAACGATAGTTAAGATGTAAAAACTATTCATGCCATAACTTACTGAATCTGAGTGAGTGAGCAATGTTGTAGAAGGAGAACATGACACAAATTGAGAAAATTGATATAGTCGAGTCTCATGATTGGCCTTCCCCACTGCAACCAAGGAATTATCCTAAAGATCTTTGACCACAATTGTGTTTGGAGAAAAATAAAATTTCTTTCCATTCCTAAGATGAGTGATTTGGTAGAATGAAAGAAGGTTGGAACACAAGTCAGGAACACAAAGAAAATTCTCAAATGATCCATCATCCATGTCAATCGAACCTTTTCCAACAACTTCCACCTGAGTATCATCACCTGTAAAAATGTGTGGTACTGAACAAGGCTCTAATGAAGAAAACTGTTCTTTGTTAGAACCCATGTGATGTGTGGCACCCGAGTCAAGTATCCATTACTGTGACAATCCCGTGGCTACAACAAGTGCTTGTCCTTTTCCTTTCTTTGATTGTGAAGAAGTGGAGGGAGATGCTTCCTTTTGTAGGAAGATGACAAGTTGATGTTATTCTTCTTGAGGAGATTATTCAATTCATCAACTTGGTTAGCATGACAATGATGCTCATCATGATCAACTCTCTTGCAATATGCACAAGTTAGTTTCTCCCTCTTCTGTGAATTCCCATTCTTAGAAGATGATGAAGAGTATCCTTGTTGAGGAGAAGAGGATTGTGCTCAATCTTTGTGCGGTTTATTCTTTGATTGCTTCTGTTTCTTGTTAGATCCCGACCTATGTCCTGCCACCAAAGCTTGTGACTTGGATGACTTGAGAATACCCATAGTGATCAAATTTTTTTATTCAAGAATCAACATCTGTGTAAATGAATCAAATAAAGGTGTAGTATAGGCATTTCCCATAGTCAACCGATGAGTCTGAAAACTAGAAACAAAATTCGCATATTCTAAAGGAAGCTTGTCCAATAAATTGAAGACCAACTGTGCATCCTTCTTATCAATACCACAATATTTGAGTTGTGCTCTTAGTTCATTAGCCTTAGTTATATAGTCTTGGATTGTATCAAAACTATTTGGATCTAGATTAGTGAGATCATTATCAAGTTTTTATCCCCTAATCTCATCAATTTTCCATACAATTGAGCAATTTTATCCCAAGCTTCCTTAGTTGTTTTACACTTATCAATATGAAATATGAGATCAAAAGAAACATAGTTCTTGAGTGTTCCAAGAGCCATAGTACTTTTAATGATCCATTCACTTTTTAAATTTGGATCAGTTGGTTTTGGAACATAGCCATCAATGTAGTGAATTAATCCTTTTTCCATTAGTTTACTCCATGCATTTATTTTCCATGTTGCATAGTTATGTGGAGTTAAAAGAGGAAACTTAGGACGAACCATCTAAAATTTGAAGAGCACAAGAGAGAACTCAAAGAATAATCACATAACATAAACCCCCCAAATTCACTCAATCAAAGAACCCCCCCCCCCCAAGCAAATGATTTGGAACTTAATACTTAGTGCAGTTACAATTGCCAAAATAAGCCAAATAAGGCTATGTGCTAAAAGTACAATTTATGCTCACAATGAATACAAATTGACAACACCACTTTGAAGTTCTCAAAAAATATGCACTTTCAAAAAAAAATTCACATGAAAAGGAGTCTGTAAGAGCTTGAACAGAGCCTTGGAAGTTACAAAAACAGTGACAATTCAATAACACTGGTGACAAATTGAATTTTTTGAAAAATTCGTGCATCAAAATCAAAATTTGATTGCACCAACGCGTAGAGAATGAAAAATTAGCCCAAATAAAAAAATGCTTTGAACAAGGAGCTCGGGAGCCAAAGTTATAAGCATTTGAAAATGAACTACAAATTCAAACCTTCAATCGTGAGTGGGTAGAACTTTTCAAAAGGGTGCTGACGTCATCAAACTACTAGATTAACATTGATGGCCAAATGACCGTCACAATCTGCACTAAGCTAGATTTGACGTCCAAATGGACATCATAGTTGGCATTGCCCTTTGAGCGGGAATATTCCTTTCTGATCAACGAAATATTCTCTCACGTCACTGGAATATTCTCTTCTACCGTATGCCTGGAAATTTAAATCACCGTCAATTTTTTCTAAGTTTGCTAGCTATGTGGAGGGACCCGCGGGGGCTAGTGAGAGGAGGCCGCATGGTGGATTTTTAACCGCCTAGTACTCTGCTGAGTACCCTATCACGGGTACCAAGTACCCTGCGCGTAGGGTACAATGGAATAAATTTGTGATTTTTTTTGATTTTTTGAAAAATTTACAATGAATTAAAAAAACTGTGAAATATAATTTTTGTTTTTGATTTTTTTTGAAATATTTTTTTGAAAAAAATTTGTACCGATTGCAATAATGGCCAGGCTGTATGACTCGACCAACAATTTTTTTTGCCTTAGCAGACAACTTTGTCCAAATTCGATGATTTGACAGTCAATTTAGGGGTTTTTGGCCCTTTTGAGCACAATGGCAATGCCCTTTTTGGCTGAAAATGCTTCAAAAATATGGCTACCTCCTAGATCTGGCAACCACCTCCAATCTTCAAACCCTTGTAGATTTGGCCTCCAATGTCCAATTGGGACAAAACAAAAGACAAAATTGACTTTCTTGGATTCTCTAGACACAATGGTAAGCTTAGATCTGATGCAACAAGCTCCCAAAATGTACCTACAATATAAATCCAAAAAAGGAGCCCCCTAGAATCTAATATTTCTATTACATCTTTCTGATTCTCTAGATCATCCAAAGATTTAAGAGAAGAGCATACTCAATGCTTTAAGAAAATACAAGATTGCACTCAAGATCTCCCAAAAGACTAACCAAAGGAACTCAACTTGCTCTTATACCATGTAATATTTGGCTATGGAGATAGCCACCCAAGATCTAAAGGCCTATGGAAAGCACAAAATACTCAGAAGATCAATATGATAAGAATAAACTATATTCCTATCAATGAATGAAAAAAGAATCAATGTACAAATGTAGTAGAGACCCCTTGGTTATATAGCCAAGGTGAGATACAAGATGTCATATGATTAAGACAAGTGTCATAATCATATGACATGAGACAACTAATCACAACTACCTAGGTCACATGTAGTATTTTTCAAAAGATAAGATAACAACTAATGCCAACTAACACCTTCTAGAAAGAATCTTAGGACCTAAGTAAACTTAACATGTGAATATGTCCCCTAATTCCCTAGTCAGTAAAAAAACTAGGTACAAGACAATTATTCACACCAACACCTTCTTATGACCCAAATATATTTTCAAAACTATTGTTCATTCCCTTTTTCTTTTTCCCATATTTTTCTCATATGGATTACCTCCCTCCAAACTACTCTTATTCTCTCTTCTTTTTACTATAAAAAAATCAAAGTAAGAAAAAATTAAGACACATATTGTATGTAGTTATTTACACTCATGAGGTGTTACACTCTATGGATTTAAGTAAGAAACAAGATATGGATTTGAAACTTGACATTTCAAAATCTTACGATAGAGTCTCATGGCCATTTCTCATTGTTGTGCTTAAAAAGTTTGGATTTAAGGGAAGATTTCTTAACTTAATTATCTCATGTGTGACAACTCCAAAATGTTTGGTTCTAGTTAATGGTGTTCCAAAAGGTTTCTTCTCCTGTGGAAGAGGATTAAGATAAGGTGACCCCCTTTCACCATATCTTTTTATTATAGTGGCTGAAGCTCTAGAAAGAAATATTTAAAAAAAGCTTGATACAAAGCAGCTGAAGGGGTTTAAAGCTGCTTCCTCATTACCCTCGACCTTCCATCAACAATTTGTAGATGACACTATTCTTTTGGGGAAAGCTTCGGTGGCATAAAATAGACAATGGAAATACATATTGGATAAATATGTTAAAGTCTCAGGACAATACATTAATTATCACAAAAGCAAGATTTATTTCTTCAATGTTGTCTAGATAATAAAAGAGAGAGTTCTAAACATTATCAGATGCCAAGAAGCTAATCTCCTGACTACTTACCTTGGCCTTCTGCTCATATCCAAAAAACCTCATAGTAATTATTGGAATTACATTCTTGAAAAGATTCAAAAGAAATTGTCAGGCTGGAAAGGAAGGTTGTTAAGCAATGCAGGGGAACTACAACTATTGAAAGCATATTTACAAAATATCCATGTCTATTACCTATCTCTCTTTAAAATCCCAACCTTTATAGCTGAAAAGATAAAAATGATACAAAGAAGATTTATATGGTATGGATTGGAGGAGAAAAAAAGGTTGGCTCTTGTTGGATGGGATAAAGTCTGTGCTTCGAAGAGGGATGGTGGTTTGGGAATTCGAAGGATAAAATTTTTCAATAAAGCCTTAGTAGCAAAAATAGGCTGGTTCCTTTTAGAAGGAGCCAAATACTGGGTCCTGATTCTTAGAGAAAAATACTTGCATAATAAGGATCAAGGTTGCTTCTTGTGGGAAGAATATCTCCCCAATGGCTTTGTCTTCTAGAATAACTTGATCAAGATTAGAGGGACCTTGAAACAAGGAGTGAAAAAGAGAATAGGGAATGGTCAAATAATTGATTTCTGGGAAGATGCTTGGAAAAGTGCTACTCCTTTGTCATCAAATAACAATCTCTAATATATTAAATTTAGGATGATAAGAGCTATAGGAAAAAAGGTCACAAGTTATATCAATTGGGATGGATTGAGGCCCCGATGGATAAAATTCAATAATTATTTTAATGATGTTGTTCTTAGAGGAGGTAGACAACATAATTGGGAGGTTGG
>VDFB02047230.1:81487879-81723257 GCA_007258455.2 Sequoia sempervirens | reverse complement strand
ATATGCTATGGACATGGAAATTCAGGTTGAATTTTAGTGAGAAGATAAATACTCTTCGGCATTTCTACTTACAGACAAAGTAAATGTACAGAGGGACGAGAATAGACAGTGTGAACTTACCTGTGAAAAAATAAACTCTTTTTCAAAATTATTGGTGAGTAATGCTTATCTAGTCATCGTCGTCGATAGTAGCAGCATTACTGTCAACTCCCGAGAAGATATGGATGAGAATGTAAACGGCATGTGAGGCGTGTAGGTTGCTGCGGATTAAAATTGAAGGGCTTCTCTTCTTTAATGGAAGGGCAAACTTTCTCAATAAAACTCAATTGTAAGGACTTGAGCCCTTTTAGTGAAATATTATCTGTATTTGTTATTTTTATTTTCAAACTTATGAGTTAATTGGTTTTTTTGGTTTTGATTTTTTTTTTGTTTTTTTGTTAAATTGAGAGGAATAGAGAGTTTAACTCAACGATCTTGAGTCATATTTCAATAATTTCTTAAGCAATGTGCAATAAAATCTCCTTTATGTTTGACTCTTATTTGATTTGAGATTATTAGTCCTTGTCTATAAGGAGGGGCTTCATGCTTTCATCCTCTCAAATTGAATATTAGTTGTGACTTGAAAATTAGGTTGTTTAAAATTTGGTTTGCTTTTTTAAAATCTTATTTCTCATAAACAATGTTGTCTAACAATTTTTTTCATTTCTTAATGTTTGAGTAATGTTTTGGCTTTTTTTTTTTTGATATTTTTCAATTTATTTATTTAGTTTATTTTTCTTGTTTTAAATTTTTTATATTTGTTTAAACAAATACAAGAAATTAATATTAAATAGTAAAGGAAAAAATCAAGTCAATTTTTAATGTGTTGTATAGTGGAATATTTTATTAGTTTACATCTAAGTTATTAAACAAGCAACTACATTTCTTCTCTAAAAATATATAGGATGACAAGTATGAATACTCACGATTGCTACTTAGACTTTATATGGATGGTGTGTTACATCCTACTACCTTGTGTAGCCTAGTGGTTTCTCTCTTACATCTCTCTTGTAGATTTAATCTTTTAGTGTTTGGGTTTTTAGGAAGCTTTCAAAGGGATGACTCACAATGTTTGTGTGCTTCAATTTTTGTCCATGCAATTTTTTTATTTGATGTTTCTTTTCAACAAGAGGTGATTGGAAATATTCATAGCTCTTGAAAGTATGACACACATCTCAAATTAAAATTTACAAAGTTCAAGTTTTTAGTAGTAACATTATTGTCTATCACCAACTCCTCCACAATGGCTTGTGTCACCCCATTAGGTTACTGGCATCTATACACAGTCAAACCAAGTGACAATCTATACATAGTCTAGTTTTTATTTCCTTCTCTATTTAATGTATATATTTTTAATTTTAATGAGCATAATCAAGTATGGTCATGCCTTCCCTGGTGGCATATTATTGTTTGATGGATGCCCATACCCTATTCCAAAGTTCCCATTTCGGCACATACTACAAGGATGCTAGCAAAGGTTGTGGAAGCTAGTTTTACACTTGTCAATTATATGTGCTTGAAATTTTCTAAAGCCTTTTTCAATATAGGTCCATCTTGTGCATGTTATGTAGTCATTGTAGTCCATGAGATCATATTTATTTAGGGAATTGTATAAAAAATCACTTGCCTTATCTATTCTTCCACATTTTATATACATGTCTACTAGAGCATTTCCAACTATAATATCTAACAAAAAACAACCCCTTACATCATACTTTGATGGATGTTTGTACCTTATTCCAAAGCCCTTATTTTACCACAAGTAAGGAGGATGCTAACAAAAGGTCATGTAATTTAGCTTTACACCTACCAATTGCATTTTTTTGATGGTGTCTTTTGGGGTAACTTTTGATTTAGAGTGTAACTAGCTTAGTACTACATTTCCCTTTTTCCCCTATAAATGATGCATTTTTAGCTCTTCCTCTAGATACATTAGAAGGGTTTACAACTAAAAATAAGGTTCTTACTCTTAATTACCATGTTTTGCATTCTTATACCCTCGTGGATCTTTAGAATTCATGGTGAACATTTTCAACTCATAATGGCTATAGAATCCATGTGCATTGGAAGTTATACCTTGAACATTGTTAGAATTGTGAAAAACATGAGCCACGGGATCAAACAACGAAAAAAGACACCTTCCACACAAGAGAGATGCAAACAAAAATATGTAATATCCTCAATAAGAAAAAGCTACAAAATTCAAGAGATCAAGAATCCAGAGCTCTATCAAAGGCATGATAATACAATGAGGATTGAGTGCTATATAGGAGCAACCGTAAATGATAAAGGGATTAAATCATGACAAGTGTCAACATTTCATGCAATGAGAAAGAATGATCTAATACTAGTTCTCTAATTAACATAGAAAACCACTCCTAAGTTTACCTTAAGTGCATGAGAATAAATTAGACTAATAATAAATTAAAGATTAATTACTTATTAGCTAATGCATGATTACTCTAACACCCCCCTTAAGATAAACTTAGGGAGTAGCTAAAAACCCTAAAAGAGAATGCATGATGGGTCCCAACAAACAAGGTTTGGTGAGGTACCCATGTACAAACAAAAGATCTCTTAAAACTGGAGAAAAGGAGAAAACCACATGGGAAAAACTCTTCTCCAAAAGAGAGAAAGGTGAATGAAGGACTGAAAAATCCTCCAAATCAAGGTGAAGGACTAAGAAGCCTCCAACAAAAAACAATGTCCCAAAAAAAAAGGAACATGAAGAACATTTTTGAAGCACGAAGAATTTGTAGACAACTATTAAAAGATGACTAATATAGTGCTAAAATGAAGAACCTCCTATGAAACAAATGATGATCGAGATCAAGATAACAAGAATCTACATGAGTTCCCCCAATGATACTACTCAAATCAAATGGAAAACAAAGGCAAACATTTGGAAGTCAAAGATACAAATGTTAGGACCAAGAAGACATAATCTACATGAGTGCCCCCAACGACACTACTCGAATTAGATGGACAACAAAGGAAAACATCTGGTATTCGAAAATACAGATGGTACATGAATCTGCATGAGTGACCCCAACAATACTACTCAACATGTAAGATTCAAGTCAAAAATATAGGTACCAATAGTTTGAAGAATAGTGATCAAAAGAAAGACAATAATCTGCATGAGTGTCCCAAATGACACTACTCAAATTAGATGGAAAACAAATGCAAACATCTAGAATTCAAAGATATAGGTGGTACATGAATTTGCATGAGTGACCCCAACAACACTACTCAACATGCAAGATGCAAGTTGAAAAATATAAGTACTAATAGTCTCTGATCAAATGAAAATGGAAGGACACTTCTAGAAATAGGAATGCAAGAGTGTCCATATGGTAAATTCTCCATCTCAGTGAAATGCATGGGTAACTAGCCATTGCATCCGCCTAGTACATAGGAATAAGAACTAGATACATAGATCACTCAAAACTGAAACCACGGAAGCATTAGCACTAACAATAGAAATCCCCCATAATGTTGAAAGGGAGAGCCAAGATAGGTACACTTTAAAACTAGTTGAAACCAAGAAGTTCATGTAGGAAAAACAAGAACATTTGAACGTACACAAAAGAGTACCTACAAATAAAATGGTGTGCAAACTAAGGCACACACACATGAGGTAAGAATCACCAAGATTTACTATTGTCATGGAAAGGAAACTCACTTGACAAAGGAGTGATGAAAAAACAAAAGGCAAACATCAACCCTCCCATGGCACTTTATATCATAGTGTGAGTACAAAAGGCACAACAGGATGTGCAAAATCCCAAAAAAGATAAACCAAAATGGCACTTTATCTCAGTGCATCTACAAAAGAGAAATTACATGTACAAGATGTCTACAATACCCAAATAGGACAAAATATAAGAAATACATGTAGAACAACCAAAAATAAGTCATCCCATGCAAACAAAAAGTTTCCAACAGCTAAGATGTCCAAGTAATTCACTAGAGTGTGAAAACACAAAAAAATTAATAAAATGTACTTGGAGAGAAATCTAGAAAAATGGCATGGATGGCTATGAAGATCTCTAAAAGACTGTCCCAAGGCTGCTAGAATCACAAAAAACAAAGAAATAGGTCAAAATTTATGAGCTTGGAAGTGAAAATAACACCTATGACTTCAATAGGCTATAGAATGCACCATCAGTAGAAAATGGTGATGAAACCCACACCAATGGAAAGTTCATGGAACTAGCTTTCTGACAATATCTCGTTTACCTAATTTCAATATCGTATGCCCAAGTTATGGCCAAAAGAAAAAAACACCTCCTTTAGGGCCAAAGAGGGCTTAAGGGGCCCTGCCCGGTGGCCGTATCACTAATATTAGTGGAATATTCGATGAATATTCCCTTTTCACCAAAAAATATGATGACCATAAAAGAAACAAATTGGTGACATATACCTCATGATGAAATATTTCGTCACCACTAGTAAGAAAGGATGGTGTCAGGCTTTTTGTCGCTATCGTGGGGTCCATATTTGCCGAGAATATTCAAAGATTCTAGTGCCAGATGTTGAAAGCACCATCGAGTAGATGTGTAACGACCGCCAGTCGACATTAAAGTCACTGGCGGGAGGCAAGGGGCCTACAGGGCCTGCCAAGGTAGGTACCCTATGGGTACCCTTCATAAATCCACCCCTCACAAAAAATTAAAAGCCTATCTTTTATATATTTTTTTTGTAAATTTCTAAATAAAAGAAATTGTAAAAATAAATGCCAATCATTTTTTTTCTTTTTTTTTAACAGTGTGCATAGGTCGTATAGAGGTCGTACAACCCTAGTGCAAAAAAATTGCCTCAAAAGCTCCCAAACCGATTATAGACAAATTTATAGTCAAAATTCATTGTATCGGCCTCCTGAATCCAACAATAAGGTCCTTTTCACACCAAAATGCACCTACAAATCACCCACCTCCAAAATTCAAAAAAAAACAAAGAAGAATCCAGATCTGAAGCCTGTAACCCATGTTGAAGAAAAAAACTTATAAATCGAGAAGGGGTTCACTGAATCCACACTTTGATACCATGTTAGAATTGTGAAAAACACGAGGCATATAATTAAACAATGAACAAAGATACCTTCCACGCAAGAGAGTTGCAAAAAATAATATGCAATATCCTCGACAACAAAAGCTACAAAATTCAAGAGTTATCAAAGGTATGAAAATACAATGAGGGTTGAGTGCTATATAGGAGCAACCCTAAATGATAAAGGGATTAAAGCATGACAAGTGTCAACATCTCATGCAATGAGACAAAATGATCTAATAATAGCTCTCTAGTTAACATAGAAAATCACTCCCATGTTTAGCTTAAGTGCATGATGTTGGGAATATGATGCCATTTAATTGCAATTCTAAACATATTTCACGTATCTTGTAGGTCCTTGGAAAGTGTTCCCCAACACTAGGATTAGAAAGAGATTAAATTTGAATGAAATGAACATGTAAATTGGCGTTTGTGATTATTCCTAAATGATAGGAACTTGTGGGGATGTCCAAGAAGAGCTCCTAAAAGATAGAAGCACATGGGGCACCCACATGGAAGGTGGAACCCACCTTGCTTTAGTTAACTGTTTGGAGGATTGATAACGCTCCAGTAATGCATGTTTTTGATACATTAGGGATTGATATTTGCATGAGTGGAGTGGCACTATCAGTTCAGTATTAGTTCAGTATCAGTTTAGTTCAATTAAGTTATGGTTCAGTTATCTTCAGTTAAATGTAGTTATTTTGAGTTGAATGCTAGTTGACTTCAGTTGCATGATAGATAACGGGTGGATACTTTCAGTTAAGTGGGGATGATCAATCATGCATAATGTTTGCATGAATTGGTGGAGAGATATGTTTCAGTTAACTAAGATTGACTTGGGACCACCTTGGGCGCCCAAGTTGGCATCTTCCGGTTAACACCTTTTGCATGAGAATATATTTACAAGGCTCAATCAAGTGGGCCCATTCTTGGGCGCCAACTTTGAGGTGAAGTTTGTAAGATATTTTCTTGACCAAAGTTCAGTTAAGTGTTCAGTTTTGGGTGCCTAAATTGAGGAAGACTTTGTTTTGACTTCAGATTACATGGTGGAACTCTACTTGCCCAATCTAGGTGTAGATTTTTGTGAGGAGCTTTATGCTTTTGTATTGTACAACTCTTATGAGTTTACATGCTCATAATTGTCTATTAATTGCAGCAAGTGAATGAGAGTTCTATGAGAGTTGATTGCAGGTTGTGAAGAAGGATTGTTGAAGGCAAGGAAGCATATCAATCAAGGATTGATACAATATTATTGTAATCTTGTTCTAAGGTTCAATAATACAAGCACTAGTGATTCTGGTGGAGTTTTTTCCCCAAAGGGTTTCTCCACGTATATGTTGTGTCACTTCTTTCTTCTTGTCTCATTCTTCTACAATCTTTTGTCTCTTTCTACAATTGGTAAAATTGATCTAAACAAAGTTAATCATACACAAATAATTGTGACAAAGAACACGTAATTAGATCTACAGTCTCATAGTTTTATAAGTTTTAAGCTACAATATTACCTTCATTTTCAACATTTGGTATCAAAGCCATATTTGGTTAGGGTTTGGGACACCTTTCTCTTAATAGTTTGAAGGTTTTTTGGTTGTAGTGGGAACTTTTACTATTGTGTTATTACAAATTTGTAAAAGAAGTGTGTTACAATGAGTTCTACTTCTCGTCTAGATATTGAAAGATTCAATGGATCTAGTTATGAGATGTGGAAACTAAAAAATGGAGGATCTCCTTGAAGAGAGAGATCAATGGTTAGTTGTTTGTAATGAGACAAAGCCATCTACAATGATGTCAAATAAGGATTGGGCTAAGCTTGATAAGAATGCAAGAGGGACCATAAGGTTATGTCTTGTTGATGTTGTTCTCTTGAATGTTTCAGTTGAAACTACCGCATATAAATTATGGAAGAGGATAGGTGATATCTATCAAACCAAAAGTCTTACTAATAAGTTGTATCTGAAAAGTCAGTTGTACTCTTTAAAGATGAAAGATGGTGATTCTGTTGCACATCATTTAAATGCTTTCAATTTGATTCTAAGTCAGTTAGCATCTCTAGATGTAAAGCTAGAAGATGAAGAAAAATGCATTTTGTTATTTTGTTCTTTATCAGAGTCTTGGGAAAAATTAATTATTGTTATCAGTGGTAGCGGTGCAGATCCTAAGATGGACATTATAATTCCTACTCTCTTATCAGAGGAGATGAGGAGGAAGTCTAAAACGGGATCCCAAGATGCCTTGTTTGTAAGAGGTAGGCCTAAGGAAAAGGAACCTAAGGGAGACAAGAAAGGAAAGGGTAAGTCCAAAGGATGGTCTAAAACCCCTAGTAAGAGTAAGGTAAAGTGTTGGAACTATGGGAAACTGGGACATGTAAAGAAGGATTGTAAGAACAAGAAAAAGAATTATGATGCTTCTACAGAGAAATCCTCAGATGACAGTAATGATGCATTGGTCATTTCATGTAAAATTGTTAGTGATGACTCTTGGCTTATTGATTCAGGTTGCTCCTATCATATGACTCCTAACAAGGAGTGATTCACTAAGTATACTGCATATGATGGAGGGAATGTCTTCCTTGGAGATAATAGCACAACAAAGATTGTGGGCAAACGAGAGGTAAATTTTTGTTTCAATGATGGTAGGGTTAAGACCCTTAATGATGTTTTACATATTCTAGGACTTGCTAGAAATCTACTTTTTGTATCTAAGTTCAATAATTCTGGAATGCATGTGACATTTGACAAAGGTGGTTGCAGATTGGTGAAAGGGAATATGGTGGTTGCTAAAGGATCTCAGATTGGGACTTTGTTTAAACTTAATACCTCCAATTTGAATAAATCAGGCAATGTAACTGAAGCTAAAAATACATGTATGTTATGGAACCATAGATTGGGCCACATTGGTGAAAAAGGTCTTAGGACCATTCTTAATAAGAAATTGGTTGACGGTATTCATGATTATAATACTGGAAAAAATGATTTTTGTGAGCATTGTGTGTTTGGAAAGCAATCTAGATCTTCATTTCCTAATGGAACAAATAAAGCTAAAGGATTATTATAGATTATTCATTCAGATGTTATGGGTCCTGTGGATATTGACTCTATTGGAAAATCTAGATATTATGTCACATTTATTGATGATGTCTCAAGATACACTTGGATCTATTTTAGGCATAACAAATCTAATGTGTTCAATAAGTTTAAAGAATTTAAGGCTTTAGTTGAGAAACAATCAGATCATAAGATAAAAGTGTTGAGATTAGATAATGGTGGTGAATATTGTTCAAAGGAATTTGATGATTATTGTAAGCATGTAGGAATTGTGAGACAGAAAACTACTCTATATACACCTCAACAAAATGGAGTAGTAGAAAGGATGAACTGAACCTTAATGGAAAGAGCTAGGAGTATGTTAAGTAGTACTAAGCTAGATTAGTGCCTTTGGGATGAGGTTGTAAGTACTTCTTGTTATTTAATCAATAGATCTCCTAGTTCATCTATTGAACATAAAACCCCTTATGAAATGTGGTTAGGTAGGAAACCTAGTGTTGCACATTTAAGGATCTTTGGTTGTGAGGATTGTGTTCATGTGCCTAAAGAAAAGTGGTCTAAGTTGGATCCAAAAGCACAGAAATTCATATTCATAGGTTATGGTGAAAATGTAAAAGGTTACAAGCTTTGGAATCCTCTAACCTGAAAAATTACTTTATCTAGAGATGTGATTTTCAGGGAATTTAGATCTTATATAGGAGAACAACCAAAGGAGAAGGATACTTCTCAAACAATGCATTTTGAGATAAATATTGAGAAGCATGAAGATGCACATGTTGAAGAACAATTGGATGGATTGGATGAGGAGAGTTCACAGATTTCTAAGATAGATGCTCATGATGAGCATATTGAGGAACAAGAAGAACCTCCTTTGAGAAGATCCACAAGACAACAAAATCCCATTGATAGGCATAGCCCACGTAATTTTCATTGTATATTTGCTTTGATGAGTACTAATGATGAGCCTAGATCTTACAGGGAAGCTTTGTCTTCATATGAGAACAAGCTTTGGTCACAAGCTATCCATGAGGAAATGGTTTCCTTGGATACTTGTGACACATGGGATCTTGAGAGTTTTCCCAAAGGAAGAAAGGTCATTGATTGTAAATGGATCTTTAAAAAGAAAATTGGAGCAGATGGTAATCTCAAAAGGTACAAGGCTAGATTAGTAGCCAAGGGCTACTCCTAGAGAGAGGGAGTTGACTTTAATGAAATCTTATCTCCTGTTGCTAAATTAACTTCTATTAGATTATTTTTATCTATTGTTGCTACTTATGATTTTGAGATAGAGAAAATGGATGTGAAAACTGCTTTCTTACATGGGGATCTTGATGAGGAGATTTATATGAGGCAACTTGATGGTTTTGTTGTAAAAGGAAAATAATTATTGGTTTGCAGGTTAAAGAGATTTTTATATGGATTGAAACAGTCACCTAGAATGTGGTACCAGAAGTTTGATGCTTTTGCATTGAAAATTGGTTATGTTAGGAGTGAGGAAGACCATTGTATTTACATAAAATTTATTGATGATCAACTTTTAATTATTATCTTATATGTTAATGACATGTTGTTTATTGGTAATAGCAAGGTAATGATCAAAGAATTGAAAGCACAACTCTCTAGCATATTTGAGATGAAAGATCTAGGGGCTGCAAAATATATCCTTGGTATGGAGATCAGTAGAGATAGAGGTAATAGAAAGCTTTGCTTAAGTCAAAGAAACTATGTTGATACTATTTTGAAATGGTTTAACATGCATGATAGTAAACCAATTAATATTACTTTACCAGTTGGAACGAAGTTAAGCTTAGACATGAGTCCTAAAACTGATTTTGATCATAAGGAAATGTATGAAATTCGATATGCTAGTGCATTTGGTAGTTTGATGTAATCAATGGTCTATACAAGACCAAATATAGCCCAAGCAGTGGGAGTTCTAAGTAGGTTTATGTCTAACCCTGGTAAAGAACATTGGACTTATGTTAAGAGGGTGTTTAGATATTTATGAGGTACTTTTGATTACTATTTGGTTTATCATGGTACTAATGATATTGATATTATGCACAGATCATTGGACATACAAGGTTTTGTTGATTCAGATTGGGCAGGAGACCTAGACAGTCGGAGGTCAACAAGTGGCTATGTGTTTACTTTGTTTGAAGTTGCAGTTAGTTGGATGAGTAAGAGGAAACCCACAGTTACTTTTTCCACCACAAAATCATAGTACATGGCTACTACACATGCCTCTAAAGAGGCAGTTTGGTTATAGATACTTGGGAAAGGTATTGGTTTTAATTGCAAGCAAATTAGACTTGAATGTGATAGTCAGAGTGCTATTTGTTTAGCCAAAAATCTTATGTATCATGCTTGTACTAATAATGTTGATTTTCAGTATCACTTTGTGCGAGAAATGGTTGAGAGTGGGAAGGTATTGATTCAGAAAGTTGACACTTTGATCAATGTTGCAGATTATCTTACGAAACCAGTTCCTATAGATAATTTTTCTTGGTCCAAGAAGGCCATTGGCCTTGATTCCTGTACTTGATTTATAATAATGATTCCTTGTTTAGAATAATTGCAATGTATAATGTCAACTAGGAAAATGTTGGGAATAGGATGCCATTTAATTGTAATCCTAAACATATTTCATGTATCTCCTAAGTCCTTGGAAAGTGTTCCCCAACACTAGGATTAGAAAGAGATTAAATTTGAATGAAATGAAAATATAAATTGGAATTTGTGATTATTCCTAAATGATAGGAACATGTGGGGACGTCCAAGAAGAGCTCCTACAAGATAGGAGCACATGGGGTGCCCACATGGAAGGTGGAACCCACCTTGCTTCAGTTAATTGTTTGGAGTATTGATAACACTTCAGTAATGCATGTTTTTGATCCTACACATTAGGGATTGATATTTACATGAGTGGAGTGACACTATCAGTTCAATATCAATTCAATTCAGTTCAGTTATGGTTCAGTTATCTTCAATTGCATGTAGTTATTTCGAGTTGAATGCTAGTTGACTTGAGTTGCATGACTAATGACTTTAGTTGCATGAGAAACAATAGGTGGATACTTTTAGTTAAGTGGGGATGATCAATCATGCATAATGTTTGCATGAATTGGTGGAGAGATATGTTTCAATTAACTAAGATTGACTTGGGACCACCTTGGGTGCCCAAGTTGGCATCTTTTAGTTAACACCTTTTGCATGAGAAGATATTTACAAGGCTCACTCAAGTGGGCCCATTCTTGGGTGCCAACTTTGAGGTGAAGTTTGTAAGATATTTTATTGACCAAAGTTCAGTTAAGTGTTCAGTTTTGAGCACCTAAATTGAGGAAGACTTTGGTTTGATTTCAAATTACATGGTGGAACTCTATTTTCCCAATCTAGGCGTAGATTTTTGTGAGGAGATTTATGCTCTTGTATTGTACAACTCTTATGAGTTTACATGCTCAAAATTTTCTATTAATTGCAGCAAGTGAATGAGAGTTCTATGAGAGTTGATTGTAGGTTGTGAAGAAGGATTGTTGAAGGCAAGGAAGCATATCAATGAAGGATTGATACAGTATTATTGTAATCTTGTTCTAAGGTTAAATAATACAAGCACTATTGATTCTGGTGGAGTTTTTTCCCCAAAGGGTTTCTCCACATATATGTTGTGTCACTTCTATCTTCTTGTCTCATTCTTATGCAATCTTTTGTCTCTTTCTACAATTGGTAAAATTGATCTAAAAAGATTAATCATACACAAAGAACACTTAATTAGATCTACAATCTCATAGTTTTACAAGTTTTAAGCTACAATATTACCTTCATTTTCAACACATGACAATAAATTAGACTAATAATTAATTAATTATTATCTAATGCATGATTACTCTAATGCAAACATTACAAGGATTAATGGTTCAAAAATAGTGGACACCAATATTGTTCAAGCTTCTATAACATGTTGGTGTTTTAGTTTGTCACTTTCTTGACAACATAAAAAACCAGTGGATGAGGAAATCCTCTTGTAATGTCCCAAGCCAACACACTCAGAAAAAAACCTGATGGAACAAACTTTTTGAAACAACAACACTGATAATGCAACAATGACATGTCACACTTGCACGACAATATTTACACGAGTTTCACATTGACACAACAACAAGAACAACAAGATAAATTCATCACTACATAAGCAAGGTGGAAACAATGGAAGACTAACAAATCATGGGATAAATCCACAATGATGAATATATGAGAGAGAGAGGACAACATCTACATGACAATCAATTACCTAACCCCGATCACATTCTCTTGCAACACCATACTGAAATAGGATGAGGGAAAAATAAACCTCCAATCCTTATCTAGGAATGCTAAACAACTCTAAACACATATGATACTTCACAAGATTTTTCCTAACCAAGAGGCACAACTCACCACAAACAAGAATGACAACGAGTCACTTTTAAACAATTTCATGCTTCCCATGACATCTTGTCGTAATGTGACAACACACATGAGGAAGAACTACTCCACAAAAACCCATTACCTATGAGGATTGTGAAGGATGTAAAAAAGGCCAACCATGAAGGACTATAACCTTTTCAAGAGTTAATAAGGCCATGTGCACAATCTCCCTAACCCTAGGTTTGACAACTAGGCAACTTTGAAAGAAGGCATGCAAAACAAGGCAAGAGAAGCTTTGAGATCTCAAAGAAAACCCAAAAGGACAAGAAAATAACACTAATAGACCCCTAGGACCATTAGGAACAAATTCCATTTACATGATTTTCCCATACAAGTCCTCAAAATAAAGAAGAAATATCAAGTTCTAAAACAAGGAAACTTGACTAGGTCTTTGAGGGTTCTGACAACTAAAACGATCAAAATTGGTAAATCTAAAAGACATAAAATTATTTTATAGTGGCATAAGACTTAGAAAACCTCTATCTATCAGTGGTTAAGAGGGATTACATTTTGGTTTTTGTATGGGAACGAGGTCATCCAAGCACAAGACCAGGCCGCCTCAACACACTTAGGAATTTTTTTTAGTTTTTGAGCCTACCAAAACCTAGCCACCCTAGTATAGTACCAAGTCACCCTAGTATGATACCAAGCCACCCCATTATGGTACCAAGCCACCTCAGTATGATACCAGACCACCCCATTGCTTACATGGCCACCCAACTATGAAGTATGAATCTTAAATTCACTTTATGCACCAAAATGAATGTTCCTAAGTTCATTTTAACCTTTTCACATCATGATTAGAAAACTATAAATAAATCATGCTCGGAACCAACACTGAGAAATGTAAACAAGCCATTAACTTACTCCAAAATCCAAGGTTACAATTTACATCAATTAGGAATCAAACATCCTCCAATTACATTTTACATTTGAATGAAGTACTATAGCGTAAATTAAACTTATTACAATATGATACCATAACCAAGCCTGGTCCTCAATCCTCTAATCCCCAACGGTGGTTACCATGTTACCCAACCTTATGGAACTGAAAGAATCCACTCCCACCATGCTAGGAGATGATCACATGGGCCACAAGAACAACACTCACACCAAACACATGGGGAGATGACTTACACACATACCATACACAATGAAAACACTCCACATGCACATCATAAAATTACCAATCATCCAAATCACATAATGTCTCCAATACAAATAAATATTTGGTACAATCACAAATGGCATAACATAAACCACATTGTGAAACCTCACCAATGTCATATCACAATTTGCATTGGTGCAACTCACCAATGTCACATATCACAAAGAATCATCCTTGGGAAAACTCACCAAGGGAAAAAAAAATCACATGGAAGAGAATACATCATCCTTCAGATTCTACTCAACTACACTAGGGTTAGATATTAGAGAGCAAGAGAGAGAATGTCATCACAGACACTCACATGGGGCTCAACACAAAACCAAGTATCCTCTCATGCAGATGAGGGTACTTGATCTTAAAATTCTTATGCTCCCTGAGTGGCTTGTCTTCCTTGATCATCATTAGCCTATATGAGCACTCTAGGCATGAGAGGGATATTCATTATCTTGTTTATCTTATTACCCATATTTTATTAGTTTTCACTAATTAATCCAAAATCCCCACATTTTGATTGCTTATGAATCACTTTGGGTTGGGTTCACATTGGAATCCATTCCCTAACTCTCTCTAATACCTAGACTCTAAGCTTGTCACATTCTCCAATGAATGTGGCACAAAAAACAATGCACAAAATTCAACTTTTTCCAAATTCAATTATATTTGTCCACAACATCAATTAACATAATTCACGAAGCTCCATCTTTTCAAAATATTCAAAAACATTCATTTTCATACAAATCTTTCAAAAAAATTAATATTTTCACAAGGAAAAAACTAGGTTTTTCCCCAAATCCACCATGAAAATTCATCAAAATTTTAAATTTTAAAAATCAAAGTTCTTGTTACCAATTTTTCGCTACAGCTCAATTGGTGGAGCTGATTAAATATTGTTATATCTAAAAGTGAAAATATAGTTATTTCTGCATATGTTAAGTGTTGTTTGCATCTTATTCATCATTTTATAAGTGACAGTTATGCATTGAAATGAGAAAACTGAGTTTCAAGAATTGCTATTCAGTGTTTTGCGATCAACTGGAGTACACAATTCAATATACAAATAATAGAGCATTTCAACTACTTTCATTTATTTCATGATTATTTTCATATTTACAACATTTCATTTGATTGCAAGAATTCAAATGATGATACATTCAAATGATAGTACAAACTTGCATTGAGATGCATTTTCTTTTCAAAATGAAAAGCAGAGAGAATGAAATTAAATATCCACACAAGTTGTGGATGTAACTGTTACAATGCATCATAAAAAACATACTACACTATGGAAGATGCATAAAAGGAAAAATCACATAAGTATATACATAATCATCATTGCCTATGTTGATGACTGATGCAGAAGTGGTGCACCATTTGTCTTCTTCAAGCTCCATTGACCTGTAGGAAGGAAAAGAGGGATGTTAGAGCTCCGAATATGAGTATACCTACATGAACCATCAACAATAATGTAGTATGCTACTAATCATACACTGAAACAATCAAGAAAAGTGCAGAAACATGAGCTGAAAGAGAGACATCAACATCATCATATATTGTTTTATGCTAATATCGTTTGTTTTTTTGTGTAGGTATAGGAAAATCATGAAGCTGATTATCATTTGAAGATCAAGCATGTGGAGAAAAATGGGCTCCCACAAGGGTAGAGATTGGCATGCTGGCCCTTATACATTACAAGTGGGATGAGATGGAGATTGCAATCATCATGTTCATCAATATACAACTGAAAGAGTAAAACAGAGTTCATCCATCAAGTTATTAAGCCGATTGTTCACTCATAACAGTCAAATATGTTTCTGAAAGCTATGGGTGAACAATGGGTTTAATCAGCTCAATCAATTCAACTGAGTACATTCATCTCAAACATTGTTGTATGGTTATATTCTTCTGCCATAGTATTATTTGTTCATCATGTTCATGATATTATGCAAAGTTCAACAGTGTTCATGCTCATGATAGTGATAATGAACAGGCATACATAATGCCTCACCAATAAGAGCATTATTTAACAAAGAGCACTATTTCAAATTTTCATTTTAGAAGAGAACAAGTGCATGGAACAGTTTTATTAAATGGAGCATAAAAATGCATGAAGAGTGCCAGGTTGAAGACCAAGAATATGAAAGGATAGACAAGCATGAGGGGAGCTTCATGTTTTCAAGCATCAAGCAATCCACTGTGTTATGTATCAATGCAACTGTGGTATTATTGTTTTAGAAAGTTGTTTGTATCATTTAGCTATGCTTTCGAGGTATGTTTTTAAGGATATTTAGCATGGAGTTAAAGGCAGGAAAATATGAACAGATCAAACAAAATTACAATGTGAAAATTCATTTTTAGAACAAGCATAATATACATTGAACATGATATGAATGAGGGTTTGGAGTGCATCTCTGAAGAGTATGACTGTGAGTGCATAAGAGACTAGAGTGAACAAGTAATCTACAGTTCAAATTAAAAAAAATTTGTGTGAAAGGAGGGAACAACATTATAATGGCAACTGAAGATGTAAACATAAGATACATGAAGGTTCATTATATTTAAAGTACAGGATGCCCATGTGAGAAATTAAAATCTAAGATACATTTTTCCAGAATCTCATATACCTGTGCGAGGATTTTCAACAACAATGTAAAGGAAATATGTGTTTTTCATAATATTATACACCTAGGTGGGGTTTGTCAGAAATAATATTTATACAGTGTTTCCATGGTCGAGGCTGGAATACAACAGAAAATACATTAAGATAAGCTTTTTTTCATAATAAAAGATACCCATGTAAGGGTTTAATTATAAACCATAGGAGAAAGTAAAACGTCATCATGGGTCGAGCTCCATAAGAGAAAATCACAAGATAACCAAGTTTTCTTCAAAACAAGAAATGCCCATATGGAGGAAATTAAGAATTCAGAATACAAATGAAGTGCAATGAATGGGTCGAGCTTGAATTTCGGAGAGACCCAGAATACATGTTATTCTCTTTAAAGGACATATTTCTTTCATTTTCAGAATACCCACATTGGGGTTTTGATTTTTAAAAGAAAGTAGTACAATTTTCAAGATTCTACAGAGAAGCAAGATTGATGTTTTCTTTCATTTCCAGAGGGACCCATTTGGGGTTTTGAAAGTAGAACATAGTACATAAATGGCATGGTGAGCCATACTGTTTTTCAACAGGAGGTCACGAAATAAACAGTATTCCTTCAAGATATCAAAGACCCATATGAGATTTTGTTGCAAAAAGTAAAAATGTGCACTGTGCTCTACTAGGTCAAGCCCATAAATTAGCAGAAAGCCCATTTGGTGCATGAGTGGCTGTGGCCAAGGAGAGGAGTTTTAGCTCCAGATTTTCATTTTGAAACAAAAAACTTTTAGGTACGTGTGTTGGACCTCAAATCTGAAGAAAACAATGGAAATCACACAAGATTTTTGAGTAAAAAATGCATTATAGCATATGAGTATGGTGTGGCCTGGGAATGGCCATAGCATTCATTCAAAAATTGGCCTTTTACAGAACCACAAAGCTTTTATAAGCTTTCTATTTTTAAGGAATAATGTTAGGAGAAAGCAATGAGACAATGAGGCTTACCACACGTGCCATAATGGAGCTTTCTAACACACGGTCAAGCCTCACAGAGCTTCCCAAATGCAGGGGTCGAACTCTCAAATATGGTGGCCATTGAAAGCATCAACAACAATAAACACAAAGCCACGAAATATGTCAGGAAAATATGCTCATGCTACGGCCTCAAGGCCAAAAGGCGGCTTAGAAATAAAGCAAGGAGTATGAGAAAACCTACAGGAAGCTCACAAAAGGGCTTACCTTTAAACCATGGAGGAATCAACAAAGAAACAACAAGTATGGAGCTCAAATCTCCCATAGAAAACCAAAACCCTAAGCATGGTGGCGGTGACATCTCTCGGGCAGAGTTCTTCCAAGGTTGCAAAAGTGTGAAATGATAGGAATTAGGGTTTTCCTTTGTTTTGTTCATGCTTGCCCTAATTCAAATTTAGGGTCTATTTTTCCTTGTAAGTAAATACTCTATGTGGCCAAAAATCTCATTCATGGTTTAGGTCGATCATTTGACTAGGAGTCCCTTTCCTAAGTCTTTATGCTTGTTTGATAAAATATTTTATGGCCTAAGACTTTAGGGATTTGTGGAGCATCAAATTTATGCTTTAGTCAAAATAGAGTAATGATAATGCCTTAGGTTTTAATTGGTTTTGAGAGAAATCAATTAAAATTCTAAATGATATTTTACTTAGGCTTTATTTTTTCAATTGATTTTGAGGAAATCAATTAGGATATTGATGGAGATTTTATTATATTTTATGATTTTTTTAAGAAAATCAAGTATTGTAAAATGGAGATATAAGTGTGTAATTTTTGCAAAAGATTTTGAAATATTTAGTTGCAAAATTAGTCAAATTATGGAAATATTCATATCATGTAAAGCAAGATTAAAGTGGTGTTTTTATAAATCGCTTTATTCTTTGCTATTTTTAGCAGATTTCTTGTTTTCTTCCTTGGTCGGATTTGAGATGCCTGATGGATAGATAAGGTGTTTTATTTGCTTTTAAAGCAGATTTAGTCTATTTTTAGAGGTTGGACAGTGTGAGCATGAAAAAAGTGAGTTTTTTTTTGCTTTTGTGCAAGCTTATTGGGCAGTTTTGATACCTTTTCTTGAGCTCGGATTAGGGTTTTGAGGGATATATCTTGAAGAAGACTTAGTTTTTCTTCCTCTTCTCAGTTCAGATTCTAGTTTCTTGCTCTTACACATTTTTGAGCTTGTAAACTCATTTTGTACTCAGTTCAGACAAATTTTGGCATACTCCTTCAGTTGAATAAAGCAACATTCCTATTTCTCAATTTTGTGTCTATTTTGCAGTTTTAAGTTTGATGTCATATTGTGATTTATGTTTACAAAATCCTTGTTATGTCCTAAAATTGTAATCCTTGATGCAGAAAGTTCAAAGATATAGGTTGCATGTTGTATTTAGATTTGAATCTTCATGCAAATCATTTATGTGTTAAGTGTTCATGAGGAATTGTGAAGCATTGTTGTTTTCTAAAAGCTGTTTGTGGGAAAAACCAAAGTCATCATTAAGTTATCATCAATTTTTGAAAATCATTTTTAGTCATAGGTTTCATTTTCAGTTATCCTTCTATCCTTTTTCTCAGAAGAATCATTTAGAATAGGATCCATCTTTCGGAGAACCAACTCACTCTGGAGATTCGTTCTCACAATGAGTTACCCACAACTCGAGAACGTTTCCATGTGTCAATAGATTGTTGAACTTTCATTTTTAGCTAGGTGCAAATCTTATTGATAACAGTTCTAAAAATACCCCTTTGGTGGAAAAAGTGCCCAACACCCCTCTTAAGCTATAAAATAGATATTTTTCACATTTATCAAAAAATTGGGCATGGTAATCCTACCATTTTTAAAAAGAATAATTTTTAAATAAAACAAATAATTTAAGCATCTAAATTTCCAAATGAAATAAGTTGAGAGGATTCTACACTCCCCTAATTATTCTCCTACAAATAGATTTGAATAAAAATCACCAAATGAATTTAAAAAAATGAAAATACCTCAATGCCCTTCAAAATTTGAAATGCAAACTTTTTCAAGCATGCCAAACGAAGACTCTTGAAAATCAACAAGAATGATCCCCTCCAAAATCTTATTCCAACGAATCCAACCTCATCCAATTTTGATAAAAAAATGCACTTCCAATCAATAAAATTCCAAAATACTCCAAACAAGTTTTTCTCCCTCAATATTTTCACAATTTCAAACATAAAATGAAAAGAAAGCTTTTCGCCTTATTTACCCATTTCAAAACTCAATTAAAAATTCATATTTCTATTTTGGAATTCAAAACTCTCTCAATTTCTCTCAAAATCAATTTGATCACTTAAATCCATTTAAAAACATTATTTAACATATAATTTAACCAAGGTAACAAGGTGGCCAATGCTTTGACCAATTTTGGGATACCATGTGTTGGAGAAACTTTTCTGCTTTTCCTACTAATGTGAAAGGGTTGATCCTTGAAGAGTAAAAATTTTATATTCAAAATGGTGAGTGTTGAATTTCTTAATGTTTACTCTTACCATTATGATTGGTAAGATGAGGTGGAATAGGTTTCCTATGGTGGATATGAACATGTGGACCCTTTTGGCTATGTCCGACCTATATTGTCTACTCAAAAGATATGAAACCACTTGTGAAAGGAAAGATACATGCTTTTCGATACTCGGATGGTACGAGGCTACTTATCCTAATATTAATGATACTCTAATAGTATGAGTTGGCAAAAGAGAGATTTGATTACTCATCTATCAAAACCAAAGATAAATTATTACATCATAATTATGGTTTATAGGACCATAATTACTAAATCTCCCTTCATGATGTCCTTTAACCATATCAAGTTATTATCCGCCAACTTTGGGCCTTCAAATTTGACTATTGGCACGTGGAAGGATATCATCACCTCTAGTTGGAGCAATACAAAGGTCACTTCTTATTAATTTTCTTGGGAAGAGTTATAGTCTTGTTTATCCTTTTTGGGTATGTTGATGCCTAAAAATGTCAAGCAACAACCTTATGGGAAACTCAGTTAATGGGGGGACCAATTGCACTAAACCAATTGACCTCCAGGGTTTTTAAAGAAGTTGACTCCTTCTGTATTTGGGGGTTTGGAATGGGAAAAGGAAGCATATATATAAAATAAAAATCTAACCTAAGGCGATGAGCCAAGATGTAGGTGTGGGAACAGTAAATCTTCCTTTCAGATGGGATTTAAGGGCCCGTTCAACAATCTGCATGTCCGGAAATAACAGAGAGCATAGATGAAAATCCTAAGAAGTTTATCAAATAACATAAAATAACCTCCATACACATTTACTGAAAAGAAGATTCCAAGACATGGTTTGAATCATCAAATTTATATTAAAATTATAGAAGTTCTGCAAATAAACTACTCAGTACAATAACAATACAGTATACTGTTTTTGTCAATTACCTAAGAAACAGAAAGGTCGAACAAACATGGCACAGTTTGCGTATCTTAATACAATAATCTAAAAACAACATAAAGGCTTGGTGTCTTTCCATAATCCTTCTGTGTATTCTCGAAAGTCTAAACACTGGACCCTTTTCAGAGAGTTGAAGCAGTATATATAGAGAAGCATCCCATCGCCTGAGAGTCAATAATAGAAAAAGACTCCTTAGCATGAGCAATGATTTCCATTGCAATGATCTCCCATGGTATTTGCAACAGAAAAGATTCTGAATCATAGAATGTAGTCGCCTTCGAACCAGATGCATCCCCCTACAAATGATGGTTGTGGTCCCAGTGTGGAAGCAACAAACTTCCCGTGCGAATACATGTTGCTCGTCCATAGAGTTGGTTAGGACACATGGTGACAGGGTGGGGCTTGTCGTTCATTCCTCCCTTCCTTGTGATGAAAATCCCCGTGGAGAAGACACATGGAGAAGTCTTTTCTTTGAGCGTTGATTGTGGGGTCCACCAAAAGGTGCCCGTGGAATGATGCTATGTAGCAAGCGGGTGGAGCTCAGTAGAGAAGCGAAGGGGAGTAGGCTCACAAAGGCCCACACTGCTGACATGTGGAGACATGACGGGGCTCAATAGAGGATCAAGGGAAGAAAACTTTGCAAGGAGCGCATAGCAAATACGTGGAGGTAGCTGGCGAAACTCTTCAAAAGGGGCCCAAAGATATATAAGCATATGAAGCGTGGGTTGGGGCTTAAGCAAAACAATATTATCAATCCACAGGGAGCTCAAGAGATTTTCAATCCATAATTTTTGGCGACTACCAAGGCCATTTTGCTTGCAGAATGGGAACCCAAAATTTTTGGTTTGAGGACCAGATCCTTATTCATTGAGCAATGGAGTTAGAGCTTTGAGATCATGGTCTACAGAGGTAGCCAGTCAACCTTAGATGGTATCGATATGGTGCACAGATTCTCTTGCGCCTCATGCAAATTGATCACTTCTTTGAAGGGAAGCTTCATGGATATCCCAGTCCCAAACTCAAGCTGAAAGAGTAGCTACGCTATTTGATGGGTGACGCCTTCAATGTCCTCAACAGTAGGGGGTTGACTAAAATTCTGAAAGGTGGATAAATCCTACTACTTCTCCTCGATTGTTGTTGCAATATGCTCCTCTATTTCCACCTAATCATCAGAGAGAAACGAGTAGGGCAAGCCCATCTGAGTTAGTTGGGAGAATTTCATCCATATACGATTCATAGTCTAACTCAGTGTTGCTGAGCAGTCGTCGGCATGAAAGATGGTCGCATGGCAATGGATGAATTATTTTGCCTTCTTGGAAGCTGACCTCTGGTCCTCAATCCTTGTGTTTACTAGGTCTTCATTTGCCACTGTATATAGCTTGTCTAGAAACTTCTCCGCCTCAGACACCTTCTTTGCAATGAACTATGAGAACTGTTCAATTGTTCCACGAACCTCTCTGCTCAAATTTGTTGCTTCCGCCATGAATTGTAGCGCCGACTGAAGAGTTAGACATAAAGCCTTGACTTTTTCTTAGTATGAGATATATAGTTGTCGGGCTACTGAAAGGAGAGCTGACTGAGTAGCAAGGGACTAGGGAGGATTCTTCAAAGCACCAATTTCCATCTCCTTCAACCTGAAATCTTGTGTTAGCTCCTTAATTCTCTTGTTTGCAACAAATAGTCATTCCTGTAGAGTTCCTAACACGGTAAGCAATTGTTCCTCAGCTTGACTTCTGGTTGTGGATTCATTTCCAGGGAAATCTTTACTTCTTGGATCTCCCTTTCAAATTGATCTTGTTTGTTCTAGAGCTCCTAATTCTTATGGTACATTTCCTACTCTAATTGAGCTCGTTGATGTCGAAGCTCTTCGGTTCTCTATTGCACTTCTACCTCTACCCGGTCCAACTGGTCTTGTAATTCCTAGTTTTTCTTTTGTAGTTGAGCGACCAGGTTGGGATCCCTGGACTGGAACTTTGCAAGTTTTTCCCAGAGTTTGGCACTTTTCGCCTGCAATTGCTGAGATATTCATGTAATTTCAGCTTCCCTTTCCTTTTCTTTCTTCAATAGGACCTCCATCCTTTCCTTTAAATTTTTGGGCTCATCCTCCCTCTTTTTCAATTAGCGACTATACTTGAGGAAGTCAGTAGTGACCACTTGCTTGGTTTCTTCCATCAGCTCAACCTTGTCTTGCGGTCGGGCTATGCATAGATCAATCCCTACAACATGCATCGTATAGTCATCGGGTTGCATCTTTCCCTACAACTTGATGGTGTTTGGATGCATAGTTATGAAATACAACAACTGTTGAGCTTCGTTGAAAAGGGTCTACACGCATGGCTTAGTCGGCTTTGCAACATCTTTTGCTTTCCTCTTCTAGACCTTGATAGCTTGTGGTACTTTTGTTTTGTTGCCCTCCAACATAAATTTTGTTGGAGATTTAATCAACTTTCCAGTGAAGGGCGCATCGGGAGGAAGAGAAAAAGGGAAAGAGAGAGTTGTGGTCTTGGCTGATGTCTTCTTCGGCAGAGAGACCGTTAATGGGGAGAATGGGGGAATGTTATACCAAGGCCCAGTCGGAGAAGCAATGAAAGGACTCATGGGGAGTAGTGGTGGTAGCGGAGATGCAGAGGATACCATCTATTGAGAAGGTTGAGTCGAGGTGGACATGGTGGGAGTAAAAGTAGTAGCAATGGTAGATCTGAACTAGGCTACGAAAAATGGTGGAACAGACTACGAGGGAGTAAAAGTTGCATGTCTGACTTGGGAGAATCGGGAGAAACCTCCCGCGACCATGGAAGCAAAAGCGGAAAAAGAAAGGATGACACTTGAAGTAATTGGGGGTGTGGATACAGTAGAGGTGGCAAGAGTAACCTAAGATTGTGTAGTGAGAAGAGGGAGAGAGAAAGATACTTGAGGTGCGAAGGACTCTGATCCTTGGCTCGTTGCAAGCTCCTGTGACCCCTCTCCAAAGGTTGCATCTGTGTGCTGCCTCTTATTGGGTGGAGAATTTTCCACCTCTATGATCTCTAAAGATTGTTGGGCTACCCTGGGTCTTTTTGCAGCCCATGTGCGTGGTAGTGAGGCCTCCGGCCATGATGTAGTCAAACACACTTTTAGTGAAGTCTTACCGGACTGCTCTATCGCCTTTTCTTTCTTCTACGCTTGGGCCTATTTCACCTCCTTTCCCTTCATTGTATATGTCTTAGCCTCCTATGGGTCTATATCCTCATCATCGCTTGTGTCAGTATCATCATGCCCTCTATTCCATAGAGTATCAAATCTTTCATCCTTGTCTACATCTTGGAATGGGGCATTGAGGCATTTGATCTCCTAACGATAAATCCAGAAGGCCACAATTTTCTCTTTGCTCCACTACCAATTCTTAACCAATTCATTGCAAAGGGTGGCCCCCATTTGGCGCTTCTCATTAGGATTCACCAAAGGAAAATAGAAAGAGAGCCACAATGACCTCCTATCTTCAGTAGGAATATAGGCCAAGTCCAAAAATAGGTCATCTTGCTTTGACTGTGGATTCCGTCGATCTTCCCAGTAAGGGCGGGAGCTGTGAGTTACCTTAACGTCTAGGTCTGCTAAGTCATTTTCGGGGTTATATTTCCACTTGTCACAAATTATCACCAACCCCAGATGAGCCAACTTTGCTTCTAGCAGACCATGTGTTTGCTTCTTTACCATTATCATCGTTTTGAAGCTTAAAGGGCCGAAGAAAAAACCTTTCGCATGCTTCCCATTGCAAAAGTTTTTGTCCATAATCGATAGTTGCTGAAACACCTCAAGGGCCAACACCCTATCTGTAATGCATGTCGGGAGTCTGAATGGTTCCTTGATAAAACCACATAGCCTAACAAATGTGAAATCCTCCTCAAGAAACCAATTGTAAGGAGGACAAAATTTTTGCATCCACCCTGTTCGATCGGCAAAAAGTCGATAAAGCTTGCCATCCTCACTAAAATCTTGCAAAATTGGAGTCAAGAAGCACTTTGAAAATGTGTAATCATAAGTTGCAGAGAGGAGGGAAGTGTTGGAACTGTAAAAATCTGATGATTTTACATATTGATTTTACTCATAAATTTCCAGATTGGTCCTACCGTGTGCATATTTCACCCATTTCTTGCCATATGGTCTCATTGTTCCATCGGGTCTTGCATAATTCACATCATGGTCTATATCGGCATGACAATATCTGGGTCTCCTCGATCCACTTTTCTGCTTGTAAACGTTTGTGTTGCCTATCAGCAAGATGTTTTTTGTGTCACGGCGATTGGAGTTTACTCATTGGTAGTTATTGGCAAGACTTTTTCATGGTTTCAGCGACAAAGGATGATACTTATCGGCAGGAGTTATACCGTTGGGATGATGTTTCATCAAATTCAATATGTCTCTCCGACTAATGCATGGAGAGGTTCATCGGCGAGTGCTAAGCGGTATCAGTATTATGTCTTGGCAAGTATCTTTTGTCTTACCGACCGGTGGCGGGAGGATACATATTGGTAAGAGTTGGAGCTATCGAGATGATGTCTTGGTGAGTGACCTTGGGTCTCGCCGACATCACGTATGGGGTTTCGTTTTGGCCAAACATAAGGGTCTTCGGTGAGTGGTCACAGTGAAGTGTATGTGTCTCACCGACGGAGCATAAAAGGTTTCTCTCAAATGGCTTTCAGTGAGAGGTTAGTTGTGTCTTGTCGATTGACAACATAAAGGGATGCATATCGGTATGAGTTAAGGTTTTCAGCATGTGGTCTCGGTGAGTGACCTTTGGTCTCGCCAATGGAAACAAAAGGACCTTGTCGACATAAAAGATGATTTGTCTTAGCGACGCTCAAGAATGGTTGAGGTCTTTTGATATAATGAAGTATTATCTATGAGATGTCTCCCTGACGGTAAAAGGTCATAGCAACATACAAGAGGTAAAGGAAATTGCGGGGAAACATAAAGTGATCTGTATGACATCTCCCCGACTTTGAGGGGTCACAGCGAAGCACAAGGAACATGGGTGATGACTAGCGATTGAATTGCCTTCAGCATCACTGCGATATATCTCAGCGACTGTTCCATTAGTGATTAACAAAAATTCAAACACTGTGGCTGACATGAAATTTTCCCGAATACTACGGTTGGCCGACATGAATTTGAAGCGATATGTTTCCTGATGCTGGTGTATAAATATGCACTCCCGATTGTAATTGACACATCATATTTTAGATCAGATCTAAGAATAGATACAGTGGATTAGGAATGGATACAGTAGAATAAAGTTCTCATATCAAAGACTATGATGCATATTTTCAAATGGCGATTTCAATGAAAATCAGTTGGTGTGGCAGTTTGTTTCTGGTGTCAATTATATGTTGAGGTTATTGAAAAGTATTGCTAAGCTGTCTCCAAGTTGATTCTTTCTGGTTGTTTAAATTGATATAACAAGTTTATTTTTAGTTTATCAGTGCACACTTGCTGTATCTGTGTGATTAATTGATTGGTTCTTTCAAGGAGAGATTAAATCCTCTTAGTTGATCACAGTAATCAGGGAGATTCATCTAGATTATTAAAGTAGAGCTTAGTAATTATAATCCTGCATGTTTATACAAGTTATAAACAGATCATATGCCAACAATTAGAATTTTTGCCAGAATAAGTTGCCCACTTCTGTTTCATTTGACTCTGCATACCCAATAAGGCACTGGTCTCTGCATTTCATCATTTGAATTCATTTAGTTTCTTTACATCTGTTAATTGAGCATTTTAGGATTTAGATTAGGAAGATTGCTATTGCACTTGAATTCATTTGTTCACTTCCATCTGCCATTGTGGATAAATCATTGCAAGAAGGATAATCATAAGTCAAGTCTGCTTCATTCAGATAGGTACACCCGCCTAGGTTTAGCAGCACCTGAAGAGTAGAAGGTTGAGTTCTCTTGACCTTTTCTGTTACCCTAAAGCGTATCAAGAGATTGGCAGCCTCTTGAGGCATTCCGCCTGCGTTTTTGAGAGCTAACAAATTGGCGACTCTGCTGGGGATTACATAAGAAAATTCGGTTGAAGACCATCATATAGAGTCATTGAAGAAAAGGTTATAATTTGAGAAGATTCAGAAAGAGTGATTCCGCTGGAGAAAAAATCAGAAAGAATTATTTTCCTACTTTTGGAAAAGTAGGTGGCGACTCTGAATTTTTTTGATGAAGAATGGAATTTGCGTATGGAATGAATGAGTACACAAATGCAGGCAGGCATTGGATTCCTCAAATGCCTGATAATACAATTGGAAATTCTCACAATGGAGGCAATGCATATCATGCACAACAGAATATATACTCAACACAGCCACCTCATGGTCAGCAGTATGTGCCATATTATCATACACAATGCAATGGTCCACCATACCAGTATCAGTACCCACCTAGTGCCCCCCCTCATCATTACACAACAATGATTGAAGACAATTTGATTTGGCAAGGATTCAGTTATCCCCTTATCCAATGGATGGCAGTTGCAGAGGTCTTGTTCCAAAGTTTACAGGGAGTGCTGCAGTCACTGCTGAAGAGCATCTAAGAAGTTTCAATGCTTTCATCCAAGATTTGGATGTGCCATATGAAGATCTATGCATGAGGCTATTCATGATATAACTTATTGAAGACACTAGGGATTGGTTCAACAACCTACCAACAGCTTCTATTAATTCTCTCCAAGGATTTTAGGATCGATTCCTTGAGCAATATGGGAATTTAGGTGCACCAGATGCTGCTCTTCATGAATTAATACGTATTCAGAAAGATCAAAATGATACAGTTTATGACTTTAATCAGTGATTCAATAAGTTGCATAATAAAATACCTCCTGGATCAAAATTTTTGGACTCTGTAGCACTGAGTGTTTATTTGAATGCATTTGATCCTAAAACAGGGTACGAATTGAGAAATAGATTCCCAAGAGATTTGGCTGAAGCACAGAAGATGGCACTGACATTTGAAAACAATAGGAAGGCTGCTGGGATAGTCAGTAAAAGAGACAATCCTAAGGTTCCTTAGCAAAGCAACAGTTATCAGTACAGACAGGAGAATACTTACAGAAATGAGAGGCTGAGGTTGCATAACATGCCTTATAATACAGACTGGAAGGACGAAAAACCTATAATAGCTAGGCTTGGAAGCAAGGAGGCTCCTGATCCATTGACAAAGAGGGGAACCTATATGGTAAGTAACAATTACTTCTGTGAATTTTGTGATAAGCCACATTCCCTAGATTATTGTGTTGTAGCCCAGAGAATGCAAGAAGAGGGAATGTTGATGGGAAACAATGGAGAAGATCACACAGTATATTTGACTTCAAATACTTTTCACCATGTTGAGGAACATGAAGGTGCAAGGCATCTCTCTTGCACAACAGATTGTGACAAGGAAAGAAGTGCATGTTGTGGGGAATCCAGTGAATATTCAGATTCTGATGATGAACCTAAGGATTTTGATCTGCAGTCAAGGGATTCTTCTACCTCTTATGAAGATCAGAATGAAGAGGCAATGGGGAATATTGATTCATCTGATAGTAAGTATACAATACCTCTAGCTGTAGTTGAAAGCTATGGAGACATATTTGATGAAGAAGAGATTTGTACATCTGAAAATGGTTTCCAAACTTTTTCAAACCCATTGTATGATAAAGAGTTAAAAGAAGATCAGATGATATTTTGCAAAGGTATGTCCAAGAATGAACTTCAGGTATTTTCAAATCCACTTTATGAAAGAGAGGAGCTAATTTCAGACAAGCAAAATGATGGAATAAATGACTGCGCTGATAATGTTTCTGATTTCTCATTCTTTGATGGTCTTGGATTTCTTTTTGATGATGACAAAAGTGAAGAATATAACTGTAGTGATGAAAATGTTGAGACTTGTTCACTTAGCTGTGAGCAAATTTCAGATTTGTTAATTCCTAAATACCAGGGATGTGCACATGAAGGTGATCTTGAAGTTTTGTGTCCAACTTACATTTGTTTTGACATTGAAAGATCTTTGTGTAAAGATCCTTATGACTCCTTGTGCATTTCTTGGAATAATGGTAAAACCTTTGGTGTTGATCAAAAGTCTGTTTCCATTCAGGATGAGGTATGTGATTTTGAAATTTCTAATTCATGCGAAGAATATGTTTATTTGCATGCCAAGGATGATAGAATTCTAGCTTTGGTTGGTTCATATATGCATGATATTAAGGATATGAGTCATGATCTAGTGTTGTCCCCGAATAGAGATATTGAAGAGGTGCAAAAGGTTTCAGATTTGTTTGTTTCAGACAATGTTGGTCTGACATAATTTTTTGGTTCTCAAAGGAAGCACTTTGATGGTCAATTTTCAATACAGCTGGGAGAGTGTTCCATAATACATAATAGTGAGAAAGATAATGAGGAATTTTGCATTGAATATATTTGCATTTTGTATGTTGAAAATAACAGAGGTCTATCCCATGATGATGAAGGATTTGAAATACAGGATGGTGTAGGGATTTTGGGCCAAACTGAGCACGATGATTATCAAAAAACTTGTAATGACAGTGATAGGAAAGATTGCATGAATGTCTTCAAGAAGAATATGATGAACTCAAGACAAAACCAGGTATTTGATAGGGGAAAGTATGGTTTGAGTTTCAGATCGCTCAGAACATGTAAAGCAACACAAAGGATTAAGGGTTGCCAGTGCATGGACAACTCTTGTTGGTCCTCTTTAAAATTATTTTCCATGCACAGTAGTTTAGGGATTTGGTTCACTTCCATCTTGCATTCATTTTGCATTCATTCCTTCATGCTTCATTTCCGTTTCCATTCTACACACTGCTCATCATTTTGTGTCTGGTCTGCTCACCCAAAGATCTAGATCCTTGCAATGATCTCACTATCATTCATCCCCAGACAGAGCCACTATTGGAACTGTAAAAATCTGATGATTTTACATATTGATTTTACTCATAAATTTCTAGATTGGTCCTACTGTGTGCATATTTCACCCATTTCTTGCCATATGGTCTCATTGTTCCATCGGGTCTTGCATAATTCACATCATGGTATGTATCGGCATGACAATATCTGGGTCTCCCCGATCCATTTTTCTGCTTGTAAACGTTTGTGTTGCCTATCGACAAGACGTTTTTTGTGTCATAGCGATTGGAGTTTACTCACTGGCAGTTATCAGCAATACTTTTTCATGGTTTCGGCGACGGAGGATGATACTTATCGGCAGGAGTTATACCGTCGAGATGATGTTTCATCGAATTCAATATGTCTCCCCAACTAATGCATGGAGAGGTTCATAGGCGAGCACTAAGCGGTATTGGTATTATGTCTTGGCGAGTATCTTTTGTCTTACCGACCGGTGGCAGGAGGATACATATCGGTAAGAGTTGGAGCTATCGAGATGAGGTCTCGGCAAGTGACCTTCGGTCTCGCCGACATCACATATGGGGTTTCATTTCGGCCAAACATAAGGGTCTTCGGTGAGTGGTCACAGCGAAGTGTATGTGTCTCACCAATGGAGCATAAAAGGTTTCTCTCAAATGGCTTTCGGTGAGAGGTTAGTTGTGTCTCACCGACTGACAACATAAAGGGATGTGATATCGGTATGAGTTAAGGTTTTCGGCATGTGGTCTTGGCGAGTGACCTTCGGTCTCGCCGATGGAAACAAAAGGACCTTGTCGACATAAAAGATGATTTTTCTCAGCGACGCTCAAGAATGGTTGAGGTCTTTCAATATAATGAAGTATTATCTATGAGATGTCTCCCTGACGGTAAAAGGTCATAGTGACATACAAGAGGTTAAGGAACTCGCGGGGAAACATAAAGTGATCTGTATGACATCTCCCCAACTTTGAGGGGTCATGGCGAAGCACAGGGAACATGGGTGATGACTAGCGATTGAATTGCCTTCAGCATCACTGCGATATATCTAAGCGACTGTTCCATTGGCGATTAACAAAAATTCAAACACTGTGGCCAACATGAAATTTGCCCGACTACTACAGTTGGCCGACATGAATTTGAAGCGATATGTTTCCTGATGCTGGTGTATAAATATGCACTCCCAATTGTAATTGACACATCATATTTTAGATCAGATCTAAGAATAGATACAGTAGATTAGGAATGGATACAGTAGAATAAAGTTCTCACTATGATGCATGTTTTCAAATGGCGATTTCAATGAAAATTAGTTGGTGTGGTAGTTTGTTTCTGGTGTCAATTGTATGTTGAGGTTATTGAAAAGTATTGCTAAGCTGTCTCCAAGTTGAAACTTTCTAGTTGTTTAAATTGATATAACAAGTTTATTTTCAGTTTATCAGTGCACACTTGTTGTATCTGTGTGATTAATTGATTGGTTCTTTCAAGGAGAGATTAAATCCTCTTAGTTGATCACAATAATCAGGGAGATTCATCTGGATTATTAAAGTAGAGCTTAGTAATTATAATCCTGCATGTTTATACAAGTTATAAACAGATCATATGCCAACAATTAGAATTTCTGCTAGAATAAGTTGCCACTTTTGTTTCATTTGACTCCGCATACCCAATAAGGTACTGGTCTCTGCATTTCATCATTTGGATTCATTCAGTTTCTTTACATCTATTAATTGAGCATTTTAGGATTTAGATTAGGAAGATTGCTATTGCACTTGAATTCATTTGTTCACTTCCATCTGCCATTGTGGATAAATAATTGCAAGAAGGATAATCATAAGTCAAGTCTGCTTCATTCAGATAGGTACACCCACCTAGGTTTAGCAACACTTGAAGAGTAGAAGGTTGAGTTCTCTTGACCTTGTCTGTTACCCTAAAGCGTATCAAGAGATTGGCAGCCTCTTGAGGCATTCCACCTATTTTTTTGAGAGCTAACAGGAAGTCCACTCAAAAACTGACCTTCTTACTCCATGTTCATCAAAAATAGCCAAGCCCATACATTTTCTAAAGAAATCAGGGTTCTGGTGCAAAAACATATGAGCGAGGAGAGAAGAAAACCTAAATTTATGTTATGCATTGTATTCTTTGATCTGGCTCAACATTTCCCAAATGATGACTTCTGTGAAGTCATACCAGAATAAAGAATGTTGTCTCCTCAACTGAAAACCCAGACCTAGTTGAAACTCTTACACATTCATGTCGCTATCCATGCCGCAAACAAAAGCCATCATAGAGAAGGCCTCTTGCAAGTCTAAGCTAAAAGAATTGTGCGCGACCAAAATCTGTGGTGACTTTTCAAAATATTCCTTGGGCATTTTGGTCTCTTTGTTATAAAATCTCAAAGCGAGATCTCTGGTCTGTCAGAACTCTTCTTGCTTTTCTAGAGTGAATGTCCCTATCTTTTCTGCTCTATAGCCCTTTCCGGGAGGGATGCATAGCATATCCCTTATAGCCTCCACCTTGAGCACAACCCTCAGCTCCTGACCTTCAAAGGCACCAGTATCTAGGTTAAAATGTTGCATGCACTCGTGAACTAGTTTTGGGAAGTAATGCACAAAAGGAACCATATATTGCGGGAGACCGCAAAACCATAACTTGTACGCCGAAACTTGTTGGCTACTTCACTGTTTCATCCTCTCACAGGCTACTTCCCTAAGACTCTTAGGGTTGGTTTTGAGGATAGGGTCATGAATGTTATCCCATTCTTTTGTTATTTGAGTTTGGTCTCTATGAGCTTTCTTGTCCGCAACCCGCATGTGAACGCACTTTGGCTTCTTTGGTATCCCTAGCGAAGCGTACGAGACATTATCAAAAATATTGGTCATTGGTGCTGCACACATGGCATTAAATAGGATTTGAGTCACCTCTCCTTGTGCTTCCATCTTAAGATTCTGGGCCATTTTAGGAATTTGTGGACCTTAGCAACATTTAAACTCTCTGTAATTCACTTGGGTTCCTCAGCAAATTTTGCACCCAAAGCTATTCACACTGAGCGGTGTACTCAGAGAACTCTTCTCAGTGTCATTCCTTCTCATGCAATACTTGGTCTTTTCTTGACTTGGATTTGTAGTCAACGGTTGCCTTTTTGCAATTAATTCGGCATGTACTGCCAACTTTCTTGTCCATGCGAAATGAATTCCTTGCCCTTTTGGAAAGACAACAATTCATAATGACGATTAGTCATTATGTCCTATGGCGTGAATTCATGGGAAATTGAGTCGGCGATTGAAGGCATAAAAAACATTTCGCATGCTTTTGCAATTAATATCCTACAAAGAATGATTAGGCCAAAAGTGTAATGAGTACACAAAAAGATTTGAGTTCATCCTTGAAGAAATAAAAATGCCCATAGCGTGACACATCAGCACTTGACCGTGCGGACGATCACTTGGGACTGCCACTAGTTTTAGCTAATTATTTACTCCTTAACTTCACACACAAAAATTCATACACAACAGATGCAACTGGGTGGGATTCTTGAGTTTTCTCTTGGTGGGAATTTCAAGTTAGCTTTTAATGGGATTCTCGAGTTGATACCTAATCGACATCATGCTTATCACATGCATGTACCTAGGCTATTCCTATAAATAGACCCTAAGACAACAACAAAATTGCACTTGGTAATTGGGAAGAATTAGCATTTGGTATTTGGGTAGAGATAGGTGTAATGAATACTCCAATTTGGCTCACTAACAATAAGTTGCAGATAGCCTTTTTAGGTGAAATTTCTAACAGGTGTCTAAAATGCATGACAAAGAACAAGCATTCTTTGGAAATTATAACAATGAAGTGGATACTGGAGATGGATTGCATAGAATATGAGAATAAGTATAGGGTTAATACTGACGTTTGCTCCCATTTCGTGGCCTCCTTGCTTGATATATAGGCACCCAAGCCAATGATCCTGCGACTCACATTGGAAATCTTCCTGAAGCACTACCTTGGCACCCTTGGAGAAGTTGTGGCAAATGTAGTGTATGGCCTTGGTCTTCCTATGGTGAGTGACCTCTTCAAACACATTGAAGAAGACGCAGTGGTACCGTGGGTGCCATTCCTGAGCGGATTTTGCATTCTGACACTTGAAGAGCACCGCCAAAGGGTTACTCGTGCCGGCCACTTCCTACTACGTTGCTACAACGTGGTGTTGTTCTACGGTGTAGAGTGGTACACTGATTTCATAAACCTGGTGTATCATCCACCTCTTGCCATTGTTGTTGTTGATGTTGATGTTGTTGTTAATGATCCTGTTGTTGTTCCCGAGGCTGTTGATGAAGTTGTTCCAGAGGCTGCTGATGATCTTGCTTGAAGAATGAACTCCCTTTTTCTATTTTTTGTATATATTCCTTAAAAGGCTTTTAATACATACTCGAAAAACTATAGTATATATATATATATATACTTCGAAAAGTATGGCCTAAGAGCCATTTTCAAATTGTAATACCAAAGTATATAATACCGTATAATGAATATACAACTTTTAAATCAATTTATGTCTCTTTTGCTTTCTCTACTTCTACACTATGGGTTCCATTCTCTGCTTCTGCATTATGGGTTACATTCTCTGCTTCTGCATTTATGGGTTAGGGGTTCATTTTGAAAGATCGACAGAATAAAAAAGAAAAACACAAAGGAAATTTACATAATTACATATCTACACTGGCAAAATGATTAATGAAGCTTAATTGAATAATTTGAGGTGGATTCTATTAACTGGAATCCCCAATGCTTCTTTTTCCATGTTTTCTAGTTCAAATTCGTTGTACTGCTTGCATTGAATAATGCAAAAAGGGCATTCCCACAGGCTATCAAAATTTTCATGTAGGCCAGGCTTTGCGACCCTTTCGTTGAATTTTAGCACTAGGTCTCCGCATTTAAGACCTTGGTCTGAGGTCTTCTTGTCAAACCACCTTTTAACCACTTGTTGGTGGTTAGACATGGTTGTCAGGTGTTTTCCTCTTTTCTCCTACTCCTCCATAAACTCACCCAACCAGACCTCCATGGCTCTGTTCTGTTCAACTTCTAAAGATTTGAGTAGCTGTACTGTGGAAATTTCCATGGAGACGAGCAATGGCACTTCTTTCCCGTATACCAGCTCATACGATGAATTCATAAGAACTTGCTTAGGAGTTATCATGTTCACCCATACCGCTGCCCGAAGGTTCTTATGCCACTCTTTTTGATGTTCCGACCTGATTCTTTTAATGAGTCGAACTAAATTTGTATTCATTGACTCGACTAGGTCATTTCCCTGCGGGTAGTATTTTGAAGATGTTTTTAAGAATATGCCATGACTAAGTGAAAATTGACACACCTTTGAGCCTAGGAAATCATTAGTGTTGTCAGAGATTATGGTCTTTGGCTGACCGAATCTTGTTACCAGTTCTTCGAGAAAGTTCACAATCTCTACCTTTGTCACATTCTTCAGGGGCATGGCCTCAATCCATCTGGTAAAGTAGTCCGTAGTCGTGAGGATCCATTTGTGTCCAATACTGGAGGTGGGATTAATCACCCCGATAAAATCAAGGCCCTATTGTGCAAAGGGTTCATCAACCACTATCGGATTGAGGGGCATTGCTAAGTTTTTCCTTCTTCCTATAAAGAATTGGCATTCTTTACATCCCTTAACCAAAGAGTGTGAATCATTAAATAGTGTAGCTAGAAATATTTGGCACACATAATTTTGATGGCGGTGGTCTTTGCAAAGAAGTGTCCGCCCACGAGACTACTATGGAATATGTCTAGAATTTTCTTTGCTTGCTCTATGGTGACGTACCGCAACAAAAATCCATTGAAGTTCCTCTTGAAAAGGACTCCTTCGATGAGTGTATATCCGCTATTTTGCAACCTGTAGAATCTCCTCTTCTAAGAAGGGAGACCTGTCAGGTATTTCCCAGTCTGCATGAATCTCATTTGATCCGCCAACTAGCAGCCTTTAGACTTAGATTCATTTGTTAGAACAAGCTTGGGTTGTTCCTCTTCAGCTATCATTTCTTGATCATGCGCCAAATACTCACAAAGTCCTTTCCCTCGGATAGTCTTTGTGGGCCTAACCTCAATGTCATATTTCATGATTTTAGTAATCCAATTGGCCCTTTTCTTTGTGATTTCTCCTTCCATAATGTATTTGTGCACACTGGAATGCACGACATATACTACCACCTTGTTACAAGATATGAGGTGTCAGAAATTTTTGAGCCCCTTAACAATGGCGAATGCTTGCATTTCAACAAAGTTGTAATTCATTTCATAATATTTCAAGGTTCGTGAATGGAATGCTATCAGATGTTCTCCCTTTCCTTCATCATCCTTCTGGGTCAAAGCAATAGCAATGTTGGATTTGCTACTGAATACAAACATTATGAAGCCCTTTGATAGGTTTGGGTTTACTAGCACAAGAACTGAAGATATAGCATCCTTAACCTTCTCAAAGGCTTCTTTGGCCTCTTTTTCCATTTGAACAATTGATCCTTCTTGAGCATCAGGGTAATAGGTCTAATTAGTCCTACAAAATCAAAAATGAATATTCTCACAAAATTTACCTTTCCCAGGAAGGATTGGACTTCCTTCTTGTTGACTGGTAGGGGAATCTCCTTAATTTCCTTTACCCGCTTTGGGTCAATTGCAATTCCATCTTTGGACACCATGTGCCCCAATAGTTTTCCTTGCGGAACTTTGAAGACACATTTTTTTAGGTTCACGGATACCCCGAACTCATAGCATCTTTTAAAAACCTATTCTAGATGATCAAAGTGATCATCTTTAGAATTAGAGAATACAGTTAGATCATCCAAGTAGATTAAGATAATCTTGTTGATCAATTCTCTGAAAGTAATATCCATTGCCCGCTGGAAGGTAGCTCCCACATTTGAGAGACTGAAAGGAATTTTCACATAGGCAAACATTCCCCACTTAGTAGTGAACGTAGTTTTGTGTTGGTTCTCCTCTTTTATTCGGATCTGATTGTAACCGGAGAAGTTGTCCAACAGAGAAAAAATTTCTAAGCCATCCACTATTTGCAAGATGAACTCCATGGAGGGAAAGGGGTAGTGATCCTTTAGGGATGCTCTATTTAGGTCTCAGAAATCCACACATAGGCGGATGTCTCCATTCTTCTTTCGGACAGGAACTGGATTGGAAACCCATGTGTTGTGCTTGATCAAGAAGATGATTTGGGACTGAATTAGCTTTGTCAACTCCTGAGTCATTAGTGCCTCAATCTTTGGATTCACTGGCCTCTGCTTCTGGTGGACAGGTTTTGCTCCTTCCGTTAGTTCTATAGTGTTGACGGTCCCTTTGGCATAATCAACATGCAAACAAAATATTGCTACTCTATTTCTCCTGAAAGAGAAAGATGATCACATGGATATCTTAGCTCCCAAGGTCTATGTAGTTGGGTCTCAACTGTGCTGATGTCCCTCAGTGGTCAATGTAACAGTAATGTTCAAGGGGCCTGCTGGTGTTGAGCTTTTGGACTATTTTGGGGTTAAACACGAATTTAAATCTACTCTAACCGGGGTTTTTAAAGAAATAGAAAAAGATGGATCAAGGATTTGGAACAGAAAAGAATGATACTTCATCCAAATTAACCAGACCTGACACCTTCCAAGGAATTCCTAACTAAAACTACAGAACAAAGTCAACATGTGACTAACACACAGTTTCATTCATTCACAGTGCTGATTTCAACAACAGATTGCAAGTTACCATTCAAACAAAACATAAAATCAAACCTCATCCCTTGAAATATTCACAAATCAAATGATTAACTTAAGAAAAACACCATTCTGGAACACAACATGAAGTAGATTAAGATCTGGTTGCTTCTACTGTCAGTGAGACAGATAAGCAACATTTACAAATCTGGCACAATCACCAATGTACAGAAAATCTGTGGCTCCAAATTGTTTCCATTTACACTAAGAAAACTGAAAGATATATTAGTCTTCTATTGAATCTAACTCCTAGCTACCAGTTCTATTCTACAAGTCTTCTATCTACTACTTTCTAACCCTACAAAGATCCACCCTTTACAAAGAGGCAAGAATGCCTTATATACAAAATGCAACAAAAAGAATGTGTTGTCCCCCTGTATTAGGGTTTACAAAATATCTGCAGACTGTAGGAGAGTCGGCTCTCAAGTCTTTCTGAAGAGATTCAATGTTGCATTCAATGTGAAGCCCTGCTGTCCATGTTGATGAAGGATTTCTATCCTCAGGAGAAGCCTTTTTAGATATTTTTGGCAGCTACAGCATTAACTCCTCTGTCTTCGTGTCCACCTTCGAACTTTGTTGGAGTCGCCTTGAATGCTCAGAATATCTCCATCAATACTGATCTACCTCCTTGCCAGTAGTCACTACAGCTATCCCTGTGAGTCACAGATCCTTCCTTCCGTTCGGCTTCCCTTCTTCATGTTCTAGACTTCTCTGTACGTTGACCACTTCTGGAAGCACCATCGGGCCTCCCTATAGATCTTTGAATTTTTCTCAAGTCGATCCATTGCCATCTGTTCTCAGAAGGAGTCCATCTGGTCTGCACTCTATTGGCCTTCTTTCCCAGGAACAATCAATCGGTCAAAGGGACCAATGAATCACTCTTTGGCTTCCTCTGATTGGTCAGGCATATGCCATGCGAGCTTTCAGGTGGTCAAAAGTGGTTCGAATAGCATCGCATGTCGGTGAGACACTCATCGTGTCTCCCCGATGTGATTATCACTTTTATCAACCATCAGCATGACATTAGACAATCGGCAAGATGTTTCGACGAGCTGCAAAAGTCATATCGAGCCCACCAAAGTGATCGGCAAGACAGTCGCTAGTCAGTGGGACATCATAGCGAACCTTAGGATTCCTCAACGATCACCTTTTCATGTCGGGGAGACTATCGCTTGTCGCTGTGACCTCATGGAGAAGTCTTCTTTTATCTCCCCTGAGCTCTTTCTTCTTCTCCGAGCTCGAGCTCTTTTCCCTTTCGGCAAGACTTTCCGTGGTCGGGGAGACCTCCTATCAATCTCCTTTCTTTCTTGCCGAGCTCCTTCTGTTTCGGTCAGACTCCTTACTATCGGCAAAACCTCTTGGCACACATCTTTCCTTCTCATCGAGTCCACTTTGCATCGAGAAGACCCTATCGGGTCGGCAGGACGCCATGTCGAGCTCAAGACCTTTCATCGAGCTCGTTCTGTAACGGCAAGACTCCTTCAATCTCGGGGAGATCTTTCATCGAACCCCTTTATGCTTCTGGAGTCTCCCTAATTTCCTTTGTTTCGACATGACCCTCATGAGTCGGAGAGACATTACACCGAGTCCCATATCCTTCGGCGAGCTCATCTTATCGGCAGGACAACATTCCTTCGACAAGATCACATGGCGAAGTCCTTCTGTCAGCGAGCCCATTTCTTTATGTCGGGGAGACATCATCGGGTCGGCAAGACATCTTATCGAACCCGTTCCATTAGTTTAGAGTCTCCCCGAGTTCCTTCAGTTTCCCTGAGCTCAGCCTTTTCAACGTGACCTCCTCATGTCGGTGAGACTTCTCGCCGAGAGCGTTATCTTTTGGTGATCTCCTACCATTTCGGGAAGACATCGCTTGGTTGCCGAGACCTCATAGTGATCCCAGATCACTACGTCGATGCTGCTTTTGTCGCTGTGACCTCACCCCTTTGGCTAGACATCATGCCAAAGGTTTTATCCTTCGCTGAACCTTTGATTTCATTTGGGGCCTCCTTCTTTCGGGCAAACCTATGGTGATACCCTTTATGTGTCACCGAGACCCTAGCACGTCGGCCAGACTTTACGCCGAAGGTTTCATTTCGGGGAGACATCTCTGTTAGCCACGCCGAAATGAAATCTTTTGTTTCACATGTGTTGGTGTAACATCCTCTTGTCAGGGAGACTTCCTTTAGATACCCTATGCCTTCGCCGAGAAATCTCCACATGCTCACTTTTGGTCGCGATGACAATCTCATTCTCTCACCGATGAAGCAATATGTCGGTGAGACTTTGTGGGTCGGCAAGACTGCCATACCTCACCGTGATAGACCTCCTCTTGTGCTTTGTCAGCGAGACCCGAAGACTTCGCTGAGACATCTCCCCATTGCAAAGGCCTCTCACCGAAAGGCATATCTTTCTTGGTGGTCGGTGAGACATGAAGCCTTCAGAAAGACTTCTTGGCGAAGAGAAAACCTCCAGCCGATGTATGGATCCCTTCGCCGCCAGTTGGCGAGACATTGAGATCTCGCCGAGGCCTTTCTTTGAAGGAAACTCCTCATGCCGAAGGGAAACCCCCAGTTGTCGGGACGATCACCTTTGTCCTGCCGATAGATGCCTGCATATAAATCCTGATCACTGTGACACTCCTGAGGTCTTGCCAATAGGAAACACAGATGCATGTCAGCCAAATGCACTGATAGTCGGCAAGACATCTACAAGGTCTTGCCGACTTTCTTCTAGAGGAAAATTATGACCAACTGAACTGAGGAATGCATTTCAACTGAGATCCCTTGGCAAATATCATCATGTGTGTGATTTAATTCTGCAAAACAGAGTCCCCTTTAGTCCTTAGAAGCACATAAGATACATTATAATGGAATCAACTAATGCTTAGAATTATTTCATTGAATACTTAACAAGAAGGGAACCAACTTAAGCCAAGACAAAACCAAAATTAAATTAGAACAAAAGACAAACTTAGGAAGAAACAAAAGAACCCCAAGAGAAAAGCAAATAACAAAGGCAAAGAAACCAGAAAGAGAAAGGGGGACCCATTTTGTTGCAGAATAAAATGGGGTGGTTATGCAAGGCATAACATATAGTAAGTTGGATGATTTCAGGATCATATGCCTTGTGGTCATCATATGACTAGACCACTACTCCATATTTTTCACAAAGTTGAATGATTCTTTCTTTATCCTGTTGTGGGACATCCTTTCTGACCTTCAGCTTCCTTCTGTCTCTAACTTGAAGGTCCACATAATCGCTTTTTTCCACTACAAACTTCCTCTTGTCATTCCTCACATCATCACAATCAAATATGTTTTCAAGAGTGACCAATCCTTTTGGAAGCTTGTTGGACCTTAACTAAATAATTTTCCCTTCATAGGCCTCAAAAATTTTTGGCTGGAGTTGCTCAGTGAACTCTCTTAACTATTGGATGAATGAGGCGATGTGTTCAACACTTTCAAACACTTTACAACTCTGCTCATTAACTGGGATTTCTAGTCAGACAATGACTCATATAGAGTGTGTGTTATGAATCAAGTTGGGAATAGGATCAAATTGAGATCCAATTGTCGCCATGCGATCTGCATCTGTATTTTGCTCTATGAGCATTGTCTAGATATTTAAGGCTTCAAATATTTCAATTAGGTCCCAAACTCTATGTGTATAGGATCTCATACAGACATTCTTGGCTGCGGAGAGCCCTCGAACTTGATTGACCACTAGCTATTAGTCTTCAAAAACCATTATTTGCTTAACACCCATTCGTTCCGCAAGACTCAGGCCTTGCACTAGGACTTCATATTTAGCTTTGTTGTTTGAACATGCAAACTGAAAGTGGAAAGACCTGAGGGTCTTTTCATTGGATGTGGATGTCAAACATATCCCAACTCCTACACCAACTTTACATCTTGCTCTATCAAAATGTAACGTCCATAGCTCTGAGACTTGATCACCCTCGGGTTCCTTTATGACCTTTGGCATCACTTGATCTTCATCATAGATGACATAGGTTCCCAATCCGGTGGCATGATAATTGCCGAAAGGATCAATGTCTATATATTTGCTCAAGAGGACCTCTTCTAAATAAGTCCAATCTCTAGTCACCTTCTCATCCTCTAGTAACTCAGTACAATACATTTCCTCTTTGGTGATAGAGGTATGGGCAACCTCAAAGTTGATCATGGCTTCATCTACCACATGTTCTAAATCTAGAGGTTCAAATACTATCTTCATTTTAGCTCCATGCTTGGTCCTGAGGATTAAGTGTGACTAGTCCAAGGAAAGATATTCGCCTATCTTGGAAGTAAATTCTTGGGATAAGCAAAGACTGAACATGGGGGGGACGTCTATGATCATGGTATCTTGTGGAACTGTGATACTAGGGTAGGAGAAAATAGTCAAGGGGAGGTCCTTAATGACACCTACGGTTTCAACCTTGTTCCCATCAAGCTACATAACCCCTCTTTTTAAAGGTTCATAGCTAAGTCCTAAGGCTTCAACTATTTGCTTGGGCATGACTGTGGTACTAGCTCCGGAGTCGATCATAGAATTATGCAACAATTTCTTACCCACAATAAGAGTTAGGAAAAAGGGTTTCGATTTCGACTTACCTCTAACTTCGGTAGAGGCTTCCTCTGTATTGTTTGTGAGGACTTTGGTCAGAGGTGACGAATCAACAACCTTTCCCTTAAGTGATTGCTCCGCTGGCTTTGTGCTTGCATCTTCGAGTAGGGCTTTTTGCAACAATGGCTTCTACTCTAGAATAGCTAAAATATCCCAAAGAGACACATTGGCAAAGGATTTCTTCAATTGTTCCACCGTGTTGAATAGTGATGGATTCAAAAGCTTCTAATCCTTAGCCTTTGTTATAAAAATCTCCTTTTGCTACTAAAATTGTTGTGCAATTGCAGAGGTACTAGGGGTTTGGTCGAGGACACTCTTGGGCTGCGAGACAACTAGTTCGCCCATGAATCTCATCTTAGAGTTGGTGTTATAATCTAATTACACTTGCGGGGCCTTGGATGTGGAGGCCTCATTTAAAAACACTGCTTCCTCTTCTTCCATCCATGAGAAGAGCGTGTGGTTTGGAGCTATGTCTGTCTCTTGCTCTAGGGGCATTCCTTGCATTTACACGGTGAGTACCGCATTTTCCATTTCAGGAGAGGCATATACATAACCTCCTGAATCTGACACCATACCTTGACTACGTTGTTCTGTCACTCTTTGTTGTAGGTTGTTGCGCAGACAATTTTGGGGCATATGTGCTTCATTGCAGGGGAAGCACCAGGGATTAATGTCATTGATGAGATTATTTTTCCTCGTTGTCAGCTCTCTACTTGAGCTTGGGTGAGAATTTTGCAACAGAGTAGGTACCGACAACATTTGATTACTTGTTTGAGTATGTGGATTTGTGTGCGAGCCTCCTTGAAACTGATTTTGCTGGTAGGAAGATTTTTCGCCTTGATAATTTTGGTAAGTTGGCTTCAGAGGCATGGACTGGTTCTACTTGATGGTAGTTATTTCATTTGAGATGCTTTGCAACAACTCCTTGACATCACTCATCTCATATTTTGAAGAATTAGACATAGAAGTAGCACTCTACAACGCGCTTAGATATGCGTATATAGATTGGGGAGGAGCGGACACACTGGTAGATGTTATCTCCTGGGTGGGAATTGACAACTCAGGAAATATATGCATAGCAGGTTGAGGCAGTAACTTTCTGACAAAGATCAAATTATTCTCCGCCTAAACAATGCTATATACACCTGGCAAGGTGTTCCCACCCAGGGATTGGATCATTACTGAAATGTCGACATTGAGAGACTTCAAATTGAACATAAATTCAAAATCTGTAGGCAGGCAGATTGCAGGTTGAATCCTTTGCCAAGTCATGTGAAACCAGGCATTAAAGTTAATCATGGCCTCCTGAGGGGCCCACTTTATGGTCGCTAGTTGATAATATAGTGAAGACTGATCTCCATTATTTTAAAATCTCTCGTAGAAAGGATCTCTGAGCTGATCCCAGGTATCGATAGTGTTGGCTCCCAAAGTGCAATACCAATCTAGCACTTTGCCTTTGAAAGAGGTTGTGAGCAACCTTAGCGCGACATTTTGGTCAGTAACACCATGCACCAAACACACATTTGCCACATCTTGCAGGTGTTTGAATGGTGTTTTTGAGCCTTCCCCGGTGAATTTTGGTACAACTTTTAAAGCAGAGGTTGGGATAGGAGCCCAAATGACAGGTGCTACTAGTGCTATAAGGGGGTTTCTAGCATCCCATGCCACATAATTTTTATCAACAGGAGTGCACCCGAATGTGAAAGTGAAGATGCTCTGCAATCCTATGTAACATGGGAAAACTTTCAAGTTGTGGGTACCCTATATTGAAAGTTAACCTCCAGATTATAGGACGACTTCCTTTATGATCTTCTAATTATGGACTATAAACTTTAATGGAAAAAGGGAAGAAATATTTGAATTCAATGCATAACTGGAATTTAAATTGCGGTGATGCACCTAATGATGACTACTATGCAGGCTATTTCATAACTAATACTCTTAGAAGTCTGTTGACATAGTTCAATTTGAGCACCTTTATCACAAATATTTCACAAAAAAAGTTTGTTTAATCTTTCTTTATGAAGGAAAACTTAGTTTCACAACCTAAGAGAAGAGATAAACTTAACACAATCTATGACCTATGAATTTTTTTTTTTTTTGTGTACATGCATCCAGGAAATGAGACAAAAATTTAAAGGTTTTAGTTTTAAAACAAAATAAATTTGCATCAAATCATTTAGAAGAAACAAAACACCAAAAATTGAAGAGGTGAACACCAAATTCAAATGAATATTCTGAAGGAACATCTGTAAATAACAATACTAAGTAACCTGTAAAGCTGCTGTATAAAATACTGTGAAAAATATGAGCTACAAAATCAATCTCTTCTTTGCAGAAATGCAAAGGAAAAATCATCAAGACTTGAGGAAAAAAGACTAAGTCCTTTTCCTATATACAATAAAGGGCTTGAAAAAGCCAAGAGGAGATAACTGAAGTCAAAATATTTGAACTCTAAAGTTGATGTGAAACTACAGTTATGTCTCACCATTTGCTCTATTTTTTCTTTGCATGATTTTGGGAAAAAGGGACCATTCGATTAATTATTAAAGATAATCAATATGATTATTTTAATATTTATCATGTGAGCTCTTTTTTTTGTTACATTGTATGGTAAATATTAAAGTAATAAAATATTTTCTTTAATATTTAATTACATATTTTGTCTTATTTAAAATCATGCAAAAGATACAAGCTAAGTGTTTTTCACTTTAAAATTAAATGATAATATTAAGACTTAGCTCTCAATTCTACCAATATGCATGATGAATCACCTTTGGTCGTGCAAGTTTAAAAAATATGTAAAAAAGACCTCAAAATTGGAGCAAACTGAGTGATTTAAGTGTCCAAAAATCCCCTTGAGTGATGGTCAACCCATGTGGGACCTCAAAACTAATGTAGAACTGCCCTTTGAACCTTACAATCCTCCTAAAAAGGTGGATTTGTCTTTTTTCTTAGAAGTGGTGAAGATTTCTCAAAAAATATGAACTGTGTGAGTGAAAAATTTAAAGGGATTTTTTGCCTCATTGTTTTATAAATTATATCCAAAAATCATGAAAACCCAAATTGTAGTTTTTGAGATATGATTAAAACACATGATCACTATTCGTTGCATCTTTTAAATCTGAGAAGGCAACATGCTGGGCTCAACGCTTGTGGAAGCCCATTCTACACCACATGTTAAAATTTTGAACATAATTGTAATGCCCCGCTGTGTGAACCCCAAAGGACAACAAACACCGTACAATTTTTTATTTTTTTTTGAAAGTGAAACATTGCGGAACATTGCATATGATGAATGTGTGCACACATTGCACGAAAAGCAATTATGCATTTACTAAATCTTTCACGTCCTCTGGGGTACACGAAACGGTCATTACAAATCATAAACTTTTATCAAATGGAAGAGACTAAACAACCAAGAACACATAGTGATGAAACACTACTATTAATGATCACAAGCATGGAAAACGATACATCATTTCATTGCAATTCAAATCACAGTTCCATAATACAACTGCAGAGCATATTTCCACAGATACAACATATTAAAGATACAATAGTTCATCACATAATTTTTCCCTAATATCAATGGGAGAAGTACATTGAGTACAAGAATGAGAAATTAATGAAAAATAAGGTACAAAGTGACCAATCTCATGCCCACATTTTACACACTAAACAACCAGGCAAAATTGTAGCATCTTTCCTAATTTTACAATAATTTTTATTTTATTTTATTTTAAATTTTGTTTACTTATAAGACAACAACAACACAATTCACTACTTATAGCTATATTCAATGATCACACAAGTTACAAGAAAAGATAGAAGTGATTTACTAACTTTGGCAATAAAGTCTACTTACTTAGGTCAGCTTAACATACCTCTTACATTCTATTTTATCGACAAGTCCTTGCTCCCAATGCCTATACCTACAAGGTCTACATGACTTGGCACACACATAAGATCAAAGATAGTTAGCACATGATTACTAAGAGAAGCTATATAAATCAATGGTAGTTTTTACGTTATCGGGAATAAACGACAAGTCTCAAACAAGACTCAGAAGAACAGTCCTAGGGGTCCGACCTAATGCCTCGGGGGCTCATCACTTGATGGCCTTGCCTACGTATATAATTCGTAGAGGCACCGTAGTTCGACAACTTGAGTTGCTCCAACTCACCAACATGGGATAAAACCATTAGTTTCCAATGAACGACTTGACTTTCTTCATATGCATAACACTATAACACTGACATAAAACAACATGCAACAAGTACAACATTGCTTGATTAGGAGACTCTTTCGAACAGTTTCAAAAACAAGACTCACAACAACAAGGGTGTACCAATGCATAAAAGCCACCAAACAAATACACGTGCGAGGCATGAACCATCTCGCTCATAATCATAACCAAAGGCAAGGAAAATCATGGAACATGGTACACCCACGAACTCAAAATAGAAATACGATCAATGGAACACAAAGGTCTAATCATGGGAAGATTCCACACGAAATAGGTTTCCCATCACCTTTGGAAGCCTAACAATCTACCACCCATAACTTATCAAAGGGGAGTGGCTTAAGCATTTACGGTTTCCCAACTTATCCAAAACGTGCCTATACATAAAGATTACCTCAAAAGCAAAATAAAGCAAAAGGAAGGTAAGATCAACATGGAACCACTAGTATGCATAAGAAATCAATTCCAACGAGCACTCAAAGTATAACCAAAATAAATATCCAAACATGTTCAAAAGGAATATACATACCCACTTATTTGAACGTGAACATAATCCAAACTTATTAACGATAATGTAATAAATAATTAAATAATCCACTATGATTAAAAGCATTTCCTTTATAATATATTTTAAATAGATAAGCACTTGGGAAAACCTATAGTATTCAAAACATCAGTTTTCTTTTGATTTAAAATTCATAGCCTGTACTTTTGTTTACTTCAAATTGATTAAAAACTTAACCTATATATGTACTTTTGTTTACTTCAAATTGATTAAAACTTAACCTAGATATATATCTGTTATTTTAAACTAATAAATTTAATTCAAATGTAACCTGATTTTTACTGCAAATTAAATTTAATTAAAAGTATGACATTTACCTTTGTTGACTTCAAAATAAATAAATTTTAACTTAAAATCTACCATATACGGTTTATGCAGATTCACAAATCTAAAAGTAAAGATGTTTGAAAATCAATTAAATTTTAAATAAGCTTGTAATTAAATCTAATTTTAAATGCACTTGAAACGAGTCGAGTTTTAAATATACTACAAAGATGAATTACCATTCCAGTAACTTACAGGGTAATGAAATTACCCATATCTAATAAATCAAGTCTTTAAATAAATCAAATTTTAAATATACTACAAAGATAAATTACCATTACAGTAACTTAGATAGTAATGAAAATTACCCATATATAATAAAACAAGTTTTAAATAAATCAAATTTTAAATATACTACAAAGATGAATTACCATTCCATAACTTACAGGGTAATGAAATTACCCATATCTAATAAAACAAGTTTTTAAATAAATCAAATTTTAATTTAACTTATTTATTTATTTTACAAATAAATTAAATCTAGATGTAAAATTTACGCAAATCACAAATCTATCAGTAAATGAATTTGTAAACAATTTTAACTTTAAATAACCTGCAAATAAAACTAATTTTAAATGCACTACCCCAATATTCACGACACTCATTTTAACTCCCCGCCATATCCATAATTACAAATAACCTAACTTGGTAAAAACATGCATTTATTACATGATATTATAAATTCATGAATTAATTAACTCTACAAAGATTTAAATGTATATACATAATCTCTGAGTAAAATTTTAATTTAAAGAAGGATTGGTATTGTGTTCTAACAAATTTTACCATTTAAACAAGATAATTCAAACAACCTACTTCACATTAAATAATATTTGTATTCACTTTAATCTAAAGAAACTTGAGATAAGGTTACAGCCTAATAGACAAAAATTATGTTGATAATTTACCTTGATAATTCAAGAGAGTGGATAAAATATTTATAATTTACTTTACTTGTGAGTAATAACTACCTATTAAACTCAAATGATTATATATTTATCTTTAAATCAAAATTTAAAATTGTCAATACGAATATTAATTCCAATTTAACAAAAGAAAATTATAGGGTAATAATAACTTGGCTAGGGTTAGGTAAAAAGGTAACTGACAAGGTTTCCACTCGGACTATTCTAAACTAATGGAATTAACAACAAATTTTATTCTATTTTATTTTATTTATAAGTAACTACCATTTCACTGGATCATAAACAATTAATCTCAGATGTCTTAATCATTGTCCATATATATGCTTATCTACAAATTCATTTATATAAGTATCTATTCTTTACGAAAGAAAATAGCAAATATTTTATTTTATTACATTGATCATTTTAAAATATACATATAATTTAATTTATCCTTGTATAAATATAAATATTTATAAAGAAGAAAAAAGGGGATTATTTAATAAGCATAAATATTTATAATAGACGGTTATAAGTAAAGAAAATGGTCTTAAACATATTAATTATCTTTATAAGATGCAAAACACCTCTTAATTAAAAGAGCACTGAACATGGCAAGCTTTTAGGGAAAATAAAAAGAATTATTTTAAAATCTCAGAAGCAATCTTTAAAATCAGATTTTATTTTATTTTTGTTTTAACGATAATGCACATCACATGTCATAGAGGATTTATTTCTTAATTCATATTACGAACCTAAATTGTATTGCAAAAAAGACCAGATGCAAATGTGATCAGAGAAGCTACTTAATCCACTACATGAAATCACGTCTAAATGCAACAGCTGCGGAAGTTTTCCAAAGGTTATAAAATTTACTGTGCTCTTCCAAGACTAAATGTTGCAAGCTGAGAAGAGTAGCGAAGGGTAAAGGGAGATTATTTAAATTTATGCACCCTACAAAATCTAAATACTATAGCTGAGATAGATTGCCAAGGTATCAGGGGAATTAAGTATGTATGCAACAATTAGAAGGAATATCCCAAGGCCACTGGTGAAAGCAATAACAATTTAGCAACCATTGAATAATCAAGAAAGGGGTTTAAAATTTAAAATGGCACATGAAGCATAACAATAGAAATTACCCTCACCCTTCTGGAGTTTCCTTGAGATTACATTGACCATCTGTGATAGATTGTCAATAAAAATTCACGAAAGTTATTTAAACTTTAATACTCCCTTTTGTTTAAGTGCTGCAACTGAGACAAGCTGATAAGATTTCAGAGAGGCTATTTAATTTTCTATCAGAAATCTAGGCTAAAATACTACAGCAGTGATAGGTCACCCATGGTATTAGGAAGATTATATACTCTAAGAAGAAATGACTCAATGCCACAGGGGAGAGAAATTAAGACACAACAGCTAATGAAGAATAATGAAGGGATTCAAATGAAGTTAACACATGAAGCATATATATATATATATAAATAGAATACATGCAAACCCAATTTGTTTTGACTTTGCAAATCAAACAAAAATTAGAGGAACCAACCTGAAGAATTTGCAGCTTGAGATGTTGTGTTTCCCCCCTGCAACTTCCTCTCTCTTTTATTTTTTTATTTGTTCTTTTCTTCTGATATCCTCTCGCCAAAAGTTTTCTTCTCCCCAATTCTCCTCTTTTCCCTTTTTCCCCAGTCACCCCCAAAATAAATTCCCGTAACAATCCAAGGTTTCTTGCTAAAAGAAAGGTTTACAGGTGGCAAGATTTCCATTTTACCAAATTACACCCGACACTCTAAATTTACTCTGCTTAACACTTGGAGAAATTTAACAAATCAATAAAGGTTTACAGGTGGCAAGATTTCCATTTTACCAAATTACACCCGACACTCTAAATTTACTCTGCTTAACACTTGGAGAAATTTAACAAATCAATAAAGGTTTACAGGTGGCAAGATTTCCATTTTACCAAATTACACCCGACACTCTAAATTTACTCTACTTAACACTTGGAGAAATTTAACAAATCAATAAATCTACCCCCACTATTCTTGACTGCGGTGAAAGGTTTACAAATTAATTTCAATATTTTAATTTATCATGCTTTCCTCGATTTTACCCAAACTGAGTTGATTCGTGATAATTCATACTTACTCAACTTAATAAAAACCTCGGGTGGGTAAAACTTTTAACTATATAATTATATTGAAACGCAAAATAAATACAAATTTGTATTTTTAAATGATGGATATATAAATTTTAAATTTAAATTTAAATTATTTAGAGGGATGTAATAAAATATTACATCTTAAATATATATATATATATATATATATATTTGACTTAATCCTTAACAATAATTAATTAGATAATATTATTTAATTAAATAAATAATATTATTTAATTAACTAACAATATTATTTGATAGCTAATTGGGAATTTACACAGCTAAAATTAAAATATTATTCTATTTATAATTAATAAAATTAAATACTGACAATTAAAGTAACATTCTTTTAATTTTACAAACACAATTTAAAATTTCCAAACTAATCTAATAATTAATTAAATCTTCACAACACACATTAATAATTAAATTTAATGTTTAATATCAACCATAATACTAACCATTGTTGTATTAATTTAACTAATTAACAATAATGATACGCATCTAAATCAAACAATTAACACATTAAAATTGCCACTTAAAATGAACGGCATAAGGCAAGACGATACCAAACAGAATGGGAACTGATGGACGACATCGTCAACCGACGACGGGACGATAGACACAGATGGGGATACTTTCTTGTTAAATCCCTAAACCACATCATATCATTAACATCATAACACAGTATCATGTGCATCCAAGAAAAACATATAAGTCAAATAGATGAAACAATCACCAACGTAATCACGAGTATACATCAAACATAAGCAATATTTGAACAGCAACAACCACATGCACATAAAGGTATCATGGGAGTTCAATAACACGAGAGGCATTACAATAATAAACTAGCCATGAAACATGTACCTGTCCCTGATAAATCTTTGAATGTATGGTTTTCTTATATGATTTGCTCAAATGTCAAAAAAATTTCCACCCCAGTTTAATAACTGTCTGATAAAACTTTACTAATTTAGTTGGTAGCTAAAAATTAGTAACAATAATTTTTGTTAGAAATCGACAACATGGCTGGTGGAGGGATTAGAACGTTCCCCAGATGGGTTTTAGTTCGTATTGTTACTAGTGGTGGCACTAGCAGGCCAGGGTTATTCGTGGTTTGAGATCTAGTAATAAGCTGATGGCTAATACACCCACTTTAGATTTAGATACATTTAAGCAGTCCCATTGAGTGTGCTAGAAAAAAGAAACTGTTGATGCCTAAAAATGTCAAGCAACAACCTTATGAGAAACTCAATTAATGGGGGGATTAATTGCGCTAAATTGAGTGACCTCCAAGTTTTTTAAAGAAGTCGACTCCTTCTGTATTTGGGGGGTTTGGAAATGGAAAATGAAGCAGATATATAAAATAAAGATCTAACCTAAGGAAATGCACCAAGATGTAGGTGTGGGCATGGTAAATATTCCTTTCATATGGGATTTAAGGGTCCGTTCAACAATCTGCATGCCCAGAAATAACAAAGATCATAGATGAAAAGCCTAATAATTTTATCAAATAACATAAAATAACCTCCATACACATTTACTGAAAATAAGAGTCCAAGACATGGTCTAAATTAACAAACTTATATTGAAATTATAGAAGTTCTACAAATAAACTACTCAGTACAATAACAACATAGTATAATGTTTTTGTCAATTAGCTAAGAAATAGAAAGGTCGAACAAACATGGCACATTCTATGTATCTTAATACAATAATCTAAAAACAACATAAAGGCCTGGTGTCTTTCCATAATCCTTCTGTGTATTCTCGAAACTCTGAACACCAGACCCTTTTTCAGAGAGCTGAAGCAATATATATAGAGAAGCATCCTATCGCTTGAGAGCCAATAACAAAAAAAGATTCCTTAGCATGAGCAATGATGTCCATCGCAATGATCTCCCATAGTCGTTGCAACAAAAAATATTTTGAATCATAAAATACAGTCGCCTTCGAACCAGATGCATCCCCCTACGAATGATGGTTGTGGTCCTAGTGTGGAAGCAACAAACTCCTCATGCACACACATGTCACACATCCACATATTTGGTTAGGACACGTGGCGACAGGGTGGGGCTCTCCATTCATTTCTCCCTTCCTTGCGATGAAACTCCTCACAAAGAAGACACGTGGAGAAGTCTTTGCTTTGAGTGCTAATTGTGGGGTCCACCAAAAGGTTCCCATGGAATGATGCTACGTGACAAGTGAGCAATGCTCGATAGAGAAGTGAAGGGGAGTAGGATTACAAAGGCCCACACTGCTGACACGTGGAGACATGGTGGGTCTCGATAAAGCATCAAGGGAAGAAAACTTTGCAAGGAGCATGCGGCGGAAACATAGAGGCAACAAGCAAAACTCTTCAAAATGGGCTCAAAGATATATAAGCATATGAAGCATGGGCTGGGGCTTAAGCAAAATAATATTATCAACCCGCAAGGAGCTCAAGGGATTTTCAATCCATAGGGTATTTTCAAAACCTTCATTCACTCTACTCCTTATTGCCATATGTGTAAGTTTTGATCTACTAAAGAAAATGGGTGGGGACAAGATTAGGACTAAGTTGAGCTCCTGCAAGGAGCTCTACAGAGATTCCCCAGTGTGGCATATATATGTTGAGGGTGGTTTGTCTCCTCTCATGGTTGCAAATGGCTAGTGCAATTTCTAGGCTAAGTTGGGAGGTATGTCCTTTGAAGTCAATGAGGAGGTAATTACTAAGGATATCGGGCTCTCTTGTAGTGAGCAAAAACTAAAGAAGCACACTATGGTCCTAAACGCAAATAGCATGTAGCAATTCTTCAAGGAAAATGAGAAACCCATCAAGCTACATGTGGGCTATGATAGAAGAAAACTTTTGATGTCATGGGAATAGGTTTTTCTCATGCTTATGAAATACATTACACTTGAGGGTAGATATAAGTGTTTTTATTACTACCATATACCCCTCCTATACCACTTCAGGCACAATCTTCTCATAAGCTTTCATTTTTTTCTCCTTTTGTCTCTAGAAATCTAGGTGAAGGAGGTTGTTGAGCTTGCCTCTAGAAATCCTAAAAACCCTCATATCCCTCTGCACCAAGGGCTAATCCTAAGGTTGTGTCACTTTCACCTTGTGTTGTGTCCCCCAAAGCCCATTTGTGCAACCCTTGCCAATGAGGAGCCTGAGTTAAGTCCCCCTAATGAAACCCCCCAAAAACCCTCCATTGCTGCTAAATTTTGGTCCAAGCATAAACTAAATCTTCTTGATAGCCAACATACCCTTGACACCAACCCCAAACAGTCGGGTAAAAACAAAACAAAAATAACCCTATGCAAATTCAAAGAAATGTCACAGTTGGGTTGTGTGAGTTAAAGAACATCAATGTCAAAAAGGCTGGTAAACATGTGGTTAAGTCAAATCAGGATTTGAAGGAGAAAAATTATATCTGTTTTATGTTGAAGAACCTAATTTGGAGGATGAGGAGGGGGATGCTAATACCAATATCACTGGTGTTGAGGATGCCACTGCTGCCATTGAACCAGCAGTTGGTGTGAAATTAGCTAGTGTGAGGAGATCTAATAGGTTGGTTGGTAAATGAAAACATAAGGTCTTAATTGATGAGATCTTGAGCAACTCTGAACATGATAACAAGCAGAAGGACAAAAATGAAAATACTGCGGAGGATGTGGATGATAACATCAATGGCCCTAGTCACTCTCCGAAACTCAATAAGATGATTATGGAGGAGTCCACCCTAGACTCCTCTACACATCATCTGAGGAAGGAGGAGGCTATAAAACCCAGTGGTACTACTAATGATTACAAGGCCCTAGAAACTCATGTCAACACTCTAGAAAGGAAAAGGAACCGTCTTACTTGCTTCACTATCAAGGTGATTCATCATTCTGTCATTACTCGTGTGTTTGTGTTGCAGGAGGAGATAATCAAGACCCAAACACAGATCTTAGCTCTAGTCGGGTAAAAAAATATGTTTTCAAATTCCTCATGGAGGAATGGGAAAACACATCTAAGTAGTGGTTTGGGAATTTTTCCCACTCACTTTGGTGGTGTTTTGGTATTTTTTGTTAGTTTGTTATGTTTGCTATTTGTGCTGTAGTTTTTTGTTTATCATGAATTGTTGAACTTCTGCCTTTGTGGCATTTTTTGTAAAGGGTACAATGCCCTGTAAATGTTGCTTACTTTATCAAAAACATATAATTTAACCATTAAATCCATATAAGCACATTTTCATTTAAATTTATGGAATCCAAAATTTAAACAGGATAATTAAATCCAATACAATAAGCAATTCCCAACCCAATAATTTATTGTAATAAATTAAACAATAGCTTATTTTATTTCCACTCTCATTCTATTTTCCTCTTTGTCTCAAAATACAAAGAATATTTTAATAATAAATAAAACAATCATTTAAATTCTTAATATTTTATTTATGGAAAATATGGAATTTAAACCATCAATTAAATCAGACATTTATGGGTTGTTCACGATACATAGGGATTATGATATAACTCGTAACTCAAACCTAGGTTCACATAGAGTCAAACATGACACAAACTGTATGCAATTTGGGTATGATCGGGGAATGGATAGGGAGGCCCAATGTGACATATTTAAATTAACCACCATTGGGAATAACTCAGACCTATGTAGCTAGGTGGAGAAATAACCCTATACTTGTAACCATTCAATGCATGTCAAGGGTGCTGCTCAATGTATATATATAGTCGAAGCACAACATAATCACCCAACAAGGTCCAATAACATAAATCATAAATAACATTCATATATAATTCACTAAATAAATCATTCCTTCTAAACATCAATAATCAGGATTACATTTAACCACAACATATATAATGCACATCATTGAACTAAAGCAAACTGATTCAAGCATATAAATATATAAAATGCCAATAATGGACATATTAAGGAACCTCATCTCAAACATGTGGTGGTTCATACACACCAATTAGGGTCATGAAATAATTGCCACAATAATCATGAGGAAACGGTGAGGCTAAAACACGGATCTAACATTAACAAGATGCAAATAGGAAGGGCACTACACCTATCTTCACATTTGTCAGGAAAACTCTGTAATTTAATCTACTCTAAAATCTAAAAAAAAAAAAGTTTGCTAATATGAACACCATACAATCTATTCTTTGGGGTTTTACTTAAGAATAAAAACAAAAAACACACTTGGCATATATGTTTTGATCTCAGAGGTTAGAGCACAAGGCTTTGAAGAAATCATATCTCACTAATGAATTTTCTCAATTTATGACAACTAAAAGGTAAAAAATAATATACACAAGGATTAAACTAAATACCCTTTGGAATTATATCAATAATTAATGTGATCTTGAAGAAAACATAACATGTAGAAATAACAACACCTAGAAGAAGAATGGATGAAGATAATTAATGTTATTTAGACATTCAAAGATGCTTCATAACTATGAACACTATATCTACATAAAGTTAACATGAATCCTTCTTATTAATTGACTTCTTTGAATGATTACATGGATTTTTCTAACATTGAATAAAAATATTGGAAGCATAAACAAGCTTCAACTTTACATTATTTACACAAAAATACTTTAATCAATATAATATAACTCAAACTTGAATAAAAATTTATGTAGCATAAGTATCACATCAACTTTGTAAATGATACATATTTATAACCTTTTAGTTGCAACTTTTGTGAGACCCCTACTTCATGTACTTCTATTTTTATATGCTTTACGATGTACCCAACACATTTTAATGTACACAATATTTATGATATTGATATATGCTTTATTTCTATGGATGGTATTGATACATTATAGATGCTATGCCTTTTAATGCACTTTGATATGGTTATTGTGATTAACACATTATGGTATGAAAGAATGTTTATGTTACTTTGATTAATTGATTTTCGATACATTTATTTATGTAAATGCGATGAATTTTTTTTGGATTTATATGCATATATATGTATATAAAACTAATACATTTCGGTGAGTGTGTAGGAGTTCTAATACCAATGGAATTGATGGGGAGTCTCTTAGTCACTTTGTGTTGTGTGAAATGGGGCCTTGACATAGGATCCTATGAGTTATTGATTTTTATGTTGGGTTATGTGGCTTTCAAGTATTGTGTGTGTTGAATGTATTATGTGATTATGTTTTATGTGAATTTTGAATTTCAATTTTTAAAAAGTGAATTCAAGTGTTTTTTTGAGGGCTCTAGGGTGTATTTTATGTGCTAAAAGTTAGTCTAGGACCTAAAGGTATAGGTGGGAAGGTTATTTTTGTTATTTATAATAGTTTAAAAAGTGTTTTAACCCTCATTTTGTCCCCACTCATAAGAGTGACAAAAAAGAGAGGGTGGTTAAGTGGTTGAGGTGGTTATGTGAGGGAGTTTCTCCCTTCTCTTTAAAACTCCTTCCTTATGGAGAAAAGAGGGTTACCTTACTTATTTTGTCTTTTGCATTTTTTATCTTGTTCTTGGGAGTTCTTGAGAGGGGAAGAGGAGGAGAGTGTTGGAAAGAGGAAGAGTCTACCATTGTTTGGATGATAGTGAATTAAGTATCCTTTTTTCTTGATTCCTTGCAAGAGTAAATACGTAGGATTGTTTCGTGAAAGTTTTTGTTTGAAAGGATTCAATGTGTTGTCTTTTATGGTGTCTTTTTGTATGTGTTGTGTTATTATTTGTGTGTCCTTTTTAGGGGAGTTGACCCCCTCTTGTATAGAGGAGTTTTTGGTCCTCCATGTGTAGGGGTCTTGAGTGGGCACAACTCCCACACATAGGGGCTTTCATTATTGGGATATGAGTATCCCCTTTTGGGTAATGGCCATTACTATGGTATGAGTACCCTTACATTTATGGGAGTATCCATTGTATTCTGTAGATATGATTAAAGGAATAAGGCAGTTGAAATGTTTTGGTTTGATGTGATGTTATATTTATGTACCCCACTTTTGGTTGAGCCCCTACTCCCCCTAAGTGGTTTTACCTTAGTGTAAACCCATGTGATAGATTTGTATTTTGTGTTTTGAATTGGGTTGATGTGAGGGTTGTTGTAAGTGTATGTGAATTATTTCATAATAAGTGAGTATTTTTTCTATTTTGAACTTGTAATTGTGGCTAAGATATTACCCCATGCTTAGGGATGGGTTGTTTTACAACCCTACAAATAGGAGGAGATCCCATCAATATATTGTTGTTTTTTTTTCATTTTATACTTTTTAGGTTCAAGGGAGATTTGGAAGGCATACTTGCAATCTTTTTTTTCTCAAGCCCTTGAAGATATGGAACAAATGGTGTGTGGGATTCAAGGGGAAACTTCTCAATTTGTCAAGTGTTCCAATGTTTTAAATCCTTTGTAATTGTATCATTTTATATGCATTTGTAATCAAGAAAAAACAAGGACATGATGAAAATTAAAATATTGTATCTCTTTTTGAAAGCAAAGACTGCATCCTTGTTTTACTACGTTGAGATGTGATATTTTCATAATTACTATGCTTGAGTAATTGTTATATGATAGGGAAGTGCTACTAAGTTTGTGAAACGAATCTGAATGAGACAATTATTATGCATGCATTTCTGGAAAACGTATGCCCATTTCTTAGATGGCTATTAAATGAATAAGCATTCATTGTTAATAATTTAATCTGGAAATACTAAATCTTTCGAGTTATATTGGGTTGTTTTTTTGCATAATCTAGTTTTAATAGAACTAGATTTTAAAAATAAACTTGGAGTAAACTTTCGGACTATTGTGGGATCAACCCTATAAAGAGAACAACCTGATCCAAAGGAATTAGAGAGTAAGTTTAAACTGAACAAAAAAATTGAATAACTTCTTATGAAAGGGGGAACGAGATAGTGATGGATTCAGTTGGTTGCCAAAGACATTTATTAATTAGCTCTTGAGAATGAAATTTGAGTTTAGTTCTTGTGACCATCCAATTTTCTAAAGAAATATTAAGTCTATAAGCTGAGTCGAATTGCATAAATAAACTTGAAACAATGTTTAAGGAAATCAACACACATGTTAGATGGGGTTATAAACGTACATGTCATTAACTTATAAACTTAGCAAGGAACATTATAATAATTGCTAATGAGGATTGAATAGGAATTCTTTAGTGGCACATAATTGTTTATCCATTTGTTTGAATCCTTAATGATTTATCCATTTAGTTTCTTGATTCCCAATCAATATGGCATGAAATTATATATCTTAGCCACAACGTACTTTGGTTCAAGCATGTCGTTAATAAAATAATTAACGGATAAATTTTAAGAGTCTTGCTAGTTTAGGAGCGATAGTGTAGGTTTGTGGGTTGGGATAATGTTACAAGAAAATATTAGTATAATCTAATTATTAAATTTGAATTCTATACTAAAGGGTTGAGGGAGATAAATAATATAATGATAAATAGTTAAAATCAGAAATCTACCTTGTTTGGATAGGTATATAGTTCAAGAAAATTGGTTAGTTATAATAAGGAATTAAACTTGGGGTCTCGAAACATAGGTTCAAGTTATGAACATAATTTGAATAGGAATTATGAAATTGAATGAACCTTTTGATAATCACTTAAATCTTAGTTCAAGCAAAATTATAGTTAAAATTTGACATTATGGATTCTTGTTTTAGTATAAGATACATGTTTATTTATGTTGTCAAGAACCCTCGAGTATGATTGAACACCTTTGCATATAGTGTACCCTAGTTGGTATGAGGAAACCACTTCAAATACATAAAATTACTTTAAGTTGATTTTTATTTTCCTTAAAAATAATCCTAACAATAATTATTAGTTTTGATTAATATGTTTACCTTTCTAGTTATAACATACTATTTTCTAGTTATAACATACTATTTAAGCTTGAGATAATTTATGGCTAAGATGAATAGAATAAATGTGCTCTCATCATTGATGTTATAGCAATACTAGAGTTATTTGCTAATCTCAAGTTATACTCATAGTTAAATTTATGGTAGTGTTGTTTATTGTTTTAAACCCTTCTTAATTAAGTTACATATTAGTATATATTGGGAAATGGATAAGGTCAGGATAGAAGTTAAAGTTATTGTAGTGCAATTATTGAAAGGGTAAACCTTGACTTATTTTAGTACCTCTTAAAGAGAGCGTCAACCTAGCAAAGTAAAAATGATAAGTTGACATCGTAAATGTGATGTCAAAAATTAAGTATAAAACTTCAAAACTTATTTTTGCCTTAGTAGTGATTGCAAGTTGAAATTTTTTGGTAATCTTGTTTGTTTTAAGTTGGAAGATCTTAGGGAATGAAATTTGGTATCATAGCAGGCTTCAACATTAGGAACCTATGGCCCATGTGTGAAAATTCTAAACTAAACCCCTTCTTATTTTGCAGATGGCTCGTGTTGGTAGACCAACTAGAAGACTGCACCCCCAAGCCAGCGCTTCGAGTGGAGCACGTTCTGGTTCCTGCCATTCTGAAGGAATTCAATGTCAGTCTCAACCCAAGTTAGGCCCCCAAATCCTACAGGATCTTCAGAACTTGGTGGAATTAATTGAGGAAAGGTTTCCCCTAGCCCAGTAGGAGCATCAGTTGTCCCGGTACGGTAAAGATCAAGGGTCGGCCTGTTGTGAACAGAGTCAAAGTCCTCCCAATATTCTAGATGTTCAGGTTGAGGAAATGGAAGAATCAGTGCACATATCCTCGCCTCGATGTGAGAAAACCTATCGGGAGGTGGAGTATAGGAAAAGGGGACATCAGGATGCGAGAGATCAAATTAGAGATCTCTTGTAGCTCAAATCGCTCACCTTTTCAGGATCCACCAATGGAAGTGAGGTGGAAGCTTGGTTACTTAGCTTAGAGAGGTGTTTTGGATTGAGTAGTTATGGAAGCAATGTTAAGGCACACTTTGCAATTCTTCAACTAGGGGGGAATGCTTCTACTTGGTGGAGGCAAGAGGAACGAAAACACCATCTTGTTCCAAAGACTTTAACTTGGGAAATTTTCTTGGAGCGTTTCAAAGAATGCTATATTTCAAAACATTATAGGCAAAACAGGATTGATGAATTCCATGATTTACAAAAGAAGGGCCTTACAATTAGTTAGTATGAAAGAAAGTTTCTAGAACTAATTCAATATGTTGACTACATTTAGGATGAGAAGCTAATGGTAAATCGTTTTGTTAGAGGATTAAATCCAAGCATTTCAGGACCCGTAAGAATGGTAGACCCTAAAAACTTAAAGGTTGCAATAGAAAAAGCCTTGATAGTAGAGAAGGTCCATGGGAAAACTCAAGAGGATTGAGAGAGATTTAGAAACTGTAACCAGAGTCAACCAGAGCAAGGATTTTGAAGGCCACCCTTGCCACAAAGGGGAGGAAATAGATTAAATACAGTTACTCAAAGGCCTTAACCATAACAACAAGGTCCAAGGAATAGACCCAACCATGGTTAGCAAGGGCGTAAATACAAGCCATGGAAAAATCAAGGTCCTCAGAAGGATCAATGGCCATAAAATTAGGGTGTAGGACCTTCCTTCACTCACTAAAATCATAATTCTTTCAGAGGGGGTTAGAGTGGTTCAAACAGGCCAGGTACTTCTCAATCTAGCAGAGAGCCCCTTTAGTGCAGGCTAATACCAAGGGGCCATGTTATGTATGTGGTGGGTCAGGGAATTTGGCTTGTGATTGCCTGCAAGGTTTTGGATTTGGTTAGAAAGCAGGCACATTGGAACCAACAATTGGTGACGTGGGTAAGACCCACAAGGTCTTTGCAGAAGTTGATAATCATCCTGGGTCAATCACCAAGCCATAGTAATCAACGTAGCAGGTATGTTATATGGTATTTCTGCAAGTATTTTGATTTATTCAAGAGTTACAAATTCTTTCATTTCTCCTTCCTTGGTTAAACAAAGTAGGCTAGTGGCAACTAGGCAGCAGGACAATTGGGAAGTGGAGTTAGCCTCAGGGGATAAGGCGTTTGTCGATTCTTTGGTTAAAGAGTATCATTTGAGTGTTGGTTCTTTTGAGTCATCAATTTATCTTAGAATTACCCCTTTGGGATCTTGTGATATTGTGCTAGGCATGGATTGGCTCAATACCCACAAAGTAAAGATTGATTGTAGAAATAAAAGGGTTGAGTGTTTGGATGATTCAAGAAAGTTAGTTGACATAGTGGGAATTCAAAGACCAATTTCACTTAGATGCTATGCAACTTAAACGTTGTATGAGGAAAGGTTGTAAAATTTTTGCAATCACCATTAGTGACAAGTTAGAAGAATCTACTAGTATGAAGGAAATATCCTTAGATGATCATCCAGTCCTTAAGGAATTTTATAATGTGTTTCAGTCAGAGTTGCTAGGATTTCTCCCCAAGCATGAAGTTGATTTCCATATTGATTTGGTTCCTGGAGCTTAACTTGTGTTGAGGACTCCTTACAAGATGACCACTCAAGAACTCAATGAACTTAAGATATAGTTGGAAAATTTATTGGAAAAAGGCCACATTCATCCCAATGTATCTCCTTGGGGTGCTCTAGTAATCTTTGTGAAGAAGGAGGGTTCCCTCAGATTGTGTATTGATTATAGGCAATTAAATAAGTTAACAATAAAAAAACACTATCCTCTACCAAGGATTGATGACTTGTTTGATCAAATCAAAGGAGCTAAAGTGTTTTCAAAAATTGATCTCAAATCAGGGTATCATCAATTGTGAATTGTTGAAGCAGGCATTCATAAAACTGCTTTCAAAACTTACTATAGTCATTATGAGTTCACCATTGTTCCTTTTTGGGTTAAAAAATTCTCTAGCATTGTTCATGAGCCTAATGAATGGTGTGTTTAGAACCTTCTTGGACCATTTTGTTCTAATATTTTTGGATGACATATTGATTATTTGAGGAATGAAGAAGAGCATGAAGATCATCTTTGTCAAGTTTTGGAGTGTCTGTGGAAGCATCAATTATATTCTAATATAGCAAAGTGTTCCTTTTTCCAATCAAAGATTCAATATTTGGGGCACATTATTTTGATTGAAGGTATGTTAGTTGATCCATCTAATTTCAGGGCAATAGTGGAGTGACCAACCCCCACCAATGTATCGGAGGTGTGAAGTTTCATGGGTCTTGCAGGTTATTACTGTCACTTTGTGGAAGGGTTTTCTGGAATCTCTCATCCCATCACTTCCCTCCAACGGAAGGGGAAGAAGTTTATTTGGATAGAGTAGTGTGAGAAGGCCTTTCAAACTCTTAAAGAGTGGCTTACAAGTGCTCCCATCCTAGCTGTTCTAGATCCAACCTTAGAGTTTATAGTTTGTACAAATGCTTCTCTAGATGGGATTGGGGTAGTACTCATGTAGGAAGACAAAGATACAACTTATGAGTCTTGGAAGCTTAAAATCCATGAGATTAATTATCCCACTCATGATTTAGAGTTGGCAGTTGTGGTGCATGTGCTAACTCAGTGGTGACATTTTCTTTTAGGGCATCATTTTGAGTTCCATTTTGATCACTGTAGTCTCCAATACATATTCACCTAGCCAAATCTGAATGCACGTTAGAGAAGGTGGATGGAATTTTTGTGCGAGTATGATTTTGATGTCCATTACATTCGAGGAAAGAAAAATGTGATTGTTGATGCTCTAAGTAGGCATAGGAACAAATTGATGTCTTTATCTTTGTGCTCGGACCTGAGGACTTATATTTTGCAATTTTTTCCTCAAGATGAATGGTATTGTGAGGTTCAATAGTAGTTGGGGTCACACAAAACCTTGGAAGGAAAGTACGCAGGTTATTCACTTGAACAAGATGGCTTGTTGCATCATCGAGGGTGTATATATGTACCTTTAGTGGGTAACCTTCATAATATTATTTTGGTAGAGGCACATAGATTACCATATACAACTCATCTAGTTGTTAAGAAGATTCATGCCGACCTTAGACAACTTTATCATTGGTTTGGGATGGGCCAAGATATTTCAGAGTATGTAGCCAAGTGTTTGGAATACCAAAGGGTCAAGACTGAACATCAACATCCTATAGGGTTGTTGTATCCACATGAGATCCCAAAGTGGAAGTGGGATGTAATTTCCATAGATTTCATTGTTTAGTTGTTTTATTTCAGGTGACCTAATGCTATTATGGTGATAGTTGACAAACTATCCAAGGTGGCTCAATTTTCACCCATCTAAACTACTTATGCAACACCAACAGTGGCATGGGTATTAATAAATGATATATTGAGGCTTCATGGTGTTCCACAAAAAATCATCTTAGATAGGGATCCTGTATTTAGATCATCTTTTTGGAAGTCTCTTCAACATACCTTGGGAACACATCTTAACTTCAGTACTGCCTATCATCTAGAGACCGTTCGTCAGACATAAAGGGTCAATCAGGTACTAGAGGATATGTTGAGGATGTATATTATGGATCATCATTCTAGATGGGAAGAGTGTTTATACTTGGTTGAGTTTGCATACAACAATATCTTCCATAGTTCTTTGGGTACGCTACATATCAGGTTTTGTATGGTAGGCCTTGCCGAACTCCTTTGAGTTGGGATTGCATTGAGGATAGATTTATGATTGGTCTCGAGTTAGTTCAAGAAATGGAGTAACAGGTGATGTTCATTTGGCAATGGTTACATGAGGCACATGGTAGGCATAAGAAGTATTTAGATGATAAGAGGGTTGATTGAAGCTTTTTTGTGGGTGATAAGGTTTTATTGAGGGTGTGATTGCATAAGAGCCCAATCTGTTATGGAAAAGGTTCCAAGTTAGCCCCTCATTTTATTAGTCCATTTCAGGTGTTGGTGAGTGTTTGTCCCATTACTTACCACTTAGCATTGTCGCCTAGTCTATCTCATGTGCACGATGTTTTCCACATTTCAGTATTATAGAGATATATACATGATACTTCTCACATTTTGGATTGGGATGGTTTATAGGTGGAGGAGGATGAATAGTTGGCCATGGAGCTAATATGTATTTTGAGGCCATGGATTTTGGCTCTTTGAGGGTGAGAGCTGGATCAAGTTAGGGTCCAATGGGACAAGTATGAGAAGGTTGCAACTATCTGGGAAGATGCTTCCCATATGAGGTCCCTCTACCCTTAGCTATTTGAAGAATTTCAAGAGGAAGTCTAATTCTAGGGGTGGGAGGATGTGAGACCCCTACTTCATGCACTTCTATTTTTCTATGCTTTGCGGTGTACCCGACACATTTTGATGTACACAATATTTATGATGATGATATATGCTTTATTTCCATGGATGGTATTGATACATTATAGATGTTATGTCTTATAATGCGCTTTGATGTGGTTATTGTGATTAACACATTATGGTATGATTAAAATGTTTATGTTACTTTGATTAATTGATTTGTGATACATTTATTTATGTAAATGTGATGCATTTGTTTGGGATTTATATGCATATATATGTATATTACTAACACATTTCGGTGAGAGTGCAAGAGTTCTAATACCGATGGATTGATGGGGAGTCTCTTAACCACTTTGTGTTGTGCGAAATGGGACCTTGGCATAGGATCCTATGAGTTGTTGATTTTTATGTTGGGTTATGTGCTTTTCAAGTATTGTGTGCGTCATGTATTATGTGATTATGTTTTATGCGAGTTTTGAATTTCAATTTTTAAAAAGTGAATTCAAGTGTGTTTTTGAGGGGTCTAGGTTGTATTTAAAGTGCTAAAAATTAACCTAGGACCTAAAGGTATAGGTGGGAAGGTTATTTTTGTTATTTTTAATATTTTAAAAGTGTATTAACCCTCCTTTTGTCTCCACTCATAAGAGTGACAAAAAAGAGAGTGGTTAAGTGGTTGAGGTGGTTATGTGAGAGAGTTATCTCTCCCTTCTCTTTAAAACTCCTTCCTTATGGAGAAGAGAGGGTTACCTTGCTTATTTTGTCTTTTTCATTTTCATTCTTTTTCTTGGGAGTTCTTGAGAGGGGAAGAGGAGAGTTTTGAAAGGAGGAAGAGTCCACCATTGTTGGGATTATAGCGAATTAAGTTATTTTTTTTCCCGATTCCTTACAAGAGTAAATATGTAGGATTGTTTTGAGAAAGTTTTTTTGAAAGGATTCAATGTGTTGTATTTTATGGTGTCTTTTTGTATGTGTTGTGTTTTTTCTTGTGTGTCCTTTTTAGGGGAGTTGACACCCTCTTGTATAGAGGATTTTTTGGTCCTCCTATGCAGGGGTCTTGATTGGGTGTGACTCCCACACATAGGGGCTTTCATTACTGGGATATGAGTACCCCTTTTGGGTAATGGCCATTACTAGGGTATGAGTACCCTTACATTTATGGGATATGAGTATCCCTTATATTCTGCATATATGATTGGAGGAATAAGGGGGTTGAAATGTTGTGGTTTGATGTGATGTTGGTGTGGTGGTGTTGTGGTGTTGGTGTGGGGTTCAATTTTTGGATATTTGATTGTGATGCTATATTTATGTACCCCAATTTTGGTTGAGCCCCTATTCCCCCTAAGTGGTTTTCCCTTGAGGTAAACCCATGTGATAGATTTGTATTTTGTGTTTTGAATTGGGTTGATGTGAGGGTTGTTGTAAGTGTATGTGAAGTATTTTGTATTAAGTGTGTATTTGTGTTGTGTTGAAGTTGTAATTGTGGCTAAGGGATTACCGCATGCTCAAGGGTGGGTTGTTTTACAACCCTACGAATGGGAGGAGAGACCATTAGTATATTGTTTTTTTTCCATTTTGGACTTTTCAAGTTGAAGGGAGATTTGGAAGACATGCTTGAAATCTTTTTTTTTTTCTCAAGCCCTTGAAGATATGGGACAAATGGTGTGTGGGATTCAAGGGGAAACTTCTTGATTTGTCAAGTGTTCCAATGTTGTACATCCTTTATAATTGTATGATTTTATATGTATTTGTAATCAAGAAAAAACAAGTACTTGGGCATGATGAAAATTAAAAGATTGTATCTCTTTTTGAAAGAAAATATTGCATCCTTGTTTACTCTGTTGAGATGTGATGTTTTTGTAAATACTATGCTTGAGTAATTGTTATAGGATATGGAAGTGCTACTAGGTTTGTGAAAAGAATCTGAATGACACAATTATTATACATGCATTTCTGGAAAGCGTATACCCATTTCTTGTATGGCTATTAAATGAATAAGCATTCCTTGTTAATAATTTAAACTGTAAATACTAGATCTTTCGAGTTATATTGGGTTCTTTTTCTATATAATCCAATTTTAATAGAACTACATTTGAAAAATAAGCTTGGAGTAAACTTTCAGACTTGTGTGGGATCAAACTTATAAAAAGAACAACCTGGTCCAAAGCAATTAGAGGTTAAGTTTAAACTGCTCCAATAAAATTAAATGTTTACAATGAACAATCTAGAAAGCATATCTACCTATTTGTACAAAACCAAATCGACCCAACCGAATCTAATGACTATGTACTTCGGGAGGAATCAAAATGTTTAGATGAGAAATACAAAAATCTAACCCTCTAGTTGTCATGTTCTTGAAACATGACCATGAGATGATGAAGATATATTTAGAAATTTAACCAATTAATATCATCATAATTATAATTGTCAAAGACAACATTATAATTATAATTATTATAGTTATAAATATTAAAATATGGATATTAATAATTTAAATATATGATCATTATGATATTTAAAAATATAAATATTGACAATTTAAATAATATAATAAATATTAAAATATATAAAGTTAATATACAACACAAACATAAGTGATACTATAATTCTCAAATATAAATTATATAAGGGACATTACTTTTACCATTATTGTGTATTATCAATAAGGATTCGTTTCCATTTTGGGGAGCAGTGGCATCAATGTTGATTATATGACGATAGAAGAAGTCGAATCAAGAATTGTAATGACCACCTTGCATTGTCTATCAATGTATGAAGGATTCAAACCTATTGCAGATAGACATGTTTGAACTATGCAAGGACAAAAATGTTGATTATAATATTTCCTATCGATATTAATTAAGATCAATAACCAAATATTAAATATGTATATCATCGTTTATCAGTTTGGCGTCAATATGTGGTGCGATTGAAGGAGGTACCATAGATTATGTGCTACTTGATGTTGTTTTACAAGTTGTCACCCTACTTACTCTGTTCTAGAATCAAGTGAGCATTCACGTATATAATCATTTGATTATCATGGCTAACCAGTAACGATAATGGAAGAACACCATTGGGTGTTATGCATTGAATACTGGAATGTTACTATTTAAAATGCTAATCGATATTGGAATACAGTGTTACGATGGTATTTGATATTATTGGGCTTCTATTAGGAAATCATTTCCATTCATAGTTTGTCTCCAATGCAAGAATACTTTCAAGGGGTTTAAATTATTTAACCCTAGTCGATGTTGGTATGCTATGGGTTCATGATTAAAGCCACCGATGATTAGTTAAGTTAGCAACTACTTAACAGGGGGAGGCTGTGATTAGTGAAATGGCTACCAAAGAGGATGCATTTTTTTAATAGACATCTCTTTCCAAAGGGATGTATCACTTCTTAATATTGAGATATAAAAGGTAATGAGAAGTGAGAGGGGAGAGATATACACGTTTTAGGAGAAAACAAGACAGATATATACATTACTACTCAGACTAAGTGTTCCTAAGGAGCCTATCTCCAGCAATTAGTAGAATTAGATACAACATCCACCATACATCAAAAGAATTCAAGGTTCAATAAGAGACAACAATCCAATAGAGGTCCCAATCCTTCACACTAGTAAATCATATAAGTCAATAGACAATTTTAGGCCAAACAAACCAATACGAGTATCAACATCTTATATAATCAAAGACATGGTTTTATATTAACAAATCAAGCAAAGACATTATAATCTTGTCCAATTTACATATACAACTCTAATATTGGATCAAATTTCTTAAATCAAAGATGTGTACCCTAAGATATCTTAATAGATTAATTAGTTCCTCTTTAAACAATCCAAGGGTATAACATCTTTACCATCTCTTCAAGGTCATTGACAAGATTTTATATCTTTACATATAGAATTGAAGGAAAAACTTAAGATAGGCCAAAAAGGGACATTACACTAGCAAAGAGAGCATAGTTGCTTTACTTGGGTGGTCAGCCTTTGAGGCCGCCACCATAGGGTTGTTTCCTTATAAATACCACATCTCTAGAAGCTGGGAGTCACCTTTAGTAGCAACATATAGGACAAGAAAAATCCATGTTACCTTGCCTTTGAGTCGAAATAATCTTATAAAAATTGAGATATTTAGTCTCTATCATTAATGGTCTTTATGTTGAGATGGGATCCTTTATTCTTGAGCAGCGTTACATGTGTTTCACACCCTAAATTAGACTCATGTAAGTACGAAGGGGAGTGTGTGCGTCACAGAGGTTAAATGGCTTGTTAGCACCATTTGTAAATGAATGACAATGTGACTAATATCTACAATAACAACTTAAATGTTTTCCTAAGTGTGTTCATTTCTTGGAACCAAAAAGATTACCTTGACAACCTATAACAAAAAAACCATGAATAACTTCTTATGAAAGGGGGAAAGAGATAGTGATGGATTCAGTTGGATTCCAAAGACATTTATTAATTAAGGAACATTATCTAGCATTAAAACTTTGACAAGAGAAAATCTTATTGTCAAGATCATTGAAGAGCATATTTATTAGTCATCTACAACAACAAATCAAAATCATATCACCATGTTAAGATTCATGTGTGTTCATATTATGTTTTGGAGATAACATTGTGATGTAGGTTTCAAGAATTCAAGCAAGCATTCAAGCATCAAATCAAGAAACCATTCGAGCCAATTCAAGCAAGATCAAGCTGCTTAGAGAGATGTTTTAGACTTTAGTCCTCTAAGGGAAGCCATTAAGGGTTTGGTGAGTTGTGACATAACCTTTTTTCATTCATCAAATTCCTTTCATTTGTTATTATTTTACTGTCAAGGTTTAACTACCAAGCTGGGGTTTGACCAAGGTAAACCCCTATTCACCCAAAAACAAACATTTTTCCCTCTCTTTGTGTGTACAGATCTGCAAGTGAAGAAGGACTAAAATTGGATCAAAAGAGAAATTTTGCAAAGTTGTCAAAGTTGTCAACATTGTTGTCAAGCCATGAAAACTCAAATCCTGAATTTATTTATGAATTTATGATAGTGAAACCTAGGGAAAATAGAAGCTCAGATCTTGCACCAGAGGATCCCCAAAGCTGAGAAAAAACTTTGTACAAAGACCCATTCACCCTTGGGCAAATAAGTCCTTGTAGGACACTCATAACCCATTTTTTTGGGTAAGTTTTCCATGTTTTGTACTTCCAAAATATGCCAATAAATTACTGTTTCTTTTGTGTTGTCCTTAATTTATGCATTTCAAGTTTTGCATCACATAATTGAGTTCATTAAGTATTTTATTTTTGTCTCCCCAAAGTGCATTTCAGTCATTTTCTCTCATAAGAAAACATTAGATCCTCCTAATAGGGTTGGCTCACCTCAAGGTTGAAAGTCAATCCTATCCTTGGAAGATCTCTTTTTCTAATGAAAATAGAGAAGGTGTAAGTGTGTTTAAACCCTCACATACTCACATCCACCCACACTTACATTTTTCTATGTTTCATTTTGGTGAACCTCACATTCTTACACTATAGACTTTCTGAAATTGGTAGTCCTCTAAACCCTAGATCTAGATTTTGTATTGCATTATTATTTTTTGCATCTTATTTAGGGTTTCAAAATTGCATTTTTCATCATTTAAATTTGCAAGAGTCCAAAAATATTGCATACATCTTGCACACATCTTGCATGTTAGTTGTATTAAAAGTATTTTTCAATCATTTAGATCAAAATTTTAATGAAATTTGCATTCAAAAAGTTGTCATTTTTTTCACATTTTTTCATTAGATGCATTTTCATTTAGACATCAAAATTTGGGAAAAATTGTCATAGAAATAACAATCTGCAAGTTCCTGAAACAAAGAACACAAACAATAACTCAAAATTTGCACTTTTCAGAACCCTGAACAAGGACTCATTCGCCCTTGGGTGAATCTATCCTTATGCAGGTGTCCTAACAACTATCTAGGTGAATTTTTATTTTTGTGATTACCTTATGTTTCTATTGTTCAATTTGTACTTTGAAATTATGAAAAACAATCATTGTATTTGCAAGAAAAGTGTTATTTTTCTTTATTTATTGCAAATTGGGAAAAGTTGTTGCATTTTAGATCTATAGGACAATTATTACATCATGTTCTCATTGCAAAAATTTCTTGTTGTCATACTTCATGTTCTATTTTTAGATCTTGTTGAGTACTATAAGAAAATTTTGCTACAAGCATACAAATATGAAGTTCTTTCCCCTCTTTTCTTGTTTTTATTGGTCCCTCTCCCACTATATCTCCTATGTGTGAGGTTAGTTTGGTAAAACAAATACAAAATTGGAAAATCATGATAATCACATTTGTTCTCCTAATATCTCTCCTATTTGTGAAGAAGATATTTTGGTTTTAGAAGATCCAATCATTGAGAGTCATGAGAATCCTATTTGTTTCTCTTCCCCTACCTCTCCTACTTGGGAAGATATTATTGGACAAGGGGATGTAATCATATATAATCATGAAAATCCTAGTTTCCCTTCTCCTAATTGTTAGGAAATAATGCATTCAATCCACATTTTTAATCCATTTCCTACATAACCCCATGAGAGATAAACATGTATACAAGTAACCATAATGCATAGATCAAATAGACAAGCCACAAGATAACACAAGATATACCTTGGCAACTTCCAAAAGCATCCATACTCCATCAGATTATTCAATAATAAAGAAATACAAGAGTTACAATGAATACCTCTGAAGCATCAAGCCTCTCAATGCATCCTCATGTGTCCAAGCATGAATCCGCACATCCCATACCATGCTTCACATATGCACTCCTTAGAAAGACTCAATAATGACAACCCACTCACCCAACCAACCTCAAACACTAAACATGTGCTTGCTTTTATAGACTCAAGCTCACACAAATACAACCAAGTGGTAAGATAAAACCTTGTGCCACAAAACCATGTGAAAAAAAACCACTAATCCCTTATTTAATATTGGGTACTAAGTTTTCACTTTATTTAATATTTCCCTAATATTAAATTATTATCACATGTCTCCCACACATTAAATAATAATACAATGTTACAATACAACATAAAGTGGTCCCCAAATAATTACCTAGTGTGATTAACCACACCACCTAGGTACATCACAACCAAACAATTATTTAATTATAACATTATAATATATCAAATTATGCAATGCTGTACAACACCATATCCCAACATTCTCCCACTTGTATACATTGCATAAGGGATCAATAAATGAAATACATCATCATAGCCATACATGAAACCACATGGATCTCCAACATGCTCTTGTGCTCCAACAAGATACCTGCAATAAGAACAAAGTGACCACCATCTCAAGAAAGAACTCCTCTCATCCTCCAACATGCCACCTATGGAAGAAAAGGAACATGCCGAGGTGAAGATACAAGAATCCAAAAACACAAGCATTAAATCCAAGTGATAACAAAGGCTCTAATTGAGCTGTTGTCACGAAGAAAAAAACCAAATGATCATAAATAACATCCAAAACACATGCTAATACATCCAACCATCCATACCTCTTAGGTATCAATGCATCAATAACTCATGCCAATAACATATGCAACCCATGAACTACAATCATAAGCTCCTTGTATCAAACCTATCAATGAAGAACATACATATCCAGGAATTCCCACTGCATACATAATGTCAAAGCATATCAAGTCTACCAATCAACACTATATCAAGGTGTGATAAGTAAATCAAAGCATGAAGTACAAAGAACAATAACAATGATCCACACATGAAACCCAAAAAGTTGCATAATCTCTCACAACATGTTGCCACCATCCTCCCAAAAATATGAACATCCAGGAAGGAACCATGAAGAGAGAATACATGTAAACCATAATGTCCTCCTACCAACACCTCAAAAGTGCAATTTTGTGTCAAGTATGATCTCCTAACAACCCAAAATGAAAAGCCTCAACAACACCCATACACTCAATCTCAATGATCAAGTACAACATATGAATCCGTGTATAATGCCAACATGGATGTAAGCCTCTCTAAACAAGAAGATCAAACTCAAAGTAACCATCCCTAAATCTAGAAATCATCTCATAAACCATTTCCTAACAATCCTCATCAATGAATGATATCATAAACTCAAATACAGAAGGAGATAACCATGCCAAACATCCCTCAAAATCCTCCAGAACTAACTATCCAAAGCTCAATATCCATATCTATGAAAGATAAAGCATATAAACTCATGCTAAACCATACTCAAATGAGTATTCAGAATCAATCACCATGAATCAACTCATTCCCATCAGAAATCAAAGAATGAAACATAACACATTTGAAAGAAATAATGGGAAAATACCTCTCAAATGATAAACTACCAAGTAGACCAAGAGTGGGGAATGAGAATGCTCCTCTAAGATAACCAATCCCTCATGACTCACTCCAAGAACAATCTCCTCTATCAATCCATCATGAACTCACTTCCATACTCAGGTCAAAGCTCCTCAGTCTTCTTACTAAAACCTCTAAAAAGTAATTGTCTCAAGAAAATGTCTCTAATCCCAAGAGAACTTCAACCTTACCTATGTTTCCAAGTATCCATGAGCACCTGTAACGGATCAATACATTCCAAAATCCAAATGCAACATAGCACCATCATGAACTAATCAAGAAAATGATCAAATACTCAATACAATGAGAACCAACAAGATCAATGTCAAAGCTCCAACCACAGAATCAGGAACCTATCATGACAACATGATCTAACCATCTCTTCCTACGAGATCACATGCACCAATACATACATCCTGGTCTCAAGAGAACCCATATCATGGCAAAACTCTAAGCTAGCATCAAGAGTATCTGAGTAAACCATGGCATAATATCAAACCTACTCTAAACCAAGAAATCATATCTCCAATCACATGAAGATAACCGTCACCAATGATGCATCCATGTTACTCCCAACAACTCCCACTGAACCGTGATACCGAGCTACACATGACATCTTTACAACTATCTCCTCCATGAAGATCATCCAGGTATACACACATAACTAAAATGTTAGTAACATACCAAGTAGAACTAAAATATCCAATCTAAGAAGATACACACAACCACAATAAAAACATCACAAACCAATCCAACACCACGAAGTCATCACTGTCAAAAGCTCCCATTGAAAGTGTATAACCAATGAATGTGCTAAACTATCATGACATCATGATCAAACCACATGCTACAAGTCCCATGAACAGAATAATCAAGTACTCTAAACCATCTATCCTCTCATCCCAAATCAACATACTAATGCACAAATGACCAAAAACAAGACCAATTAATAAAATTGCATCAACACTGAACCAATCTCATGGATATAGAAAGCCCATATCGAGTCACCCCACTGTAAGAAAAGGGGTAACTAATCCACAAAACTGCATAACTCATGATCAAAACAATGAATCATGCAAAATCATCATCACATTAGTAACCTGCAAACTAAGATATCAAAGAAGATAATCCTTTAGACATCAAGACTCAAGCACCAAATCAACCATAGATCTGATTTTCCAAACATGTCCATAAATGAGTAATGATAGTCAAGGAACAAAATAAGAATTAAGGAGATAAGAACAAACTCCTAACATCAAGCCATATCACCACAAACAACCACATACATAATCATGTCATGCCAATGCATCAAATGTACCTGCATACCCATGACAACATAACCATAGCCATCATTGTATCTACACTCAACTATCACCCACACAAGACTCCAAGTCTCAAACCATGTCCACCCATGTCCTCAAAATGAAAGACAACATGCGTACCTGTCACCATCAAAGTTCAACTTTGAAAAGCACCTGTAAACCTATACCAGGAAGCACCAAACTGATAATCAGTTGTACCATCATAAATATCATATAAAAACATGTACTCCCTCAAGGTTTTTCCTCTTGAATCATCCAGATGCTCACACAATCATACCTTAAATATTAGGCACCTAGAAGTGATAAAACAAGTACCAAACTCATCCTGCTCTACAAAATGATAAACAATCTAAACCTCTGTATAGTACACTTGAAATTCTCTCCAACACCTCTTTGAAATAGAAAAACTAACTTTGTATGCAAAAGTTATGCTCAAAATAGTGAAACCAATAACATCTATGTTTTACACTCCAAAAATAGGTCTAAATGCAAAAATCAAGGAACCAAAACAATCCCATGGTGAAGAGCATGGAAAGAGCTTTCCGATGACCACAAGAAGTCAAAAAATGGACATATTGGGAAAAAATTATGCTCATTTAAAAAAAAGATCTCCAATTTTCCTTATGGGTGGCTCTATGGTGGCCCTTGGGTGGCCCTACCGGTGGTGGTGGCCGGCTAGTGGTGGAGTCAAAAGGGTTATAAAATATAGTTTAATTTTTAAAAATAAAAAAATTTCCATCGCTCCCCCTTGTCTCTAGACTCAATGCCACATTGAATTTTAGCTTAATAACTTTTGAGTCCAGCGATATATGGCAAAATTGAAACTATTTTTTTTTTTAAATTAATTTTAATTTATTAATCAACAATGTTAATTTTTTTCATGGGGCTTGTAGGCACCCGCGGAATTAAAGGTCCCCGCCATAAGCGATGTGACCCATCGCCCGTGGGTGGGCCGATAGTAGTGCCCTATCGGTACACTGTGATAGTGGCTAGGGGGTCTGTGGACACCCCTCGACCCCTCCCTCCCCCAACTTATATATATATATTATTCTTTTTAGAAATTTCCAATGCGATCTTTAACAAATTTTCCAAATTCACGGTCGTACGACCGAATAGGGGTAGTAGGGAAAAAAACTCCATTTTTCCATAGTGAGCAAAATAGGCCATATTTAATATCAATTTTCATCTCTCGGCCAACCTGAATCCAACCATGAGGTATATTTTGTCTTAGGAGGTCATCTACAAAATTTCCCCTACAAAACCCTCATGAAAACTCAAACCAAGAAACCCTTTTTGACCCAAATTTGGAAAACCTTAGATCTGCAATAAACCCAACAAATCTTGACAACCTAAAAGCCCAAATCTACAAAAAGACACCTACAACATATGTTCCATATCTTGTAATGCCTCAAATATCGCATGCATGTCCATGGCTTCAACTTTGCAAAAACTCTCAAATTGGGGTTATAAAAAAAATCCATCAACCATTGAAGCTCTCATACCACTTGTTAGAAAATAATTCATTCCACCCATATTTTTAATCTATTTCCTACATAAACCCATGAGAGATAAACATGCATACAAGTAGCCATAATGAATAGATCAAATAGACAAGCCACAAGACAACACAATATATACCCTGTTAAAACCCTCAAGAGGGAAAATCGTTGCCTCCAAAAGCATCCATACTTCATCATATTATTTAGCAATAAAACAATATAAGAGTTACAATGTGTGTGAGGAGGAAATCTACGAGTGTAGACAAGATAATTGCAATGAAATAGAAACTAATCTAATCAAAACAAGAATCTAGATCTATGCCCATACACTCATGAAATGAAACTATAAAGCTAACGAATTCAAGAATGTTATTGAAAGAAAACAATAAACATGAACTCAAAACAATACAATCTTACCATCCCATGTCGAAGTGTATCTGTATTGATGTATGCCGGATTGTTCAATTCAATACAAAACCTCCATTGTGCATGTGAGAGCTTTGGAAAATGTGTGTGTGTTGTTGATCGAAGATGTGTTGAAGCTTTGTCAATGTCGATTAAGATCTTGGCATCACTTTGTTGCATAAACTGTATTGATTCTTTGATCCTCTTTTTGTGAGGAAAGAGGTTTGTTATATATAAATTATGATTCAGAATGAATGCTCAGGATTGCGTAGTAGAATATCTCGATCGACGATCGATAGATGTTGAGAGGATTTAGATGGGCATAATCTGTGCAAAATAGATTACATGATTAGTGTGATTGAGGAATAGATTGATCAGTCAGGAAATAGATTGCTTTGTCAGGAAATAGATTGCTTTGTCAGGAAATAGATTGCTCTATTAGGAAATAGATCAATCAGTCATGAAATAGATTGAGCAATCAGTGATTCATAATTTGCTCAATTAGGAAAGTGGTTGAGAATGTTAGATTAATTGATTTAATTAATTTATCCTTTTTGGATTTGAACATGAAAATCAAGTTTGACTTTTGCAAACAAAGTTGCATTAGTTCGATTTGATTTTTGATGATGATTTGAATAGTTTATTCAAATTATTCAAATTTGGAGGGAAAGTGAGTTAATTAAATTATTATGCTTTAATAATTCAATCGACTTAGGGGAAAAAAGTGATTTAGCAACATAATTAAATAATTGGTGTTATTTAACTAATTAGGATGAATTATATTGACTTTATTAAATAAATGTAATTAATTTAACTGGTTAAAATGATAAAATGTGAATTAATTAAATAAAGTCATATTATTCAATTAATAGGCAAAATTAGGGTTTTAGGAATTTATTAAATAAATGAAATTTATTTAATTTGTTGAAAATGGTGAAAAATTGAATTAATTAAATAATGTCGTATTATTCAATTAATAGAGGAATTTAGGGTTTTTGATGCAATTGATGCAAAATTTAGTGATATTAGATGATAATGCTAGTTTGCAAGCTAGGACAATTTTATGTGTCTACATTTTGCCCCTCTTTGAGACAAAGCATTGGTTGTTTTGTTTCAAAGAACATTGCCTTAGTATGCCCCAAGTGCAAGAGTTTCCCTAGTATGCCTAGACAAGATAGCATGGTGCCCCCCTCAGGGAATTTGGTGAAAATTTTGGATAATGAACCAAATTTTTTGATAAGCTTATGTGATGCATTTTAGTGCAAGGACTAATAGAAGAAATGTTAATAAGAAGTGAAGAATAGTTGATGTTGTTAGTCATTGATGAGTTGCTTTCACTTTGCTTGGAGGCTTTGTATTTTGAACAATCTTGTTTGATATAGAAAACAAATATGATGCACCAGGGTATTAATGACCAAGGTGACTTTGTATCCATTGTGTGGACTTTGACTCTACAAACGAGTATTATTGCTCATACTAGACATATGGAAACCCTGTTAGAGTGTAAGGGTGAGAAGCTTTAAAACATGTCGTACTAGTAACACAAGATGTATTAAGAACCTAACATGCCACTGCTACACGAAATTCTCCAAAATGACTTCCATACACATAACAAAGCAACTATTCACCATGGTAGTATCACAAAAATATCCAACAAACAAAGCACACAAAAATGACGCTCAATTTCCCCCATTCCTTCTTCTCTAAATCCTTATGGACATCCTCGAGAGATCCTGGGAATGAGTCAATAAAATAAATCAAAATGATAAGACAATAAAAAGATAAAACAAAGTTGTAGTATCACTTGTCATATCTATTTGTGGTGGGTCTATTATCCGTTGTTGATCATGTCTATCATAGGAATAGATACGTTAAGTAATATCTTAGCATGTTGTTGGTGAAATGTCAAAAGATATGTATTCAATACTTTGGCATTATTTTTATCTGTTTGTAATCAAATCTTTGCGATTGTTTGCTTGAAAGTTCTAGCTTTTGATGTTGCTTTGTTTGCTTTTCTATTTTTTCAAAGGGCGAGGATGGTGATTTGTTTATTATGGATGCTTTTTATTATGGATAGGCAATGATGAAGATAGTATTTTTGAGCTTTTTCAAATGTTTTTGTGCTTTTTGATGTTATTTGATGTTGTTTTTGATTTTGAATATTTTGACTAAAATTGAAATAAAGTATGATAGACACCTAAGGGGATTGACCTAAGGCCTTGGGGGTTGATCAGAGATAAGCCTTGCCTACATTGTACATGCAAAGACCACGTAGTTCAACTTGGTGTGACTCAAAGCATAACATTTTTTTGTGAGTTAAACAATGTTGATAACTTGGATTGATATTTCACTTTCGTTTCTAGAGGATATGTTGTGGTAAATCTACTTGAACTAGCTGTGAGGTTCAAACAAAGGTTGATATCTTAGATTTTTGAGTGAAGGAATAATCCAAAGTTGTTTTGATTTTGTTGTTTTTCGGATGTTTTTCATTTTTTCTATTTTTTAGATGTTTTTTATTTTGATAGTTTTGGAGGTTACCCTAGTAGTGTGTTGGTGGTACACCTTGTTGTTGGGACAAATTGTTTTTGAAGGTTACCCTGGTAGAGCGTTGGCAGTACACCTTATTGTTGGGACAAATTGTTTTGAAGGTTACTTTGGTAATGCATTGGTGGTACACCTTGTTGGGATGATGCCTAGATTACACTGTGAGTTAGAAGCCATAGATCAATATTTATTCTAAAGAAAGATGTAATTACTTGCCCCCACTGTCTAGAAATGTAGGTGATGGATTAGCTTGTGATAGGATAACATGTTTAGATAGAGTATCCCCTTTGTACAATGTCTCATAGATCAGATAATGGTGGATAGGATAGGATCAATGATAATGACCCATGTCAAGATGTTTTCCATAAGCAAGTATAAAGTGTACACCAAAAATTTGTCAAGATCAAGATAAGTTAGATTTTGGATAAAAATGGATTGGATTTATTATGGATATGCTGAGATGATTCCACCTAAAATGGTGCATGTAGATGCTCGATTCTACACATAACGCATGTTTTCTAGGTTTTCACCATGGTCCTTGTCCAAAGTGCCACTATAGTAGTTTTCACTAGAGGATGATTTTTTCTCTTGACTATTTTCTTGATTATTTTTCTTGAATTTTCTTGATTTTTGATGTCACACAAGACGCCTGTTTACCAGGTTTTCATTATGGTGATAATTTTTTTCTCATGTTGAACCACCTAGTGGTGCTGATGTAGATGGTGCTAGTGCCGATATGGTTGTTGTTGTCGTCATGATGTTCCAACGATATCCTACTTGGAGGAGTTTTTTTGCTAAAATACGGGCGCTTGAGTGTAACCTTTGGAAATTCTTGTCTTCTTTGCCAATACCAAAGTTAACCTTACCTTGATGCGCACATCATGATAGAGTTCCCTTAGAATCCTTATGATGAATAATTGCTACCAATGCATGATCAATGCGAGGGTTTGATATCATGGATGGTGAAATTCATTGAGGGATATGATATTTAGATGGATTGGTCGACAGTTTGGAACCTTTTATTTTCCAAAATTGAGATGATGAACAATGATGGATGGATATTGAAATTCAATTGGGACCAATGTATTGATATACCTTTTAGGTCGCTCTTGAAGCTTTCTTTTGCATCACTGGAAATATTTAATGGATGAACTTCCCTTTTTGATTTTTCCCCATAGTTTCTTTGACTAATGGAGTTTGATAGAGATGATTTTCTTGATTTTTCTTTGGTATCCATTTGTAGTTGCTTTTTCCATTTTGTTTGAACGATTCTTTTGCTTCAAGAGCTTGTTCCTTCCTTTGATATAGTTTTTTCCTTTGTTGTTGGTCTCAATTAGAGGGTTGAAACATGTGTGGATGACAATTCATGATATGGCTAGTTGTAGCATTGGTAGAAATTTCATCATAAGGAATCTTCATGCTCTCTGTGTTGATGCTTGCATTAGATAAAGTTGCCCTCGGTATCATAGAGGTATCACTGATATGTTAAGATCCCTTAATTTTTGAATAACTAAGACCTTGATGCTTAGGATTGCCAATAATCTGCAGTGGTTCCAGGATACCCTGTTCATGTAGGCCTAATCCTCTACCTTGATATTTCATCTGTTGAAAATTTATATTTGCAATAGGATATGTTTTACCTTGGAAACAAGGTGCTACTCCTTCTCTGCTCCGTTGTGGCTCTTCAAAGGTGATAGCTTCTTCATTGGTAGGATAGCTTTTTTTGACAAAGGTAAGTGATACAAGGTTATAAGTGATAGGTTCCTCCATATGTGGGATAACTTCCTAATCGATATCTCTAGGTTGATCTTGTGAAATATCAGATTTTGATGGTTCTTCAAGATATATTGGTTCTTCTTTAACTATTATATACCCGGTGCTCTACTGCTTAGGAGTGCTTCTTTGAATTTTGTAAGGGTCTTCCTCATGATCAATTTCTAATATATCTATAGATTTTGTTATGCCTTGAACATGTGTAGTGATGTTAAGAGTAGGTAACTCTTGTTTCTTGGTAATGATATCAAGAGTATGAGACTCTTGTTTTGGATGAAGATCATCTACATTTCCATTAGGAGTAAACATCTCATGGATAGATGTATGTTTTCTTGGAATATGGATGTGTTCTTCTTTTGGAAAACCTTGGATGTCTTGGAAGATATTTGCCAAGTAATTGTAGTATTTTGATGATAGGGATTCTTGATCTTGACTTTGTGTGGTATTATATTTGATATTCTTTGGTTCATGCTCTTGACATGGATCAATTTCAAAGAAGGATTGCTTGTAAAGGATCCTTGGATTTTCTCAAAATGTGGACATATGGGTGATAGCTCTTGGCTTAGATTTTATGTATTGGGTATAAGTGTTGGATTAAGAGTCTCTTGATCATCAATATGTACTACCATGAGGTTGGATGATGTCAATATGTCTTGGATTGAATCATTGCTAGAACTGGGTGATTGATTTTGATCATACTTGGGATTAAATTCTCTATGTATGTCCTCTTACTCATTTGATGGTGTAGAGATATTGCCAATGTGATCAGTGATAGATAGCTCTTGATCGTTGTTTTCAACTTTTGGGATATTGTCAATGTTATCATCGATAGATGGCTCTTGATCATTATTTGCAACATTTGAGGTGGATATATTTTTTATTTTGTCATTGGTAGATGGCTCTCGATCATTATCTGCAACATTTGAGGTGGAGATATTTTTTATTTTGTCATTGGTAGATGGCTCTTGATCTTTTTTTGTAACATTTAAGGTTGATCCAGGTGGATCTTGAAGACCTCAAAATTCAACTAGTTCAAAATCTCCTAGAACCAACATCAATGCATAAAGCTTGTGAAGACGAGCCCGACACAACTTGTTTCACGTAAAACAGAGTTCATATGTGCGAGTTATGTTTAGTCAAAGTTTTAGTCAAAATGATGATGTCAGCATGTGATATGGAAATTGACTAGATGGTGACGTGAAATTGCAAGTGATGTGGAAAAAATCTCACAAAAATTCACATACCATGCTTTATTTTTTAAAATAAAGTGTGGAGGCTTATTTTATCTCACAAAAATCCATTTGGTGGGATCGAATTTTGTGGGATTAGTGGATTTGGTGGGATTAAAACAAAATCTCATAAAAAAATAAAATAAAAAAAATTAACCCCTTTAATAAATGAATAAGCCCAAATGGTTATTAAATAAATGAATAAAAACAAATACCCAAAACAATATAGCCCGTAAATGGAGAAATGACAAGGGAATTATAAACAAATTAAAAATGGGTTTTAAAAGGGTTGTTATTATTTTTTTGTAAACGAAGGGTATTTTTTGGTAATTTTTTATTTTATTTAATATGGTGGTTTTTGGCCTTTTAGCCAAAATTATGTATAAAAGGTGGGTAGGAGTGTGAGTTTGGCATTCAGAAATTCAGAAGTTTAGGAGAGTTTTGTGAGCTAAGTGGTCTCTTGTGAGGAAATGGAGCGATAAAAACTTAGTGAGTCTTTTGAGAGAATTATGAGTAGTCTCTTAGAAGAATAGGAAGAGATAAAAACTCATTGTTTTCTTTGAGAGAATTTTCAAGACTTTTAAGTCATTTGTAAAGGCTTGATGCCTATGTAGTCTTGTGTGAGAGAGAGTTGCAGTTTCATTGCTTAGCATTGTAAAGGTGACAAAGGAGTTAGGCATGAACATGTTTCCAGATAGATCCTATCCTTGCAGTGTGGTAGCGGGAAGAGCTTGAAGTGCAACTATCTTCCTTGGAAGCAAATTGTAACTCAGAGAAAGACCATGGTGGTGTAAAAGCAGTTGCATCATAATAATGGCAACAATCGCACATATTTGTAGATCCGAAGACATAGCCATAGTCTGGTGAACTCCGTTATCAAATCTTTTCTCTCTTTTCTTGGTGCATGATTTTGCAAGCTTCTTTACTTTCTTGCATTTCATGTGTTTATTTGCTCAATTCACAAGTAATGTCAGTTTCAATCTTAAATTAAATATGTATCCTAGTGAATCTAACAGTTGTGAAGTGATTCATAGTAAGGAGTTTACAGATCAAGTTTGGTATCAGAGCTAGTCTGACAAGTTGCAGGTTGTGGAATAGTTGGAGCAAATTCAAGCAGTGAGGTGAGATGTCATCACATAAGGAAAATCAGTTTCCTTCTTTTGTTTTTGATGCAGAATTCTAGAAGGCCTTCATGGCGATGAAAGCCAAGGTTGATGTAATGTATGAGGAATGGAAGTATGAAAAAGAAGGCTTGTCAAAGAAAGATGAAGATGCAAACTCAATGAAAGCTCCTCATTCTTCTCATTCTCTTCCTTGTTCTCTTGGTAATTCTAAGAAACAATCTCAAAGTGTTGGATTGGGGTTGTCGATCAAGAAAGGGACACTGCACAAAGACCCATCTTCAAATTGGAAGAAAGAGAAGGGTAAGAAAGGTTGGATGTTGAAAATGCCTTGTGCTTATTGCAACAAAGGTGGACATCAGGAAGCTAACTGTTGGAAGCTTCATCCAGAGCTTCGTCCAAAGAAGGACAAGAAGATTGTAGTTGATTCTCCATTGGTGAACACGGGGCAAATGAGGAGGCTCATGTATGTGAGAAAAAAATCTTTGCTCATGTCTGCAAAGGTGGAAAAAGAAGGTGATTTGAAGCATGAAAATGAAGTAGTTGCTTATAATCCTAACTATCATGTGTTTTAGGGATCATCAACACCGCAACATGAATATTTTCCATGGGAACATGTTAAGAGGATTAGAAGTATTGTTATCTCATTATCATTAATATCCTTGTATTTGTTAATGTTGCTAATGTTTTGTACATGGATAGTAGTTGGGATAATGAATGCAAAAGGATGTGAAAAAATGCAAATGGGTAGCAATGTGATTGCAATTTTCATAATTGTTGTACAATTTTTTGATGAAGCAGGTGCACAATTAGGGTGGACAGCTATTGGACAAGTGGGAAGGTGTTTTTCTCACGTCGTGTCTGATTAAGAACCTTTTGGAGGTCCAAAAGTTCCTCAGTGGGGAGGAATGATCTAGGTGGATCTTGAAGACCTCAAAATTCAACCGATTCAAAATCTCCTGGAACTAGCATCAATGCATAAAGCTCGCGAAGAAGAACTTGACGTAACTTGTTTCACGTAAAACGGAGTTCATATGTGCAAGTTATGTTTGGTCAAAGTTTTAGTCAAAATGATGATGTCAGCATGTGACATGGCAATTGACTAGATGGTGACATGGAATTGCAGGTGATGTGGAAAAAATCTCACAAAAATTCACGTACCATGCTTTATTTTTGAAAATAAAGTGTGGAGGCTTATTTTATCTTACAAAAATCCATTTGGTGGGATCGAATTTTGTGGGATTAGTGGATTTGGTGGGATTAAAACAAAATCTCATAAAAATTAAGAAAGAAAAAGAAAATTAACCCCTTTAATAAATGAATAAGCCCAAATGGTTATTAAATAAACAAATAAAAATAAATACCCAAAACAATATAGCCCGTAAATGGAGAAATGACAAGGGCATTATAAACAAATTAAAAATGGGTTTTAAAAGGGTTATTATTTTTTTGTAAACGAAGGGTATTTTTTGGTAATTTGTTATTTTATTTAATATGGTGGTTTTTGGCCTTTTTAGCCAAAATTATGTATAAAAGGTGGGTAGGAGTGTGAGTTTGGCATCCAAAAATTCAGAAGTTCAGGAGAGTTTTGTGAGCTAAGTGGTCTCTTGTGAGGAAATGGAGAGATAAAAACTTAGTGAGTCTTTTGAGAGAATTATGAGTAGTCTCTTAGAAGAATAGGAAGAGATAAAAACTCATTGTTTTCTTTGAGAGAATTTTCACAAATTTTAAGTTGTTTGTAAAGGCTTGATGCCTATGTAGTCTTGTGTGAGAGAGAGAGTTGCAGTTTCATTGCTTAGCATTGTAAAGGTGACAAAGGAGTTAGGCACGAACATGTTGCCAGATAGATCCTGTCCTTGCAGTGTGGTAGCAGGAAGAGCCTGAAGTGCAACTATCTTCCTTGGAAGCAGATTGTAACTCAGAGAAAGACCATGGTGGTGTAAAAGCAGTTGCATCATAATAATGGCAATGATCGCACATATTTGTGGATCCAGAGACGTAGCCAAAGTCTAGTAAACTCCGTTATCAAATTTTCTCTCTCTTTTCTTGGTGCATGATTTTGCAAGCTTCTTTACTTTCCTGCATTTCATGTGTTTATTTGCTTAATTCACAAGTAAAGTCAGTTTCGATCTTAAATTAAATCTATATCCTGGTGAATCTAACAGTTCTGAAGTAATTCATAGTAAGAAGTTTACAGATCAAAGGTAGAGATATTATTGGTGTTGTCATCGATAGATGTATTTTGATCATTATCTACAACATTTGAGGTAGAGATATTGTTGGTGTTGTCATTGGTAGATGGCTCTTGATCTTTGTTTTCAACTTTGAAATATTGTCAATGTTATCATCGATAGATGGATTTTGATCATTATCTACAACATTTGAGGTAGAGATATTGTTGGTTTTGTCATTGGTAGATGGCTCTTGATCTTTGTTTTCAACTTTTGAGATATTGTCAATGTTTTCCATAGTGGTTGAACCTTGAATGTTGTATTCAATAGCTATTTATTTTCAATCAATAAGGTCTTGGATGAGATTTTTGAGTTCTATGCATTTTTTCGTTGTGTGACCCTTGATTTTGTGGAACTCGCATTGTTCGAAGTCGTTATACCAAGGGAGATTAAAGTTTGGTTCACCATAAGTTGGACTATCATTGATTTTGATAAGGTCTTGTTGTACTAGTTTGTGCATGATTACCTCTAAAGTCTCTCCCAAAGGGGTGAATTTCCTTCTTGGTTGATCATATTTCCTCTGTTGACCTCCTTGATTCATTTTTTGGTTGACTAGTTGATTGTTCTTGGGATAGGTAAGTTGGTTATTTTGTGCATTATTTGGAACATAGCTGGTTTGTGCTACTTGAGGTTTGTTTTGAGGTGTGTTTTGTGCATTCCATAGTGCTCTAGCATCAACTACTCCATCATTTGTAACATTCTTGTTCTTGGCCCAAATCTTAGGTTTATCGTTTGAACTAGAGGGATTGTCTTTCAAGCTGTTCAGTTTGAGGACTCCCCTTGCTATGAGGGCTCTCTCAATATATAATCCCTTTTCAATAATTTCTTCAAAGTATGTGGGAAATAACATAGTGAGTTGGTAGTTGATCTCGAGTAGTACATTTGAGATGAAGATATCTACCAATTTCTTATTAGGAAGGGGCCATTTGCATCGACTAGCTTTGTGCCTCCATCTCTGTAGGTAAGAGGTGAAGGACTCTCCTTGAATTTTTTTATTTTGTATAAATCTGTGATGGTGACGTCTTGCTCTATGTTGAATGAGATGTAACTTTTGAATTTTCTAGATAGTTTTTTGAAGGTTTTAATTCCTAGTGATAGGTGAGAAAATCACTTCATAGCATGACCGGTAAGGCTATGTGGAAAGAGCCTCTTGAGGTAAGAGTCATTATTTTGTACTTCTATACAAGATATTGAAAAATCCTGTATGTGCTCCACTAGATCTCCTCTTCCTTTGTACTTGTCGAACTTGGGTATTTCAAAGTTTTTGGAAAAGGTAGCATAGTGATGGAATGATCAAATAGGAATGGACATATTTCTTGTAAGGTATGTATTTTTTTTTTCCCTACCTACATGTCTGTTGAAGATTTCCCTGATGGTGCATTAGCGGGTTACCTTGTTGATGGGATGACTGGGGAAGGGTTCCCTATGGCACACCTTGTTGTTGGGATGAAATATACTGAAGGTTTCCTTGATGGTGCATTGGCGAGTTACCTTGTTGATGGGACAAATTGAGAAGGGTACCCTATGGTACACCTTATTGTTGGTATTTTTTATTAGGAAGGGGACCATATGACCCACCTTGTTGATTTGAAAGGGTACCCTATGGCACACTTGATTGCTGGTACTATTGACTAAGAAGGGGACTATATGATCCACCTTGTTGATTTGATAGGGTACCTTGTGGCACACTTGGTTGTTGGTACTATGGACTAGGAAGGGGACTGTATAAACCACCTTGTTGATTTAAAAGGGTACCCTATGGCACACTTGGTTGTTGGTATTGTGGACTAGGAAGGGGATCATATGACCCACCTTGTTGATTTGAAAGGGTACCTTGTGGCACACCTAGTTATTGGTACTATTGTGAAAATTTTCCTTGTTGATTTGATAAATTTTGGGAAGGGTTAGTATATGACATTTTTTGAGGTCCATATTGTCCTATTGATGGGTCATTGCTTTGTGGTATGTATTGGGATGGACCTCCTTGATACTACTGGGCCATTGTTGCTTGTTCGATTTGAGTTGGTTTTCTATACAATGTTTCCCATAGGTTGACCATTGTTTTGTGAAAATATTGGTGGCATGTTTGGAATCTCCATGGGATCGGATATTTGTCTCACAACTGAGTTATCCTCTAGGGGAATAAGGTTAGGGTATTTGAGAGCTTCCACATTAAATTCTACTGGAAATTTGGCACCGCTTTGTGCTAATTTGAAGAAGTAAGAATTTGGGTCCTTTTTCAACAGTTTGTCCATTAATTTGAGCACCTTAGGGTTGTTGGAATGTTGAAATAGTTCATCATTTATTTCTTCCTTATTATTCAACTCTTCTATGGCCACGCCCTTTGTATTCTGGTTTGATTGTTCCATCACTTCTTGTCGTTTGTGGTTGATCTCTTCCTCAATAAATGTTTCTTTGTATGTGGGTCTCTTTTGAGGTGTTTCAAGATCACTTGGCCTATAGCCCCATGGGCCACATTCATCATTTGTGGTGTTTGTTGGTGGTATGCTAGTGTTGCTTTTGTTTATTTCCATGTTCTTCTATGTTGTGATCTCGTAGTTGTCATAAAAAACTACCAAGATTTTGTGAACGTTTTCATGACTCCTAACTATGGAAAAATAATGCTTTTGAATTTTTTTTGGATTTTTTAGTTTTAAAGAAAATGAAATTGCTTTTGTTTTTGGTATTTTCTATTGAGTATTCAAATCTAGTTTTCCCATTGAAAAGCGTAAATAAAAATGTCTTAGTCGGGTGTCACGATTGCGGTAAGTTTTTAGGATGTGCCCCTTGGCAAACTTTAGACTAGGATGGTTCTTCGAAAGTCAAAATATGGATTTCTGCTTAAGGATTTTTTTCTTTCCAAAGATCATGAAGGATGGATACCTACTGCCATGTAGGAGGTGGTAACATAGGTCTTTCAGTTGCTAGGTCTACTTTCTCTTTCTTTATATCTAGTATGTTTGTTGTGTTTCTCCACTGGTTTGGTGTTTCATTCTTCTCAAATATGAAACTTCTTAAACTGCTAATGATATCAGTTTCTTCACCTTCAATGTGTGTGATATTTGGTTGTAGGATGGGCATTGTAAGGTTCGGTTGTTGAACTAGAGCAACTGGTCGCCAAATGGTCATAAGGTGAAAGTGTGGATGTTTTGATATGGTTTTTATGAAGCTCAAGACCCTATGGTTTGAGTGTTGTTTTGGGGTGACACTATTCTTGGAACTCAAAATATTGAAAGGCCTGTATTGATATCTCACTTGTTCTTCTAGAGGATATGTTGCGGAAAAACTTACTTGAACTAGCCTTGAGGTTCAAGTAACAGTTGGTATCTTAGTAGTGTGGGTGAGGGAATAATCTAGGTTTGTTTGTTTTGATTCTGATTTCCAAAAGTAGGATGGAATGTTGAGGATGGATGAAGGACTATATGACCTATCTAGGTTTCCAATTGTTTTTTCCTAACAAGGATCCTATAAGCAGCTCCAGATCATCTTTCTAATTTTCAGCAAGATAGAGTAGAAGCGATGGGTTTTTGAATAGGAGTGACAAATTGTGAGTAAGAGCAGCTAGTTTTATCAACTACGACCTGCAATTTGTCAAGTGCGACCTTTGTATGTATTTATCCAATGTGGTGAATTACTTAGTCAAAAGCGAGCTATTATGGCAAGTGCGAGCAGATTTTCTGGCAAGTGTGCTGGAAAATATTTGTCAAGTGAAGCATAAAAGTATTAAGTGTGGCCAATTTTGCAACAAGTGCGCTAGTTTTTTCAAATGCAACAAATTTTCATTAGTGGAGTTTATGGGATAGAGAGAAAAAGTGAGGTTTTTATGGAAAGTGCAACCAAGTCTTGGTTAAATGCACTAGAAACAGTAGTAGAAGCGGCCTTTGTTCAAACTTGTATTTTAATTTTAGTATTTTGTAGTAGCATTGATGTTTTTCTTGTAGTTTTTGGATGTTTTGATCTATTTTGATATAACAGTTTTTGACTAACTCAAAAAGCATGTACTTGTGTGACTTGTATGTGTATGGATTTAAGTTGTGAAATCACGATACCCAAGCCATAGTTTCTAACATTTAATTTGAGCCAATGTAGCTTGAAATTAAAGCCTGAATATTTAGTAACATTTAAGGAGATCCTTAAGGAGTGCAAATATAGGGCTTCTTTTTAAAAGCATACACTAAGACAAAGGTTTTGTGATTCAACCATCATGTCTAGTGTTTATTTTGATATGTTTATTTTAAATTCAAGCATAGTGTTTGATGTTTTGAACAGATTTGGCAATTTTATGTGAAAACAAAGTACACCCTAGGGATAGGCACTTCTTCCTAGGTGGGCTTACCTCATGACCTGAAGGGATGATTTTACATGCAACGAATGGAGAGGCTTTGTACGCTTAACCATAAGTCAGACTTGGTAAGTAACTTCTCGAAAGTAAATTCTGATGCACCACTTCAGAGTATGATTTGGATAAAAGGGGTAGGTTCCACAAACATTTGGCTGTTAGTCACGTTTTGGGATTATTATTTTTGGATGTCTATTCATGCAAAAATTCACTCAATTAAGAGGTATCCTAGCCCTTGCAGGTTTTAACGTATCACACAAATACTGGGGGAGACATTCGTCGATATAGAACAACACCTGATGGGTGATGAACTTTCCTCACACCCACAATAATTTATATAGCGAACCAAAATAGAGTACCGCTTGGGTCACCTTTGAGTTCTCCAGCACGAGATGTGTCTCAAAAGGCAAACCCTCTAAAAAGGTATGCTTTGAAGTAAAAAGTGCAAAACTCAAGATCGCCAAAAAGGTGCAAGGGGAGAGAATAGTCACCTAGTTTTCCAAAAATAAAATACATGAAATACAATTCATTGTAGTTGGATTCTTTTTAAGTGCCTCAAGCGGTGTTATCCCCAAAATAAGGTGTGAAAAGCATAACAATTTATGTTTTTTACTTGCACCAATGTGAAGTGTTCTGGATATCATGTTGTCCCTCAGTATTATTTGGCATTAATTTCATAACACCAAAGTTGAGGTATCAGGTTGTGCACATGATGATCTTAAAGTTCAGTTCTTCTTGCTTGAGTTTATATATCCATGCTGATTTATCTTAGCATTTTCATATGCATTTGGCATAATTCAGTGGTGATATGTTTCAGCCAACTTGGCTTATGATCAGTTTGAAATAATAAAGTTCATTTGCATATTTATTGGCATTTTGGTTAAGAGTAGTGGTAAAGACTATATTTTAAGGTCTATTCAAAAAGTCAATGATATATTTTTCACAAGGCAATATTGTTCTCCAAACAGAATTTGAAATTGTTGTGAAGAAAGTCTTTTGAAAGGATGACACATTATGATCAATTGACAAGAGGTGGTAATGATAATATTGGTTTGTTCTAAAGGCACATTGACACACTATATTACTTTTACAAGGCAACATCATTGTGAGGAAATCTTTAAAAAAAAGGGGAGGTGGAAAATTGAATTTATTCAAAAGCTCATGATGAAAGAAGGTAAAAATAAAATTTTATAAAGATAAGTTTAAAAGAATCTTCGGGCTATTAGTGGTCATTATTTGTTTGACTTTAATGGGAATTCTTTCCCATCAAAATGCTCAGATGTGAAACATCATTATGTCAGATTTGAAAAGGTCTTTGAAAGTATTGGACAAGCATCAAAGGTTGATTTATTTCATTTGATGTTTTTCTGTTACCCTAATCATAATTGTGGCTATAAGATGAACCTGTTAGGTGTCAGTTTTGTGGGAAAGCAGTTGATGTTCAGTGAAGAGTTTTTTGGGTGTCTTCTGTCATTGACCCAGGTGTATTCTTCTCCATCATTTTTCTTTACTTAGTGTTATTTAAAATCGATGGGCATTATATTGTGTTTTAATAATCGTTGAGTAATTGTGTTTGATCTGGAAGTCACGACTGTTAATGTTGAGTTTTTTAAGTTTGGACTTCATGGCAATTGTCGTAGGGATGTTGTAATCAAGAGTTTGGTTTTTTCTTAATCTTGATGTGTAAATACTTGTTTAAAGCTCTATTCAGGTTTATTGTTTTAGAAGAACCTATTGTTAAGTATAAGGGTTTGTTTGCAGTATTAAATGTTTCTTTTGTTAATTAAAATCCTATCATTATTTTGTGGGTTTGGTTGTGGTTTTAAGTTGATGGGGTTATTATGTCGACTCAGTAGATTATATGGTAGGTATTTGTTGGTTATTTGTTTATTGATTTCTTTCCACGTTGGGTTTTGTATAGTTTCGAAGGATTATGGCTGAGCTTTGTAAGAAAATGTAGTTTTACATCTGGCAAAAGGAAGTTGCAGATTTGGTTTCATATGGAAGTTATTGATATAGGTTACAAACAGATTTTTGTTTACCTAATTATGTTTTTGAGAACAAAGATCATGTTAAATACTTCATTGTGCTCACATTCAAAATGATGAGAGGGTTTTGGAAAGCACAAAATATATCTTTCAGAAAGACAATATATATTGTTTTGAGACTTGAACTTTGTGACTCTGATTCTGAGGTCATTGTAGAATAGAGTATGTAATTATTGAAATAGAGACCAACTCTGTGTTTACAATTCTTTCATATTTGTACATTTTAAAAGACTATCAGTGAGATAGCATTATAATACTATCAGTGAGATAGCACTATAAGACTATTAGTGAGATAGCACCATTGTCAGTGAGACAAATCAACCAGTGAAGCTTTGTACAAAGAATATTTTCAGATAAGGCCAGTGAGGCCAAGTTCGAGTGGTTTTATTCCCCAGGAGGGTTTCCACTCAAGACAATCTTTGTGTCAATCTCTTATATGTGTTTGTTCATTATCTGTTCAGTTGGTTTATATTGCATAAGTTCATTCATGATCTGAAAATTGTTAAAAGAAATAAAAAGGGTTAATTGTTTGTTAACACTGATTCACCCCCCTCTCAGTGTTAGCTGTACTCCAACATATCAATCAATGGGATAGCAAAGGTGCATGACAAAAACTAATTTGTTCATTTTTAAGCCCAAAACTAAGTGTTTTCTAGATTTTGGTCTTACTTGGTCAACAAAAAAATGAATTTGAGTGTGTGTCAACAAAAGGAAATCGTTTGTTCGACAAAAAGAAAATCAAACATTCCAAGTATCAATTTGAAAGCTTAAAAAAAAATTTAGAGCACCAATTGAATTATTTGTTTGTGTTGTTTTTTTTATGCACTAATCTAAAATTTTCTAACTTAGAAATCTTGGAAAAGATTCATTTTAAAGCACTAAATTGAAAGAATTTTGTTTGTGTTGTTCTTTTTAGGCACCAAATGAAAGATTTTTGAACTTAAAAAGCTTAAAAGATTCATTTTAAAGCACTAAATTGAAAGTGTTTTGCTTGTGTTGTTCTTTTTAGGAACCAAATGAAATATTTCCTAACTTAAAAAGCTTAAAAGATTCATTTTAGAGCACTAATTGAATTTTTTTATTTTGTGTTCTTTTTAGGCACCAAATGAAAGATTTCTAACTTTACAAAGCTTTGAAAATTAAAGCTTCTTCAACCGTTCATCTTCCTTGTAACAAATGTGTTAGTTGTTTTTGGGATAACCATCAATTATACTTCTTCAAATCTTGCATAAATGACATTAATACCTATCACACATTAAAATAAAGCATTTGTTAGCATTAGAAATCAAATTTTAACATGCAAATTTCGAAAACAAATTAATAAGGAAAAAGCGCAAGAAACACAAGCAAAAGCACCCTTTGTTAGAGAGAAAAATCATTGGAAATAATCAAAAGTGCCCTCTGTCAGAAGACAGAAGCACTCGAAAAATTCAAAGGCACAAAGATCACTGTAAAAAGCGCATAAATCACTATCAAAAGTGCCAGAACCATGAAAGCAACTGGGAAATTTTTCTGGAACAATGCATGAGGATTTTTCCAGAACGCTTATGAGACCTATAACTTTAAATGTAGCTCATAAAATTGTTAGTGTTAAGGACCGAGGCCCCATCGGGCATGCTAGAATGTGTGAATGGGAAATCTATGAGTGTAAACAAGATAATTGCAATGAAATAGAAACTAATCTAATCAAAACAAGAATCTAGATCTATGCCCATTCACTCACGAAATGAAACTATAAAGCTAATGAATTTAAGAATGTTATTGAAAGAAAATAATAAACATGAACTCAAAACAATACAATCTTACCATCCTGTGTCGAAGTGTATCTGTATTGACGTATGTTGGATTGTTCAATTCAATACAAATCCTCTGTTGGAAATAGGATGCCATTTAATTGCAAATCCTAAACATTAATTATTTCATGTATCTCCTAAGTTCTTGGAATGTGTTCAACAACACTAAGATTAGGGCGAGATTAATATTTGATGAAATAAATCATGAAATCGACATTTGTAGTTATTCCTAAATTATAGGAACATGTGAGTGCACACATGGTAAGGTGACACTCACCTTGTGTTCAGGTAACTATACGGAGTAACAATTAACACTTCTGAATGCATGTAAAGATCCTAGGAGTTAGGATTTGATGTTTGCATGCTTGAAGTTTAGTTTAGTTTAATTCGGATCAGTTCAGTTCAGTTTAGTTCAGAATTAGTTTAGTTTAGTTTAGTTTAGTTTAGTTTAGTTTAGTTCAGTTTAGTTTAGTTATGGTTCAGTTATCTTCAGTTGCACGCAAGTGCATGTTACATGCATGTTGGTTATTTTGAGTTGCATGTAGTTAGCTTTAGTTAACTTGGAATGCATGGCTAATAACTTGAGTTGTATGACAAATAACAGGGACTACCTCTAGTTAACAGGGGATGACCATTCTTGCATGAATGGTGTTGAGTAAATGTTTCAGTTAACAAGAAATCACTTGGAGCCAACTTGGGCGCCCAAGATGATTTCTTGGATTTACCTCTTTTGCATGTTGAGATATTTCTAAAGTATTAGTTAAGTAGGATTACTTATGGGTGCCAACTTTGAGGAAGAGCTTTGGAATTATCATCAGAATGAAGGATGTGTTGTAGCTTTAGTTTGGGACGCCCAAATGGATGAAGCACATGTTTTAGCATTGTTCTTCATGAGATAACCTTATTTGCATGAGATATGGCGTACCTTTTAGGGATAGGGATTGTGCATTGTAATTGTAACTCATGTTGAGTTCACAAAGCTGATTAAAGCCTATTTATCTCAAGCAAGTTGAATAGAGTTGTGAGAGTTTTTATTGCAGGTTGTGAAGAAGATTGGTAAAGACAAAAGAAGCATTCTCAAGCAAGAATTGAAGCTATTGTAATTTAGAGATTGAATAATAGAATAATTCTTGGTGGAGTTTTTTCCCGAAAGGGTTTCTCCACGGTACATCTTGTGTAATATTTCTAATATCCTATCTAGTTCTTCTATCAACTTATGTCTACATTCTACAATAGTAAAATGGATTAATCAAGATAATCACCCACAAAGAATATATGTAACAAAGGAAAAGCTTATTTAGATCAGCAATATTAAAGTTTTACAGAGTATTAAGCTAAGAAAACACCTCATTTTTCAACATTTGGTATTAGAGCCAAGGTTGGGTAGAGTATTGGGACGCCTTTCTCTTAAAGTTTGAAGGATTTATAGGCTTAGTGGGAGCTTTTCTTATTTTTGTTATTTGCTGATTTTGGAATTAAGTTTTGTTACAATGAATTCAAGGTTAGAGATTGAAAGGTTCAATGGTTATAACTATGAAATGTGGAAGTTAAAAATGGAAGATCTTCTTGAAGAAAGAGATCAGTGGTTAGTGGTTAATAATGAGACAAAGACACCTACAACTATTTCAGATGAAGATTGGGCTAAGTTAGATAAGAAGGACAGAGGAACAATAAGGTTATGTCTTGTTGATGCTGTTCTTTTGAATGTTTCAGTTAAAACCAGTGCATATAAATTATGGAAAAGAATAGGGGATATTTATCAAACTAAGAGTCTCACCAATAAGTTGTATCTGAAAAGGCAGTTGTATTCATTGAAAATGAAAGATGGTGAATCTGTTGCACAACATTTAAATGCTTTCAATTTAATTCTCAGTCAATTAGCATCTATACATGTAAATCTAGAGGATGAGGATAAGTGCATTTTATTACTTTGTTCTTTACCAGATTCTTGGGAAAATCTAATTGTTGCAATTAGTGGTAATGGTGCAGATCCAAAGATGGACAACATTATTCCTACTCTCCTATAAGAGGAGATGAGGAGGAAGTTTAAGGAGGAAATCCAAGATGCCTTGTTTGTAAAAGGTAGGCCTAAGAAAAAGGAGCCTAAGGGAAACAAAGAAGGGAAGGGTAATTCAGAAGGACGAAGTAAGGTAAAGTGTTGGAACTGTAGGAAACCAGGACATGTGAAGAAGGATTGTAAGAACAAGAAAGAGAGTTCTGATTCTTCTACAGAGGAGTCCTCGGATAATAGTAATGATGCATTGGTTATTTCAGCTACTATTGTTTGTGATAAATCTTTGCTTCATGTTTTAGAGTAATCTTCATGGAGAGGATGATAGTCACGATGCCATGTGTAACTCGGCACCACTATTCAGTGGGAGTTGTTGGCAGTGACTTGGATGCATCATTGGTAAGGTTATCTTCATGCGATTGGGGATATGGTTTGTTCTTGGTTTAGAGTGGTTGCTATTATGTCATGGTTTAACTCCTGATTCTAGATTAGAGTTTTGGCATATTACATGGTTCTCTTGAGACTAGGATGTATAAGTATGTTATGATGCATGTGATCTCCTAAGAGGAGATGGTTAGATCATGAATGTCATGTTTATGTTCAAGGTTGGAGCTTTGACATTGATCTTGTGTGTTTCTCTTAAGTATTGGGTACAATAATCATTTGTTTGATTACTTCATGAAAGTGTTGTGTTGCATTTGGAGTTTGGCATGGATTGGTTGGTTACAGGTCCTCATGGATACTTGGAGAAATAGGTGAAGCTGGAGTTCTCTTGTGGTAAGAGAAATTTGTTAGAATCGTTACTTGTAAGAAAAAAATTTCAATAGAAAAGACCGAGGAGTCTACACCTTGGTTGAATGTGAATTCAACACACTCCATGGTTTAGCATGCCTCTAAAGAGGTGGTTTGAATACATAGGCTTGGGAAAGGTATTGGTTTGGTTGATAATGGGAAGGTATTAATTGAGAAAGTTAAAACTTTAATTAATGTTATAGATTATCTTATGAAACCATACAGATAAGTTCTCTTGGTTTTAATCATTTGCTTGGAAGCTTCATGATTATGTAGGTTGCATTTGAAGTTAGCATGGTTTGATTAGTTGGTGCAAGAAGGCCATTTGATTTGAGTCTTGTACTTGTTTTATTATTCCTTGTTTAGAATAATTGCAATGTATAATGTCAAGTGGGAGAATGTTGGAAATAGGATGCCATTTAATTGCAAATCCTAAACATTAATTATTTCATGTATCTCCTAAGTTCTTGGAATGTGTTCAACAACACTAAGATTAGGATTAGATTAATATTTGATGAAATAAATCATGAAATTGACATTTGTAGTTATTCCTAAATAATAAGAACATGTGGGTGCACACATGGTAAGGTGGCACTCACCTTATGTTCAGTTAACTATACAGAGTAACAGTTAACACTTCTGAATGCATGTAAAGATCCTAGGAGTTAGGATTTGATGTTTGCATGCTTGAAGTTCAGTTTAGTTCAGTTCAGTTCATAATCAGTTTAGTTTAGTTTAGTTTAGTTTAGTTTAGTTTAGTTCAGTTTAGTTCAATTATGGTTCAATTATCTTTAGTTGCATGCAAGTGCATGTTACATACATGTTGGTTATTTTGATTTGCATGTAGTTAGCTTCAGTTAACTTGGAATGCATGGCTAATAACTTGAGTTGTATGACAGATAACAAGGACTACCTCCAGTTAACAGGGGATGACCATTCTTGCATGAATGGTGTTGAGTAAATGTTTCAGTTAACAAGAAATCACTTGGAGCCAACTTGGGCACCCAAGATACTTTCTTGGATTTACCTCTTTTGCATGTTGAGATATTTCTAAAGTCTTAGTTAAGTAGGATTACTTATGGGTGCCGACTTTGAGGAAGAGCTATGGAATTATCATCAGAATGAAGGATGAGTTGTAGCTTTAGTTTGGGATGCCCAAATGGATGAAGTACATGTTTTAGCATTGTTCTTCATGAGATAACCTTATTTGCATGAGATATGGCGTACCTTTTAGGGATAGGGATTGTGTATTGTAATTGTAACTCATGTTGAGTTTACAAAGCTAATTAAAGCCTATTTATCTCAAGCAAGTTGAATAGAGTTGTGAGATTTTTTATTGTAGGTTGTGAAGAAGATTGGTAAAGATAGAAGAAGCATTCTAAAGCAAGAATTGGAGCTATTGTAATTCAGAGATTGAATAATAGAATAATTCTTGGTGGAGTTTTTTCCCAAAAGGGTTTCTCCATGGTACATCTTGTGTAATATTTCTAATATCCTGTCTAGTTCTTCTATCAACTTCTGTCTACATTCTACAACAGTAAAATGGATTAATCAAGATAATCACCCACAAAGAATATATGTAACAAAGGAAAAGCTTATTTAAATCAGCAATATTAAAGTTTTACAGAGTATTAAGCTAAGAAAACACCTCATTTTTCAACAGCCTCCATTGTGCATGTGAGAGCTTTGGAAAATTTGTGTGTGTTTTTTATCGAAGATGTGTTGAAGCTTTGTCAATGTTGATTAAGATCTTGGCATCACTTCATTGCATAAACTGTATTGATTCTTTGATCCTTTTTTGTGAGGAAAGAGGTTTGTTATATAGAAATTGTGACTCAGAATGAACGCTCAGGACTGCGTAGTAGAATATCTTGATTGATGGTCAAAAGATGTTGAGAGGATTTATATGGGAATAATCTGTGCAAAATAGATTACATGATTAGTGTGATTGAGGAATAGATTCATTAGTCATGAAATAGATTGAGCAATCAATGATTTGTAATTTTCTCAATCAGGAAAGTGGTTGAGAATGTTAGATTAATTGATTTAATTAATTAATCCTTTTTGGATTTGAACGTGCAAATCAAGTTTGACTTTTGCAAACAAAGTTGCATTAGTTTGATTTGATTTTTTATGATGATTTGAATAGTTTATTCAAATTATTCAAATTTGGAGGGAAAGTGAGTTAATTAAATTATTATGTTTTAATAATTCAATCGACTTAGGGGAAAAAAGTGATTTAGTGACATAATTAAATAATTGGTGTTAACTAATCAAGATGAATTAAAGTTAGATTAGGACTTTATTAAATAAATGTAATTTATTTAATTGGTCAAAATGATAAAATGTGAATTAATTAAATAATGTCATATTATTCAATTAATAGTGGAAATCAGGGTTTTAGGACTTTATTAAATATATGAAATTTATTTAATTTGTAGAAAATGGTGAAAAATTGAATGAATTAAATAATGTCATATTTTTCAATTAATAGAGGAATTTAGGGTTTTTTATGCAATTGATGCGAAATGCAATGATATTAGATGATAATTCTAGTTCGCGGGCTAGGACAATTTTAGGTGTCTACACAATGAATACCTCTAAGGCATCAAGACTCTCAATGCATCTTCATGTGTCCAAGAATGAATCCACACATCCTATGCCATGCTTCACATATGCACTCCTCAAAAAGACTCAATAATGATAGCCCACTCACCCAACCAACCTTAACCACTAAACATGTGATTACTTTTATAGACTCAAGCTCACACAAATACAACCAAGTGGTAAGATAAAACCATGTGAACACAAAACCACTAATCCCTTATTTAATATTGGGTACTAAGTTTTCATTTTATTTAATATTTTCCCAATATTAAATTATTATCACATGTCTCCCACACATTAAATAATAATACAATGTTTCAATACAACATAAAGTAGTCTCCAAATAATTACCTAGTGTGATTAACAACACCACCTAGGTGCATCACAACTAAATAATTATTTAATTACAACATTATAGTATATCAAATTATGCAATGGTGTACAACACCATATCCCAACACTAATATCTCTCCTATTTGTGAAGAAGATATTTTGGTGTTAGAAGATCCAATCATTAAGAGTCATGAGAATCTTGTTTCTCCCTCTCCCAATGCTTCTCCCACTTGGGAAGATATTGTTGAACAAGAGGATGAAATCATTGATAAGCAATAAAATCAAAGTTTGTCTTTTCCCAATACCTACCCTACTTGTGATGAAGTTATCTTAGAAGATCCAACCATTGAATGTCCTAAAAATCTTGTTTGTTCCTCTCCTAAAAACTATCCTACTAGGGAATATATCATGGTGGAAGAGGATGATATCATTGATACATGTATTTCAAACAATAGTAATATGGCTTCCTAATATGAAGATGCTAAGGTGAAATTAGACTCCCCCTCGCTAGAAGATCATCAAAATGAGGATAAATTTGTTGAGGTCATGAACATTAGATCTCCCTTGATTATAGGACCTCCAAAAACTATTTTTGGACCTCCCAAGAGTCCTCTAATTCTTGGACCTCCTAAGCCTCAACTTATCCTCGAACCACCCTCACAACAACCACAAGTCCAAAACAATCATGTGCTTATCCTAGGACCACCTAAAAATAAGTCGCTTAGATTCTAGGTGATATTTTAAATTTTACCAGGCAACATTGTAGTAACAATGTTTTACAACAATTGAGTTATAATACCATTTCTTATACACATAACACTAGGAATTTCTTATAATATCTTAATTATGAGTGATAAATGTTGGTGAAGTTTCCAATTGTGAGAAGACTGGTTCAGTGGCTTGCTTGAGCAATTTGAATTTGAACTCAAGCCCTGGGATTCCTGGAGCATGGCAGTTCAGGCAAGATATGGACTTTGGTTTTTCTAATTCAGCAAATGGAAAGGTGGGATCATGCGGTGTGGATAAGCTTTTGTCCCTTGGTGGAGAATTTGGGAAGGATAGGTCATGTGGTGAAAACATGGTCAAAGTAGTGCGTTCGGAGGAGAAGTGTGCAGGTGAGACACTCAAGGTGTCTTGTGATGGTTTCCCTTCAGAGGAGTCAATTCCTAAGTTCCAAAAGGATAAGACAGTGGCTAGTGTTGAAGAGTGGGTCCCATCAGGGGAATCCCATGTAGCTAATCCAAGTATTCCTTAGATTGAGCATGTTTTGGTGGATGAAAATCATATGGAAGGAAAGTCTTCCCTACTAGGTCAGAAATGGTCTAACCATTTTTCCTCAAAACTTAAAGGAAAAGGCATTGCTTCTAAGTCAGTGTCTTCTTCTAACGAGGAAGGTGTTTTCTCCTTTTCCATCCTGGATTCTCTTGTTGAGAAGAATATTACGAAGATGTGTTTCTCCCTGGTGGGTAAGGTGTTAGGTCCTCAGCCTAATATTGAGGAGGTGCGTAAGAAGTGGGCGCTAAAAGGCTGGGTTGAAGTTGTAGCTGTGGAAAAAGGATTCTTTTCCTTCGCCTTCTCCTGTGATTAAGACCTAAGAAATGTGTTTGCGAAAGGGCCTTGGTCATTTGGGTTCCTCTCTATTGTTCTTCATCCTTGGGAGCCTAGGATGGAACTGTCCAAATATCTCTCTAATTCTACTCCTATGTTGGTCAAGCTTCTGAATCTGCCGTTGGAATACTGGAATGAAGAAGTTTTCAAGGTAGTTGCAAATTCTTTTGGAAGGATTGTTTCTATTGATGAAGGCACTCATTCCAGGAAGCGGTTAGTTGCATCTAGGTTTTGTGTTACGATTGAACAAGATGTTGTGCTACTTGAGTTCTTCTTCTTAAAATCGAAGGTGGCATCTTGGAAGCAGCAGATTGTCTTTGAAAACCTCCCTTTTGCTTGCTTCAAATGTAAAAAGATGGGACATTGGGATAAGGATTGCCCTGTGCTTGGTGTCCCTCCTAAGGCTATTAAGTAGACTAAGGTATGGAAGATAAAGGGACCCAAGGAGGATCAAGGTGACTCTACTACTGGTAATGGTATGGAGGGTGACGGGAATACTGAAATTCATCCTGTTCCTCCAGTTGAGGCTGAAAAGGATCTGGAGAATCCTAGGAAAGGGGATGTTGATCTTTCTTTTTCTCAGGATGTGGACCGTGTTTCTGAGACTATGTTTTCTCCAAGGAGGATTGTGGTGGAGCTAGCTGTTGTTCCGCTGTCTCCTCTCCTGGTTGGTTCAGAGCCAATAGTTGGCAAAGGAGCTCTTATTATGGCTGACACTATGAGTAAAGATGAAGAGGGTTTCACCCAGGAGCATGGACGGAAGAAGAAATCTTCTTCTTCCCCCCAGCCTCATAAAGGAATCATTACGAGAAGATAGAAGATTGATTGTGGGTCTGAGTCTAGGGGTCAGGGTAGACCTACTTTATAGAAGAACAGGGAGAAAGAATGCAAAAGGGATATTGTTGAGGGGATCCAAAAAACCCTCTTTGATCTATGCTCAAAGAGCACCCCCTCTTCTTGGAAATGAAGATTATCTCATGGATTACCAGGGGGTTGAATAACCTGCATAAATAGGACCTCCTGAAGAATCTTGTTTGGGATCATAAATAAGACATCTTGTTGATTCAAGAGGTAAAAATGTAGATTGAAAAGTTGGAGATGTTAAAGAGTATGTTCTTTAAAGATTGTGGGTTCCATGGAGTTAGCTTTGATGGATCTTCAGGTGGAGTGACCACTTTTTTGAATGCTAAGCTATTGAATGGTGTCTCGATTGCTGCTGGTTTAAATCATGTTGAGACTAAGTTTGTTTGGATTAGGGATTCTTATTCTTGGGTTATCTCTAATGTGTATGCACCTAATTTAAAGAGGTCCAGGGAAAACCTTTGGGATGACCTTGGGAGTCTTAGGTTGAGATTTTTGGAGCTCCCCTAGCTTGTTATGGGGGATTTTAATACTCCTTTGTATGATCATGAGAAGGTGGGTGGGTCTCAAGCTAATCTTGATAGTAGGTTTGATTTAAGGATGTTTATTGATGACAATGCTCTTGTTGATGTTAAGTTGTCTGGACCAACTTTACTTGGTCCAATCGGTGAGTTGGCGAGTTGGGATGGACAATATTCAAGTGAGATTAGATCGATCCCTGACCTCAACTTCTTGGTTTGTGGACTTTGATTGTTCTTTATCGTCCATTACAAGATGTGGGTCAGATCACTTCCCCATCTCTTTTGTGGAAAATAGGCTTGGAAATAGGAAGATATTTCCTTTCAGGTTTGAAGCTATGTGGTTAAGAGACCCTCAGCTTATGGGTTGTATTAGGAATTGGTGGCAAGTTAACATTGGTGGTTGTGTGATGTTCAAAGTTGCCAAGAAGCTGAGTTTTGTTAAGAGGAATCTCAGGAAATGGAATAAAGAGTCGTTCGGCCACATCTTTGACTCTAAAATATTTGTTCTTAAGAAGTTGGATGAGATACAACATTTCATCCAATCGAAGGACCTTTCAGAGGAGCTTCAATTGTTGGAGGATAGTCTTCTTGCACAACTGCATGATATTGTCACCAAGGAGGAAGAATTTTGGAGGCAAAGGTCTCAGGCTATATGGCTAAAGTTTGGAGATCTTAACTCTAAGTTTTTCCATCTCATGGCTCTTAGGCACAAGTCTTCTAATCATATTTCCTTTATTAGAGTTGATGGTTTGCTATTGAAAGATGAGGAGGAAATTAGAAGAATGGCAGTGAGGTTTTTTTAGCAGCTCTTGAAGGATGATCTGGTCTGGGATCAAAGGAGTGTGGATTCTTTTTTGGAATTTACTCCTAGAATAGTGACGGAGAATTTGAACAAGGAGTTGATGGCTATTCATTCGACCTCAAAAGTCAAAGAGGCAGTTTTCTCTTTTGAAGGAAATAAGACCCCTAGCCCTAACAATTTTCCTTTTCTGTTCTTCCAGTCATGTTGGGAAATTGTCTCTGAAGATGTCATTAATGCTACTAAGGAGTTTTTTGGCTCAACAAATATCCATAAAGAATTTAATGTGACTTTCATTGTTTTGATTCCTAAATCTTTGAATGGTAAGTCATTTGGTGAGTTTCACCCGATTAGCCTTTGCAATTATTTGTATAAAATTCTCTCGAAAGTACTTGCTACTAGATTGCAAAAGTGCTTATTGTTACCGATTTCTAAGCACCAGAGTGGTTTTGTCAAGGGTTTTCAGATCCTTGATTCTATTGTTATGGTTCATGAGCTTGCTCATTCCATTAATGTTTCTAAAAATCCTAGCTTCTTTCTGAATTTGGACCTTCTCAAAGCTTATGATAGAGTGAGCTGGAGGTTTCTTGTAAATGTTCTGGATCAGTTTGGTTTTTGCAAGAAGTTCCTCCAACTGATTGAGCAACTTATATATTCTCCCTCATTTGTTGTCTTGGTGAATGGTTCTCCTTCTCCATTCTTCAAGATTTCGCATGGGCTGAGGAAGGGTGACCCCATCTCACCACTTCTTTTCATCCTGATGGCAGAGGCTTTGGGTAGTAATATTCAAAAGGCGCTTCAGGCAGGGGTTCTGATGGGTCTTTCTCCGTCCTCCAGATGTGACCCAATTACTCACCAACAATTCATCGATGATACTATTATGATGGGTTCATCCTTTATTAAGGAGGTTAGAGCTATTAAGTTGTTGTTGGCAGACTATGAGAAGGCTTCTGGTCAAAGGTTCAATCTTCCTAAGAGTTCGATATTCTTCCTTAACACTCTTGAAGCTCTATAGGATAAGCTTGCTAGAATCCTATTGTGCAAAAAAGGTGAGTTCCCATCTTCTTATCTTGGGCTCCCTTTGTGTATCTCCAAGATTTTGGATTCTTTTTGGTTGGGATTGTTGAATAAATTTAGTAGGAAGTTAGCTTGCTAGAAAGGTACACTCCTTAGTCAAGCAAGTAAAATTCAACTTATTTCTTCCACTCTTCAAAACCTACCCCTGTATGCTATGAGTCTCTTTAGAGTCCCTATTAAGTTTGAGGATAAGATGGAATAAATTATGAGAAGATTTTTTTGGTTGAGGGTTGAGTCTAAAGATAGAATCCCCATTGTGGCCTATGATTCGGTTTGCAGACTGAAGAAGTGGGGAGGTCTGGGTATCCGAAATCTTAAGTCCTTTAATAAGGCTCTTTTATCGAAGAATGTTTGGAGGCTGTTGAATGGTGATACTGGGTGGACCTGTTTGACAGGTAACAAGTACCTGTATGGTTTGGAGAGACCCTGTAACTTGTTGTCTTCTGAGGAGATTCCCTCTGGTTTGTGCTTTTGGAGGAATATCATTCTTTGTAGAGACCTTATTGCTAGAAGTGTTAAATGGTTGTTGGGTGATGGTTCTAAGATTTTGTTCTGGGAAGATGTCTAGTGTGGGGCCTACCCTCTTATTTTTCTTCCTTGGGCACCCCCTATTGTCCCCTTGTGTAAGTGTCTCTTTGGGGCCAAGATGGCTGATTACTTTGTTGATGGGGAGTGGAAGAATTTTGAATTGTGGGACCCGTCTTTGAAGATTCTGAAAGATTTCTTATGTAAGGTCCAGATCCCCTCTTTCCCGAGACCAGATAGAGTCATTTGGGCCCCTTGTTCTAGTGGCAATTTTTCTATGGCATATACTCTCTTAAGCTCTTTGGAAGCACCTCCTTCTCCTCCTTTCTAGGGGAAGCTGTGGAATAAGAAGTTGATTTCAAAAATCAATGTTTTCTTCTGGTTGCTGATGCAAGGTAAAGTTCTTATGCAAGACAACCTCTGTAAGAGGGGGTTTGCAATTCTGAATAGATGTGTTTTCTGTGAAGCTAGCAGTGAGGATGCCTATCATATTTTCCTTGAATGTGATTACTCTTTTTCTCTTTGGAGTAAATTTCTCAAACTCTAGGACATTGGTTGGGCTTTTCCAAATTCTCTTGCTAAGTTTTTCGACCAATGGTCTTACCCCTTGACCTCTTCCATTTTGAAGTGGTTGTGGGATCTCATGGCTCTGCACATTGCTTGGGGATTATGGAAAGAGAGAAATAATAGGATTTTTTGGGAGACCAAGCTTAAGGCTGATAGTCTTTTTATCAAGATTCGTCGAGCCATTCTTGAGAATTTTTCTCTGATTCATTATGATTCTCCTAGTTGTGTCCCGTCAACTTGCCTAGTTGGTTATGAGATGTTGGTGACCTCTAACTGGAAGATAAGTTCAATTCCCATTGTGAATTCCAATCCAAACTCAATTGCTAGATTGAACACTAGATGGAAGCCTCCTCCTTTGGGATGGGTTAAGGTTAACTTTGATGGGGTAGTGAAGGGTAATATTGGACCTGCTAGATGTGGGGGTGTTAAGAAATGATGTTGGAAGACTCCTTGGCATGGTGGTACTCCCATTGGGTACTCAGACCAATCATTGCACGGAGGCGGAGGCTGTGTTCATAAGTGTTAGGTATGCCATCAACAAAGGGTATTCCAAACTTTGGGTGGAAGGCGATTCTATAATGCCCCATCTTGCAACCTAAAGAATGTTGCATTGACTACGATAGTGTAATATTTTTTTTTAAAGTGTAAACATTAACTTACTAATTGCAAACATTCCCTAAGTTACGCAATGACACACTACTTGAAAATCCCATAGATGATAATACTATTTAACATAGCATGTATTTAATTTTCATAAACTTTAAATCATACATTGAATAAGATTTAAAATACATCATTTAAAGACATAAAGTACAAATAAGATTCTTACATTGCATTTGAAATAACATTACAATACTCATTTTCCAAATGAGGTAGGTCATATAAAAATGTACATTTACATATTACTAAAGTTCACCTTGTTAACAATTGAGGAGTGATACAAATATAAAGTTTCCACTGATACAAATAAGAAAGTACATTTCCGCTCATACGAGCTCTCCATCCAAGAAGTACTCGTTGCCATGAACAAGAACTGGGGACCCAATGGAGTAAGGTGCACGTTCCACCCAACCATGAGGTACCTGTAGGTCCACCCCTCGTGCTAGGAGATAGTAAAAAGGTTCCCTAGACATAACCTTCAAACCCTAGACACAAGCAATACCAAAGACAAAACTATACAAATATATCAACTTAATTTAATGGTTACATTGCTTCCAGAACATAAAGATCAAATACACTAAATTTTCAAGGTTACTGTTATTTTAGGTGGAGTGTCATCACAATGTTGCATAGGTTACCCTGGTGTTTCTTCCTAGGTTCCGGCCCCCAACTTGGGTTACCCTGGTAACCTCTTACGAAACCCGACCCCTCATGCAATCTATTGCGGAATCGAATATCTTTTAAAATAACAAGATATCGACTTTGCCATTCCAGGCCTTCTCGACTCATCCCCAAGTCTGAACTAGCCCTTGAGTCCATGAGTGAGGCATAATTAATCTAGTTAAAGGTTTTAAAATACCCAATGTGTTGATTTAGTTTTCACTGACTTACTAACTCTACATGAGTTATCCAGGCACCACTTTGTGTGCCAGCCCTCATAAGGAGCCACTCCCCTAAAAATAACACAAGGAATCTAAGTCCACTAACTAAGGTAAACAAAGTGCACATAAATCAAAATCTAATACCAAACATATCACAACGGACATCACATCTTGTTCATAGAACCAAGTGTCTAAAAACTGTACAAAACCATGTGCACTACCCTAGTTTACTCGAAATAAGAAACCATCATGCATAACAATTCCCTCATCAAATAATCATATCTGGAAGACTTACTAACTCAGTTAACCCTAATTGCCCAACTAACGTAACAAGAGAAATCATAATTTAAAAATCATTTCAGGCAAGTAAATAAACTATCGTTAGGATTTTCTAAATCCAATTATTTCAACAACACATCTCTTTGCAATTATTCAAAGTAAATATGATTCAATTTGCAATAATAAGGAAAATAAAATAAAACTATTTATTTAATTCCAATTTCCACAATTATGCATATTAAAAAAAATTCAATTCCCTATTACAATCATTTCATTGCATTTAAATGTTTCAATAACTCAACATCTATTTAATTATAAATCAACTTTCTTTTAAAATCATTTCACTTAATAAAATATCCATTTGTATATTAAAAACATCTATTACAACACAATAACTATTTAAACAAATATATTTAAATATATATATAATTAAATATGTAAAAATACATATAATTATATATATAATAATAAATATATATGTTATTTAATTATTTAACAAATTATTTAACAAAAAACTAAATTACATAACGAATAAATATAATATATGTATATATATATATATTACATATTATAAATAATATATAAAATACATAATACATATAATATATATATGTATAAAATTATATTTATTAAGTTGTATATAAAAAGAATAGGTCGAATTTTTGCACAGGCTATGCCTGGCAGCCTCCAAGGGAGGATGCGCTGCCTGTGGGTCAGCGCCTCCTCCACAAAACTGTGGAGGGCGCTGCCTCACAGCAGTCGCACCCCACAATGGGAGCAGCGGTTGGGGAAAACCCTACGCCCCTCCCTACATATATTATAAGAAATTAAATTTATATTTTATTCTATATAAAAAAAAATGAATGTGAAACTGCGTTTTTCTCACTTCCGCCATGCGGAATTCAATCCGTTCTTTTTTAAATTCTCGCCGTACGGATTTCACCTTTTAATAGAAAATAATATTTCCCAGAACAATACCACAATTTAATACATAAGAGTATATTTGTATAAGTATATGTATGTATATATATATGAATATATACTCATTTTGATCAACAAATAAAATATTATAATCAGGTAAACAATTTCACAGAGAATTTCTACAGGAAACTGAAAAATTTGACAATTTATACAATTTTTTTTAGAATTTCCAATTTCAATCACAGAGGGTTTCCATCTCAAATTATCAAAATATTTTCTTGTAAGTTCTTCCTAGAGGCTTCTTTTCCCCAAATAACACAGAGAACTTATTTTATAAATCTACAGAGAATACTTATGTTTTCTTTTAAAACTTTTCTATTGTTTTATCTGATTTCACTATAAAATCTTGTTTTTCTTGAAATTCTCACAGAAAGATAACAAATTTCTACAGAATAATTTACCGAGAAGAACAAAAACTTAAATAAAAATATTTCTTCTACAGGAAAACTTTTATTTAACAAATTTTAACAAATCTTCTACAAAATAAATTATTTTTACAGGCAATCCTTTCAAAAGACAATAAACTAAATAAATAGGGAAAAACCTGTATTCCTGTAGCTTGAAGAATTTGACTGTTGAAGAGAAGCTTTGCCTGCTGCGTGCAACTTCCAAACCTCTTTTCAAATCTCCTCTTTCTGAAAGATTGCAATCACAGAACAAATATGTACCCAAGAACTTCTTCCAAAAATTTAAATAAAAAAAAAACCAATAAAATTCACAATCTTTTCCAACAGTTCTCTCTGTTTTTTTTTATTTCTCGTGAAGTGTTTTTCTTGTTTTCCCCAAATCTCATAATATCTTCTCCGAGAGAATCCTCTACAAGAAATTTTGCAATAAATTTAACTAACACACATGGCAAAGAAGAAAAATATCTTCTAACAAACTCACGGATTCTTTCTTTCCACAACTATCAAGAATTTATTTCATTTAACAAAATTAAAGAATTTAAAATTCAAAAATCAATTTCCTTTTTATTTTAATTCATATTTAAAATTCTATTTCCCACAAAGCATTTAAATTTAAATTTAATCTATTCTCACAATAAAAGATAACTTTAATCAATTAATTAATTTATTTAATAAATAATTTTAATCTCAATGACTAAATTATTTTACCAATAAACTAAATTAATTAATTAAATAAAATATGAAGCTTTTATTTACTTTATTTAAAATTAATTTAAATAAGCATTAAATTAAAAGAACATTAATCTACCATTAAATTAACAAAATTAACCTTTCATAACAAATAATCCAAACAAACACAGATGAAACATCCAAAAATACTAGACCTAAACTGACAACATAATGTGACTGGGTTTGAGACTAGACTAGGAAAAACCTCGTTACTACCTCCCAATCAACACTGCCGTTGAGTCTAGACACGCTCAGACCTATGAAACCAGGTGGAGTCGGTGTCATGTACCTGCAATCCTGCAATCAAACAACTAACATATATATATAATCCATGATTCAAACACATCGTGAGGAGAAAATCACAGAAATCACAGGGCACTCGCAAGCAAGTGATGCAACTCCGTTCTCCACACCAATACAATATCACATCAAACTGACAGAATAAATAACAATTAATCTACCATAAGCATATTTATAGCAGTAACATTTGAAGTAAGCATCTATGCTAACATAAAGCATATAAGAAATAATTACCACCATACAATGTATCATCACATCACAAAATAAATCCACCATCGCTCTATAGTCAGTGATCAATACATCAAAACAAAGTATCAGGGTCTATCAAAGTGAAACATACTAACAGAAAACATAAGCAAAATGGAGGGGTACTACAGATTCCATGAACATCATAAATTATCTACATGGCACCCATCCTTTGAGATGGAACGTCGACCATCTTATCAAGGATACAATAATTATGTTGCAATCTTGTGATGAGACCCGAGTCTCTCATGTTTACCAAGAAGGAAACTTGTTGGTAGATTTTTTTTCCAACGAGGTTGTTAGCCTAACTGAATTTCATTCATGTGAGGGATCGATCCTTCTCAAGAAAGCTAGGAGTTTATTAAGGAATGATGATGTGGGATGAGGTGTTGAGACATTTATGGCCTAGTACCTGCCTTCAGTTTGCACACTTTGTGGGCAGTTTTCAGCTCTTTGGTCTTCATTTGAGTTGTTTTTGCAAGGGTCCTGTGAATTTTGTGTCAATTGCAATGGGTGGCGACAAGAGTCAAATCAAGTTGCACTCTTGTGGTGACATTCGAAGAAAGAAGAAACTCTAGAGTATTTTGAGCCATGGTAATTTCACTCCATTCTTGGAGAGATTGCATGGGCATGACCACAATGCCTCGACGCAGTTTGTCTCTTTCTGGCATAATCATAAGTTAAAGATTAAAGCTATGGAAGTGGAGGTCAATGAGGACTTGATTGCCACTATCATGGGAATGTCGACTGTGGGTAGGAAGTTTATAAGGATAAAAAAAGAAATGAAGAAGTGATGGTTCAGTTTGTCAAAGATGATGAGAGGAAGCAGTTAATCAAACTAGAGAGCTAGGGTTATGAGAGAAATTCCCTCAAGAAAATATGGGTGAGTGTTGCGGAGATCATGATGCATTACATGACCTTGGAAGGGAGGTTTAGGGCTATTCTTGGTCACCATTTCACACTCCTCAACCATTTTCGACATGGTTTGTTCATTTTGTTTCCTTTTTTCCTATTATCTTCTTTGGAGGTCTTGGTATACATGCATTTGAAGAATAGGAGGGCCCCTATCCTCCATGAAGGGCTTATCCTTCTTATTATGGAGCACGTCAAGGCTCTCATTCCAGCTTTAGCCATCAAGGGAAAGGAAAAAGTTGTTAGTGATCTATCTAGTTCATCGGGCTCAGAGTTCTCTTCGGAAGAGGAGGAATGGAATGAGGATGAGAAGGATGCTTCTCCTGCAGTTGTGGCTATGTCTTCAAAGAAGAGGAAGGTGGCTAGTGCTAAGTGTAATAGGCTGCCTAAGCGGCTGGCCCTTTCTAAGAGTGAGGACACGGAGGTGGGGTCGAGTGATTCTTCTCCCAAGTCTGTGGAGGTGGCTATTGGTAAAGTTGATGTTGGTGGTGGTTCAGAGGTGGGGACATAGGGTAATGTTGAGGGTTTGGTTGATAAATTGAGGAGGATGTTGAAGAGAATTTCCAATTTAAAGAACAAGGCTTCTGAGGTTCCGACCAAGGACCCTAGCATGGCAAGTGAGGAAAAGGATGTTAGTGAAAAGACGGTGGCCATTGAAGATTCTCCCATGCAGGACCTACCCAAGGAGGAACAGGATGAGGAAATTAGGGGTCTGGATGAGGAGAATGCGGAGAAGATCAAAGCCAAAAAAAATCCTTTGAAGGTAAATCCTCTTTCTAAGGACTTTTCTTACCTTGACGATGATGTTACTTCCATGTTTGATTTACTCAATATGGCTAGGGATGGGGCCACTGGTACCTTTAAATTGCCTAAGTGGACTCTTCAGGAGTTTAATAAAATCAATATTAAAATCAGAGGCTTAAAATAAAATATGAAGAATTTTCTGAAAGGTTCTATGCTAGACATTCTTATAGATAGAATGGTGGACCTTGAGGGTTCTTATCATGAATTTAAGTCTCTGTGTGAGGATAGATTGGTGACTTTGGATGCCAAGGTTTTAGGCATAAATATGGACATCAAGAAGTTAATGTAGGCATACCATATCTCGGTCAAGAATAGTGCGGACTCCATGGAAGTCCTGTTCAAGAAAATTAGCGAGCTTAGGGAGGATTAGGTTTACTTCTTTGAGCTTATGGAGAAAGAGCATGTGGCCAAGGGCAAGGGAAAAAATGCTGCTAAGGATAACAACAAAGGTCCTATTGGTAGAGGGTCAGCTGATTGGAAGAAAAATTTTGATGCCGAGAAGAAAGAGTTGTTGGACATGATTGAGAGGCACAAGAACCAATAGATTGAGGTTGCCAACACTTTGGGTGGCTTAAATTAGTGTGTGGTATTTTCCTTCTTGCTTTATGTTTCCTACTGGGGGTTGGTCTCTTTTTGGTTGTTTTGTTGTTGTGTAGCTGTTGGGTGCTGATGGTGGTATTTTGTCTTACTTTTAGTTAAGCACCTGCTGGTTTGTGTTTTTTGGATATTGGGTTGTTGTTGGTGGTCTTTTGAATATTTTTTTTAGCAACATTTTTTATCCTACATTATAAAGGGTTTCAAGTCCCTTCAAAACCTTTTTTTCCCTTTAATCAAAACACTAGGAATAACACACAACCAAGATAAACTCCAACATCCATTCCATTTCCTTAACCATATCTCCCACCCACACCTAATATCTCATAGCATAGTGGTAAAGAATATGACCTTGTAGAACAACTTTGCAACACTCTTGCTAAGATATCCTTGTGGGATTTGATTCAAGCATCCCATCTTTGTCATGGCATGCTTCAAAATTCTTTGCAACAAGTTGTTATCCCTCCTGGTTCCTAACTAAGTGATGTAGCAACCCTAATTCAAGGTATGAACTCAGTCAAGTTATACATTACCTTTCATCAAGATGAGTTACCTCCATTAGAAGTGTAAAAAAAAATGTGTCTTTGATAATAGTGGCTATTGTTAATCATTGTGGCATAAGACGTACCCTCATTGATAATGGTTCAAAACTCAATGTTTGTAGTGTAAGCCTTTTAGACAATATTGAAGTGGACAAGAGTCAAATTCAACTTTGATTATGTAAACCTTATTGTTGTAAGTGTACTTCACTAGAAAATGTAATGTGGAAGGCACTACATTCATTGCATGAATCCAAGTTCCACCTAGGAGAAGATTATATGAGAGTTCTTGAGGCATGACATGAATAGGAGTTTGCAATGTAACCTTTCTAGCTTTAACAGGTAATGTTATCACACCAAGAAATTGTTTTCCCACATTATCAAATCCATGGATAGATAAAGAATTGGGTTGACTCACAATCATAAAATTGTTTGCAAACTACAGGAGTGAAAAATCCTCTTATAACATTGACACCAACTATAAAATTGGAACCAATACAAGAAGAAAAAGAGAAGTTTTTGTCATCATTCACAAAACTATTGGATGATGATTGGGGTTCCTTAGAGTTTACACCTACATTCATGGGAGAATACAAGATTACGCACAAATCAGGAAATAAGAAAGAAGTTGTCATAGTATCAACATAACTTGAGTCATCAAAACCACATGAGTCCACCAATTTTAGAAAAGAAGAGAAAAACACAAATTATACATCCACATATGATGAGTGTGATCATGAGAAACCACCAAATCCAAAAGAAATAGAAAAAATTTATGGAAGAGGTTATGAGATTTTGAAATAACTTTGCTATAATGGAAAAGTATGTGGCATTAAAGAACAAGGTATTCATGTCCCTATAGAGCCTACCCCACAAGAACAAACACAAGGTCTTGGTTATTGTCCTTCAAAAGAAATGAAAATATCAAAGAAACCTTCAGTCAATATTAATGTCATCACACAAAACACTCCTAGGAAAAATATTTCATCTTCAAACACATGTCTTAGTGATGATTAGGGTTAATTAGATTTTGCGCCTTCCTTTAAGGGAGAGTATAAAATCTCACAATCTACAGAGTCTTGTGTATGTATGACACCTTATAGTAAGCATGAAGTATCTCTATCACAAAAGAAAGGAACATCTACTATTGATCAAGATAGTACCTTGTCGAGGCTTCTCCAAGCCCACTTGATATCTCTCCCTCCAATAACATGAAATAAATTCTACAATAAAAGCTCATGTTGTGCATATCATCAAGTGCACGGTCATTCTACCAACGAATGTAAGGATTTGAGTAATAAATTCAACATCTTAAGGATTTTGGTGCTCTTGTGTTGATGCACCTATTTCCTTTAATTGATAATGATCTTCAACCTATCATGTTGCTCATCACTATGTGGCATTATTAGCTTTATGTGTTTTGATCATTACCATTCATGGTGGTACTATCTTAGGTGCAACCATATTTATCTTGGCAGCAACATGATAGTCCTTGGCGGTTGTCTTTATCTCTATGCTTGAGGGGCAAGGATAACTAGTTTTTAGGAGGTGTTCATTCTTTTCAAGGATCCCCCTTCCTCTCTTTCTACTTGAAATACCAACATAGCAAGTATGTTGACATTTGAAGTGGGCGAATATTGTCCCCTAATCGTTGTTTGCATTTTTCCTTCTCAGTGATGATAGCATACATCTACATCTCCTAGGAATTGTGACCATTTACTTTGGAAATATTTTATTAACATTATTTCATTTTGGCATTAACATTCTGACATTTCTTGCTTCACTTTGTTCACAAAAGTTGAATTTAGTGTAGCACTAGCATAGCATATTAATCATGTTATGGTTCCTTATCAAAGTTATCAAGGAGTATAACTTTTGGTATGGTTGACATATGGGAGCCTGTAGACTTGGCATGACTTTCCCATCACCACTTGTTTTGTAGATTCACACCTTGTAGACCTAGTGCGTGTTTCTCACTCCTTTAGGATTACCTAGTGTATATTGGACTACACTAGTCCTTGTGAGTGTATTTTTCATGTCCACCTAGCATAATACAACTTTCTTTCCTATAGATACATGTGTTTCATAATTGATTTTACATCCTTATGAGCATAATTAATGGACATGGAACAATACAACTTGCTAGTCCATCAATCTTTTTCTTTTCACATCAATTTTGATATTGTATGATTATGTATCTTGTCTTGTTGCTTCATATCATGCATATCTGTGTGTCCCTTTGTGCTTATGTTGGTTTTCCATGGGATCTTTGATCCTAGGGGATTGTGCAACCCCCCTGATCCTTGTCATCCTATCCCATCGACATTTGTGCACTTATGCTTGAGGGGCAAGGATAACTAGTTTTTAGGAGGTGTTCATTCTTTTCAAGGATCCCCCTTCCTCTCTTTCTACTTGAAATACCAACATAGCAAGTATGTTGACATTTGAAGTGGGCGAATATTGTCCCCTAATTGTTGTTTGCATTTTTCCTTCTTAGTGATGATAGCATACATCTACATCTCCTAGGAATTGTGACCATTTACTTTGGAAATATTTTATTAACATTATTTCATTTTGGCATTAACTTTCTGACATTTCTTGCTTCACTTTGTTCACAAAAGTTGAATTTAGTGTAGCACTAGCATAGCATATTAATCATGTTATGGTTCCTTATCAAAGTTATCAAGGAGTATAACTTTTGGTATGGTTGACATATGGGAGCCTGTAGACTTGGCATGACTTTCCCATCACCACTTGTTTTGTAGATTCACACCTTGTAGACCTAGTGCGTGTTTCTCACTCCTTTAGGATTACCTAGTGTATATTGGACTACACTAGTCCTTGTGAGTGTATTTTTCATGTCCACCTAGCATAATACAACTTTCTTTCCTATAGATACATGTGTTTCATAATTGATTTTACATCCTTATGAGCATAATTAATGGACATGGAACAATACAACTTGCTAGTCCATCCATCTTTTTCTTTTCACATCAATTTTGATATTGTATGATTATGTATCTTGTCTTGTTGCTTCATATCATGCATATCTGTGTGTCCCTTTGTGCTTATGTTGGTTTTCCATGGGATCTTTGATCCTAGGGGATTGTGCAACCCCCCTGATCCTTGTCATCCTATCCCATCGACATTTGTGCACTTGGAACCCTCTTGACGTATATTTGTCTACTTTAGTGTGAGTTTGAGTGTAAGCTCATACTCTCACTAAAGTGGGGGTTAAATGTAGTGTAGAAAAATTTAATCCTTTACATTTTCACACTATGTTTGGGTACCTTAATTAATTGGATTTAATTAAGCTTCTAATTAACCAAATTATGCATTTCAAAGCCTTATTATTCCTCTTTTTTGAAAGAGAAACTTATATTAAACAATTGCCATCATTAATTTAAACATCTTGGAAATTATGTGTCCTAGATTTAGGTCCCAAGACCCATGGGTCCTCCTTAAGTCCTAGATCTCAATTTTTAATATGTTTTTAGTGGCATTTTAATGATTCAAATTCAAGTTTCAAATGTCAACTTTTGGAATGTAATTTTCAGTAAATTAGATAAACATCTATAAATACATAGTCTTTTTATCAAATTTAAACCTAATCAGTATTGTCTAGCATTAAGGCATCCTTCACAAGAGAAAATCTTATTATCAAGAGTGTTGGAGAGCATATTTATCAGTCATCTACAACATCAAATAAAGATCATATCATCATGACAAGATTCATGTGTTTTCATATTATGTTTTGGAGCTAACATTGTGATGTAGGTTTCAAGCATTCAAACATAAAATCAAGCAATCATTCAAGTCAATTCAAGCAAGATCAAGCTCCTTAGACAGATGTGTTAGACTTCAATCCTCTAAGGGAAGCCATTAAGGGTTTGGTGAGTTGTGAAATAGACTTTTTTCATTCATCAAATTCCTTTCATTTGTCATTATTTCATTAAATCAAGGTTTAATTACCAAACTATGGTTTGACCAAGACAAACCCCTATTCACCCAAAAAGAAACATTTTTTCGTCTCTTTGTGTGTGCAAATTTGCAAGTGAAGAAGAATTGAAATTGGATCAAAAGAGAAATTTTGCAAAGTTTTCAACATTTTTGTTAAGCCACGGAAACTTAGATCTCGAATTTATTTTCGACTTTCCAACAATGAAACCTGGGGCAAAAAAAAGCTCAAATCTTGCACAAGAGGACCCTTGAAATTGAGAAAGAACCTTGTACAAAAACCCATTTTTCCTTGGGCAAATGAGTCCTTATTGGAAACTCAAAACTCGTTTTTTTGGGTAATTTTTCCATGTTCTTCACTTCCCAGATCTACCAATAAATTATTGTTTCTTTTTGTGCTATCCTTAATTTCTACATTTCAAGTTTTACAACACAATTGAGTTTATTAAGTATTTTATTTTTATCTCCACAAAGTGCATTTCAGTTAATTTTTGTCATAAGGAAATAGAAAATCCTCCTAATAGAGTTGACTCACCTCAAGTTTGCAAGTCAATGCTATCCTTGTGAGATCTCTTTTTCTAATGAAAATAGAGAAGGTGTAAGTGTGTTTAAACCCTCACATACTCACATCCACCCACACTTAAATTTTTCTATGTTTTAGGTAGCTTCTCCCTCTTATCTCTATTATATTCTTGTATTCTGTGTATTCTATCTCTCCTAAAATTATTAAATACATATATGTATGTGGATACATAGAGATTCACAACTATCTTCCTTGAGATATTTCTTGGATGTGTTGTAGAAGATACGACATGGTGCTATTTGCTATCACACTTATCTTCTTGTGACTGTTTAAAAATTGTTGACTTGCAAAGGCTCTTCAACCACACCATTTACTTAGAAGCATATGTTGTCGCCATATATTCTACTTTAGTAGTGGATAAGGTAATTGTTTACTTTTCTTCACTCATCCAATTAATTTCTCCTCTAAATAGAATGAAAACATAAGCATTTGTTGACCTCTAATTATCAATATCTCTTACTGAATTTGTATCTAAAAATCCTTTTACACTCAACACTCTACCCACATAGATAGTACCATGATAAGTTAAGTAATAATCTCGAGTTCCTTTTAGAGGATGAAGTAGAACCAAGACATCCAATCTAATAAAATAACTACTATAGGTTCTAAAAAGATACAAATACAAGTGAAAAAGTAATCTTACACATTCTAAAGTACCACAACATGAGTCATATATACTTTATATCATTGTCTTATTGATACATTCTACCAATCAAATATGATGACCAAGAGAACCGCCAAACATAAATTTGCAAAATCATGGCATGTAAATAGTTTACAATTAAACCATATTGCAATAAGACACCATTAACATTGCAAAGATATGTGGGTATAAAAAACCCACTAAAATACACAACCCATATATTTGAAAGCAACACAACATGGTCCACCAAGAAAACTCAACACTACATAAATAATAAGAAAAATAGAGAATAATGTAGATTCTTCTTGATTCAAACACTAGATCAAACCTAGATTTAATTTTCCATAAATCTATAACTTAAGACAACGTCAACTTAGGAACCCATCAAGAATAAATAGAATTTTAAGTGAATAGGCACATACCAATATCTCTAGACCAAGAAGGATACAACCAACTTCCTCAAACCATGCACAAGGGATCCATGCAAATATTCAACTATTTTGCATCCAAAAACATCACATGGGATTCATAATCTAAAAAATAGTCTCTTCATAGATATACATAACCTTAATTTTTTGATAAATATGGTATACTCACAAAACCATCCATGTCAAAAATATGCATGCAAGTTTGAAACCACTTATCATCTAGAAGACCCATAAGTCTGTAAACACCAAAATAGTTAAACAAGAATAGTTAAATATCATAGATAAGAATAACCATATATTTTGAACATAAAATCTATAAAACACACATATAGTCAACCTCAATCTAAACCATACAAGCACTACCATCTAAAAGGAAGAAGGGGTTGTTAGGAAATCCACGAATCCAAAAAATATAACTCCAAAACCACCACCATGTACATGCATATGGAGGAATAGATCATTCCAAAATATTCCAAGTCATCTAGTGGCCAACTCCACAATCAACAAATATTAAATTCAAAATATAATAGTAAATAGTATTATCTTAAATACATTCATCTTTGCTAGATTTTGTGTTTGTGTTGAAACTAATAAGATTTTTCCATGTACCATCAATTTATGCTCCAAGCTAGGTGTTTATGTGTGAAAAAATCATTATGAGGATTCTTCATTATTCAAATATCACTCCAAGATGAGGAAAGAGGTTAGATTTGGTTTTAAACCATCTTGACTATTGGTTTGGTGTCCCATTTCTTTGTTTTATTGGATTTTTAGCATGTTGTGTTTTTTGGGGGTCTTTTTTAGGCTCGTTTCTTTTTCTTTCATTGTTCCATGTTCCTTGTTGATCTTGTTGTAAAATATTTTGGGGCCCTTTCAAAACCTATTTCTGGTTCATAGCTTCGGTCAAAAGTGTTTACCCTAATCAAAACTAGTATATATATCTTTCAAAATACATTGAGAGATATCAGTCTCATCACATTATAAAAGAATGATTATATTGATTTTGAAGAACTACAAATAAGTACAATATGAGAATATTTTTTCAAATTCAAGCTTAGCAAAGCTATTTTAAAATAAAAATCTTCAAAATAAAAATAATTCAATCTCAAACTTAACCAAATTCTACCTTGTAGTTTTCCCATGTAGTTTATTACTTCCTCTCTAGGTTAATTCATAGTTGGACATTTATAAGAGTTCATGGTTTTAATATCAACTACACTTTCAACCATCATAAATTAGCTAATTAATATTTGAAGTTGCTCCACTAAGAAATACTTGGTAATTAATATTTAAAATATAATTATTCTAAGGAACAAAACTTCAACTATGATACCAAGGCTTTGTCTATCAAACTCAAAATAAACCAATCAATCTATGAAGACACTTTACTAACAAGTCATTTTTTTATCAAATATTTAACAAAAAATTATTCTAAGGAACAAACTCAACTTTAACTACAGTACTAGGGATTTGGTTATTAAAATCAAAATCAGCCAATTAATCTATGAAGCCACTTTATTTATTAGTGGGTCTACAACTTGGAAGCATGCCCTTGTGGGTGGCGACCATAGGGAAAATTTTCTTGGGAATGATGACCCAAATTTGTTGGTGTTGGAGGAAAGAACTACTATTAAGCTTCTATACTCTACCATCAATATAATTATTTCCTCCATGGAAAAAATATTGGTAGGAAATTTCTTCTCCTTTCAACCCAATATTGACCTAGTTAGGAAATGGGTCTCAACCAAATAATAGCTAAAGGGAAGCATCTATGTTTGCACTATGGTGAGAGATATGTTCCTCTTTAAATTTATGGCATGGGATGATATCCTTTGCATCCTTACTAGTGCACCTTGGATCTATGGGAAAAAATATCTTTCTCTTTGTTGTTGAAGGTCGTGATTTGACCCTAAGGCAAATATGAACAAAACTACTTTGGTTTGGGTTCGCCTTTTGGGCCTCATGTTGGAGATATAGGACAAGGAAATATTTACTTAGATTGGTAATTCCTGTGGGAACGTCATCACAATAGATAAGGTTAAAAAATAGAAGACAGGGTTAGTTTTTGCTAGATTTTGTGTTATAGTTGAAGTTTTAAAGAATCTTCCAACCTCCATAACTATTGAATCTAAGTTTGGGAGATGGACTCAACCTATTCAACATGAAAAGTTAAGAGTGATCTAACAAAAATATCAAAATCCTAGCCATGTTATAACTTAATGCTCAACCAATAAAGGGAAAAATCAACAAGGTATGTAATTGATTGAGAAGCATAAAGATTGGGTTGATAGCTCAGAGGATTACCCCATTCAAAAGGATATTTTTAATATTGTTTGTTCGCCCCATGGATCCTTGGGGGATAAAAATTTACCTTGGGATCCTTCTCCTAATAAAACATGTTCGGACTATGTTATAGATTTAGATAAAAATTAAAATCAAGAGGTTGATTCATATATGGATAGTCAATCAACCAGTCTTGAGGTCTCTTCTCTAGCAGAATGTCATGGTGGAGAGCATGGTCCCTAAGATTGATATTAGTTCTTTATCATTGAAAATAGGGAGGATGGGGATCTCCCCCCCAAGATGGACCAAGAAGATTTAGAGAAAATGGTGAAAGGGGCTTCCCCTCTTCCATTGAATCCAGAATACAAGTCCCATTTGGAAAACACAAAAAAGAGAGTTGATAATGGAAATATTGAGAAGGAAAATATAAATATTCCCCTTACTCATAAAAAAAAAGATGTTGTGAAGGAGGATCCTCATACTAACAAATATGGCTAGACTATAGCTAAATGTAAAGAAAAATTCCCTACTAAGAAATTTGTTGCTGTAGGGGTGGATACTAAGGTTAGGAGGCCTTGTCAGTGGGAAACCAAAAAAAGGGAGGAAACTCATGAAATTGCTAATGGAAGGTAAGCTACCCTAGAAGTATCTTCCAATAAAAACCATAAATGAGGATTTTGTCATGGAATATTAGGGGAGTCAACAGTCCTCAAAAGAAGTTTGTAGTCAAAAGTGAATATTTGACAACAAGAATGACATTCTTCTCCTACAAGAAGTCAAAATTTCCAAAGAAAACTTTAGAATTCTCGCCAAAAATATTTGGAAAAATACATATTTATTCATTAGTGAAACCCAAGGGGCATCTATAGGGATTGTTACAATGTGGAATCTGAACAATTATTGTGATTTATACTTTGGTCACTCAAGAAATAGTCTAGAATTTAAGTTATGTTTTGTTGATAGAGAGTGGATTATGCTAAACATATATGCACCAAATTTGATAAATGTAAGAAAAGAGGTTTGGAGGCTATTTCTTTCTTGATTAATACTAACAAAGAAGCTTATTGGATGGTGATTAGATATTTTAATACCCCTTATATCCTTCTAAAAATTTGGGGAGAATTATGGATTATTTGAATAGTATGATAGACTTTGCAGATTTTCTAATTGTTGTTGGTTTGATGGATATTTATCTCCATGGTAAACTTTTTACCTAGACCAATAAAATATTGGGAGAGCACCTTATCTAGTTGAAGTTGGATAGATTTATCATTTCTTCAAATTGGGACATAGTTAACTATACAAAGCTTTCTTCCCTTCCTAGAACTGGCTCTGATCATAACCCCTTGCTCCTTAACTAGGATGAAATAGTCTTCAAAGGGCCCTATCCTTTCAAGTATAAGATAATGTGGACTATTCACCTAGAATTTATAAATTATATTGTCTCCTGGTAGAATACCCCAATCCAAGGGTTTTTTATGTTTAGATTAACCCATAAATTAATCATAATAAAAATAAAGTTAAGCACAAGAAAAAGTTTTCTTTTGGCAATGTCTTTGAGCAAAACAAAGTCATTTATTCTAAGTTGCATGACGTTAAAAAAGCTATGGAAAGTGGGGATACTTCTATGGATACCTCTCTTTTGGAGAATAACCTATCTAAAGACTAGAAACTTCTTATGAGGAAAGAGGAGATATTCTAGAAACAAAAGTACATAATTTAGTGCTTAACAGAGGGAGATAAGAATAATTCTTTCTTTCATCAATCAACAATCTGACATAGAAAAATGAATACAACTTCCAAACTTATTGATGAAAGAGGTGTTCAGGTGACTTCTAATGACTAGGTGGGCTAGCTTGCTACCAAGTATTTTGAGTCCCTACTTTCTTATCATTTTGTCCCCCCAACTCTTGTTGAGAATTAGTTGAATTGCATCTTATCATTACTCACCCATGAAGATAATATCTTCATCACTCATCTTATTATGGTGGAAGAATTCAAAGTTGTATTCTCCATGGGTTATTTTAAAGCCTCAAGCCTGAATGGCTTTCTCGTTGCCTTTTTTTCAAGATTTATAGGATATCATTGGGAAAGATGTTGTTGATGCTACTAGAGACTTTGTTAAAACTGGGAAGGTACTTAAACAAATCAACAACACTTTTATTTTCCTGGTCTGCAAGATTGTTGACCCTAATTTTGTGGCTAATTTCATACCCATTAGCCTTTGTAACACAACCTACAAGGCATTTTCTAAACATTTGGTGTCTAGGATTTAACCCTGACTTGATAAGTGTATTTCTCATTGTCAAAAGGGTTTTGTCCTAGGAAGACAAATCCTATATGTTTTTAATTGATTAAGTAGGGAAAAGGGCCCTGACCTGAGCAATTAGTACATCATGATAAGAACCACAGGTGGTAAGAAACAACAAAAACAACAAATCCTATATGTTACATTGACTACTCATGAAATTATTCACTCCATGGATAGGAGTAACACATAAGGAATGAATTTAAAACTTGGAATTTCCAAAGCTAATGGTGTGGTCTCTTGAAACTTTATATTTACGGTTCTTGAGAAGTTTAATTTTCAAAATAATATTATTAGTCTAATTTGTAAGTGTATTACAACTACCAAATTCTCAGTGTTCGTCAATGACATCCCTTAGGGTTTTTTTAGTATTAGTAGAATTATCGGGCAAGGGGACCCCTTATCCCCTTACCTATTCATTCTAATGGAGGAAGTCATTAGGAGAAATAGTATGACTATGAATAGAATAGGGGAGCTTAAATGTATCAAATATGCCACCTTCGTTCACCCTTCTATTTTCCAACAATTTGTGGATGATACAATCCTTTTTGTATATCCTTTTATCTTGGAGGTGAGAACATGAAAATAATTCCTAGAAGATTATGTTGTTATTATAGGTCAATGTATTAATTTTGAGAAAATCCATATTTACTTCTTCAACATCTCCTTGGAGCTTCAAAAAAAAAAATAACGATATTAGGGTGCACTGATGCTCAAGTCCTCACTACTTATCTTGGTATGCATCTAACAATTAAATAAGTTACTCTAGCTTATTGGAGCTTGGTCTTGGAGAGGATTCGAGGGAGAATAGTTGAATGGAAAGGTAAACTTCCTTCCCATGCGGGAAAATTCCAATTACTCAAAACTTCTTTGCAAGACATTCCTATTTACTTTCTCTCTCTATTCAAAATTCCTAAGTACTTGGCGAAGAAATTTGAACAAATCCAAAAAAATCTCTGGATTGGAGTTGAAGAAAAGAGAATATTTGCTCTTATCAGCTAGGATAAGATTTTTTTTCCAAAACTACACAGTGGCTTGGGGATTAAAAAAATATAATCAACAAAAAAGGCCTTACTAAATAGAGTGGGTTGGAGCCAAATCAAAGATAACAAGGAATAGGGATGGTTAATGAGGGCCAAGTAATTGGGTAAGTACTAAAATAATAAGTTCATTTCTGAGGTGGGTATCCCAAAAGGGTTTGTGATCTAGAAATATGTTCTTAAATCTAGGAGTTTACTTCTAAAAGTGACCAGGTGAAAAATTGGAAATAGCAAAACTATTAGGTTTTAGGGGGATATTTGGTTGATACAACAACCTCTATGATGTCACTAAACCTTTAGTAGACTAACAACCAATTCTAGTCACATTTTTGGCCTACTAGTCAATGATTATATATAATAATGGAACACTTAACTAAAAGAAATATTTATTGGAATGTTGCCCCCAACTAGAAGGAATTTATATGATAGCTAGGGATCTTCAAAAGTTGCTAAAAGAACTTCAAATTCCTATCTTCCCCAAAGAGGAAAACCTTCTCTAGGCCCCAAACAGTAAAGGTTGTTTCACTGTCAAGTTTTCTTATGGTGTGTTGCTAGACCCCCCTAACAAAAACATATTTTGGGATAAAAATGGAATTGGAAGTTAACTCCAAATTTTATTTATTTTATTTATTTATTTTTATTTTTTTTCTGGTGGACTGCTCCCCACAACAAAATATTGACTCAAGACAATCTCCAAAAGAGATGTTTTCTCCTCCCCAAAAAATGTGTTCTTTTCCACATGATGGAGGAAATGGTATCCCATGTGTTTTTCACTATGAATTGCTAAACCTATTTGGGAAAAGTGCATACATAAAATTTTATTTTTGTTGAGTCGTGAATGAGAACATGTCCTCATTTATTGATTGTTGGTTCCCCCCTTCCTCCCACCCTTTTGTACATGAACTTTGGACTCATACCCTGCCTTTTTGGCTTCGGTGCCTCTAGAAAGAATAGTTGTATCTTCAAGGATTCTTTCAAGAATGTTGATGGTGTCTTCTTTTCCTTCTCCAAACTTTTGATTGAGAATGCCTCCATTATAAAGGTGAAATCACTGAGTCTCCCCCTTCCCCCTCGAGCTCTCTATTGCTAAAAAATTGAGGCATCACAATGGGAATCAATAAAGTAGACATAACTAAGAATATTTCTCAATTGAATAACCTTTGGAAACCTCAACGATTGGTTGGTGTTGATGAGAGAAAGAGGGAAACACAATCTAGAGATTTGAACCCCAATATCTCTTATGTAGTTAGTTTATACCCCAGAGGATACAATGAGAGAGAAGAGAAACTGCCAAATGAAAACTATATTAACATATATTCCTCATTTAATTAACATCAAAAAATAACATACATCCATTCATAATGCATATCTATATCAATCCTTATATCTCTGCATATATTATATTATATCAATTACAAAGGTAGGTCTTATTTTTTGCTTTGCCTATATTCTTAGTCTTTCTCCTATCTCTTCTTACATCTATTACATACATATCTTTCTATATTGTCTCTTAGAGAGACATGACCCTTATCAAACACCTTTACCTTGACCTCCTATGTTGGGCTCAAGTTTCATAGATCATATGCAATAGCTTGCAGTAGGATTTGACACTACTCTGTGACCCTGCTAACATCATCCCCCATTTTTAAATGATGTCTTATCCTAAAGACATGATGTTTAGTTTTTGGGAAGTATGTTCTTATAAATAACCTTTAGCCTACGCAAGTGTAGTGCCCTAGTGTTTCTTTTCTTGTTGTAGGACTTTGAAGTGTCCTTGAATGTTGGTGTGTGTTGCCTCTACTTCCACAGGACTATCAGGTATCTATATTTTTTGTGTTGCATTCTTTTCTTCCCCAAAAATTCCTATTAAATGCACAAATTTTATACTTATTATTGCCCTTAATTATTTGATCTGCATCTTAATCAACTCCCTTTGATCCTAAACTTGTTGTAATTGTGTGTGTAGATTTTTTTTCTATGCTCTCATCGAGACATCCATATATTTTAGGGGGTCATAGGTAGAAGAACTTTGTACTATTTGGGCCTCCAACTAAATGATCTAATCTTTAATAATCTTAGTAATATTGGACCACTAAAGACAAAATTGATAGATTACATTGGATTATATTATGCTTTTGTCAATGTTATTTATCTGGACCTCTAATTGAGAATGTGTTGCTACAAAATTCTTTGTTGTCTCATATTCCTTTTCTTCAATAGTTCCTGCTAAGCGTCATGTTTTATACTAGCCTTTTGTGACTACAAATCCAATTATAGGCCATCCATCAATTGTTTGAGTTGTTACAACAAGGGAAGGGAAGTGTCCCTTTGTATATGTGGTATTCTACTATGCAATGTGTTCACTACCTCTTGTAGTTGCTCTGCACTCTTCACATGTTGTAATATTTCTTCTCTAGTTGTAGCATGAAATATGTCCCCTAAATTGAAGTTTTTTTAGTGTGGAGATGTTTGAAAAGTTCACTTGGGAACCCACAACTGACAATTAGAGTAGTTGTGGTGTTGTGTAGGTTACAACTTCTGTTGGACCAAGAAGTCTTTGATTGATTATATGTGGGAGGTAGATGTGGAGATATCTATAGTCTTTACTTCTTGTTCTTTATCATATCCCACACTTGGTTGGAAACTCTCTGGTGGGGATAGTTTTTGTTGTGTTGTTCTTTCCACCTCCAATATGGATTCATTGAGCTTCTTTGTGAGCTCAGTGGTTTCTTCTTGTATCTTTGTTATTTTAATTTGTTCTCCATCCATTAGGGTATCTAATCATTATTTTTATAAAGCTCTTTTGTTTGAACCCATGCTAGTTTCTCCTTTTTTGTAGTTAGGTTAGGCCCCACATCTTGTATTGCCTTCTCCCTAATTTCTTCTTCCTATTTTAGATTTTTTCTCTTTTCTCCCTGAGTGCAATAATTATTGGTTCTCGGAAGCCTAAAATGACTTCCTCTAAGATTTTGTTGAAATTTTTGGTATACTTGACCAAGCATTTTATTATTCTTTCCTTTTTCTCCTCATCTAGTTCTTCATACATATTAAGCACTTGTGGTAGCATGCTATGATAAATCATGGCATTTGTAGTTGTATTGACATTGATTGTCAGTTGCTCTTGTATCAAAATTTCTTATTGTGATATTTCAATAGTTTTCTCCCTCTTCTTCTTCTACTACAAAGGCTTTTGAACTTCTTCAATTTCTTCTTCATCCTCCTCTTCAACAATTTGAATTATTTTCCTTTCCAATGGTTTTTTTGGTCATTTTTTTTCTTCCCTTTCTCCGTACTCATTTGCACTAGGGTCTCTGAGACCTCTTGTACCTCCAGAGTGGATATCATTTGTGAAGATGATAGAGGCCCTTTAGACTATATACTAACAAATCTATGTAGTCTCCTTAACCTTCTTGCTACAAGTGTTGTTTCTTTTGGGAGTGGTGTGGAAGAAGAGGGCTATATCGACCCTTTCAATGTGCTACCCCATTGTCTATATAGTTGTTCATTGTTCTTTTCTAGTTTTTCCTCTACATTTTTCTTGTGTATACTATCCATAATCTACTTTTATGTCCCAAATCTCTCCACATTGGGGTTATTTGGTTTGCTTAATATGTTTTTTGCATAAGCATCTACTTCCCACTATGTCACTTCATAGGGAAGCATAGGTGTCCAAGACGTTTTTGGTTCTACCACCTCCATGTATGCATAGTTCTTTTCCACCAACAAGGCTATGTTGTTTATGTATTGTTTCACAGATTAATAAAGAATTTGTTCTCTAGCCTTCATTTGTTGTTGAAGGCTTTTGAAAAATCCTTAATAGGCGGTTGTATATGTTTGATTTTATTTGAACTATCATGTATGGTGCTTTATTTGTGCCATGACTATTAAGTTTGTTTTCCATGCCTTCCATTTGAATGTAGGTAATTCATTGAGAAAATAGAAAAATAGGTAGATGAGTAATGTACCATAATAGAAATTACAGTGAGAAGTCTTAATCTTCTAAATATTCTTCATTAACTACTCCCACATTACTTCAAAAAGGTCAAAATCCTTCCCTTCCACCATCATTTGATATGTGGTGTGTATGGTGGTTGTTGTGCCTGAGTCTTGCCGGCTTGCATTGTAAATTTTGTACGTGATACCCATTGTGGCATACCGCACTGCAAGGTTTATAATTTCCTTTACAATCAAGCTACAACCATCAAGTGTAGCACTAGTCAACTTGGTTACTCTATCATTCTTTATTGATTTCTTCGCTACTGTTTCTCCTACCATAACCCTGTGACAACGTGGATGGATTCTTTCATGATTCAGTAGGGTTTTTATAGGTAAATAAATTCATCATGCACCCTACTTAAAATTATTCCTACCCAATCATTTTCATTGCATAAATCTAGGTAATCCTTCCATATATTCAATATTTTCCATCCTACTTCATAGAATTGTGGCTAATAAGTGCTCTGGTTTGAGATAAGTAATGAACGATGAAGTTTTTCAAATTTTGTATGGTCAATTTCTTCTATGGGTTTATGGATGTATCTTCTCATGCATTTTGTGTACACCACATCTACTGGAATGTTGGAAAATTCCCCATATTTATCCACTTCCATTGCATTAAAGGGATACTTCTTATGCTTTGGGTGTGGCTTCTCCGAGATATTCATGAGAGTTAATGTTTTCATCTTGTATTTTTAGCTTGGTAGGGTTTGTAATTTGTAGAGCTTAGTTATTGATTAGCTAGAGTGTTAGAGTAAAAATTAAAGATATAGTGAATGAGCTAGGTCTTAAGTAGGTTTAGGATTATCCATTTGGTTATTAATTACTTTTTCCTGTTAAGTTTTGTGGGCTTTTCTAGCTGTTTATGACCTCAAATCTTAATGGTTTGATTTTATTTTATTTTTTATAGTGCATAATGTTCAAAATATTAATATTTCTCTTGTTATTCATCCTCCTAGTTGGTGATAATTCTTAAGTCTTGCTCCATTCACATAGCCTATTATTATATGATCTTTTTCCAATTTTCTTAGTCTTACTGCTCCAGATTCCACAATCTCATGTATGTAGTAAGGTCCTAACCACCCTACTTTAAGTTTTCCTTGATTTTTGAACTTTCTATCATATAAGAGGAATAAATCACCTACTTTGAAAATTTTAAGCTGAAGGTTTCTATCATGCCATGATTTTTGTAGATTTTACATTCTAACTGCAAATTATATAGGGCTATAAGCCTATTTTCATCTAATATCTCTAATTATTCTATCGTTTGTGCTAAAGACTCATCATCATCCAACCACAAGGTAAGTGAAGTACATAGATTAGGCATTATAAATTTCATGGGAACTATGGCATTAGTCTCATATAATAGTTGAAATGGTGTGAACTTACTAGTTCTTTTATAAGATGTGTAGTACAAGCCCAAAGTACCACATGTACTTTTATGTCCCAGTCTGATCTATTCCCATCACACATTTTAGTTAATTATGTTCTAACATTTAAAGCTTCGCTTGCCCCATTTTCTTGGGGATGAAGGGCGAGCTCTTATTATGTGTAATCATAAAGTTTGTAATAGTTCGACAATCATTTTATTTATGAAGTGCTTACCCTAATCACTCATGATACTTAAAGGACATCCATATCTAGCGATTATATTTTCATATAAGAACCTTGCAGCAGTCTTTGTGGTACAATCCCTTGTAGGTTCTACTTTTGGCCACTTTGTTAGATATTCCACCCCTATTATTTTGAATCTTTCTTTTGAATTATTTGCAAGAGGATCAATTGGACTGATAAAGTCTATCACCCATTTTTAAGGGGAATTTTTGTTAGTACCAATTTTAGGGGTATTTCTTCTTTTGTGATAGGTTTTCCTATCCTTTGACAAATATCACAACTCTTTGTGTAGTTCTTAGCATCCCTATAATGAGTTGGCCATGAAAGTCTAGTTAATTTGACTCTTTTTGTTGTAGTTTCACTGCAATTATTTCCTCTGGCTATGCCCTCATGTGCTTCCATTAAGATTGATTTCCTCTCATGTTCATATATAACTATTCTCATACTTTCATCTTTACCTAAATAATGTAACTCTCTTATCAATGTGTAAGGCATGGACTTCCACACTAGTGACTGTTTATCCGACAGTGAAATGTATTTAAGGAATTTTTCAGTTTACAATAGTATATCAATATCATGTAATTACTCCAATAGTGTATTTACCCTAAATAAATATTTTCTAGGGAGATCCTCTGGTTGATCCTTTAGTTCTTCTCTTGTTTCTACTTGAAACAAATAGTCAAGAGCTTGGTTATTATTTTTGGGTTTTACCATTATTTTAAAGTCAAACTCTTGGAACAAGAGTAGACATATACATATTTCGCCTTATATGATAGGCCTTTTTATGAGATATTTCAGTGGTTCATGGTTTGTGAAGAAGGTAAAGGGTGTAGACAATGAGTAATTTGTATGAAAATTTGTAATGCATAGACCATGGTTAATGCTTCTCACTCTATTGTGGTATAATTATTCTCTATTTTTGATAATTTTTTGTTGGAAAATGCAATGGGATGATCTTTGTTCCCTTTGGGTTGAGCTATTATTGCTCCTATTTCTATCCTAAATGCATCCACATGCACATAGAATGGTGTGCTCCAATCCAAAAAAAAAGATAGGGTTCTATTTTAGTGTATCAAATGTGATTTGACAATCTCCATTCCATTCAATGTTCTTAATTAATTTCTTTTCTAAAAATTTGTCCAAGGGTGCGTCAATACCAACATAGCCTCTAATGAATTTTCGGTGATAACCAATAATATCCTAGAAGGTTTTAACTTCTAGAGCAGTTTTGGGAGGTGGTAGTGTCATAATCAATGTGACTTTCATGGGGTCTACCATCAAGCCTTCTTTACATATTGTGTGCCCCAAGAATGTTCCATCGGATACCAAAAACATACATTTATTTAAGTTCAATGTTATTTACATAATTTTCCACCTATTTAACATCATCCTAATTATATGCACATGGTCTTTGACCAATCCATGCACGGTCTAGTCATCCAAATATACCTCCAAAAGTCATATAAAATCCTTGAATGCATTTATCATGATTCTACGGAATACCGTAGGTGCATTCTTTAGACCAAATGACATCACTCTATACATTTAGGAGCCCCATTTCAAAGGAAAATGTAGTTTTGGGCTATTCCTCTTCCCTTATTTTGACTTGGTGATAGTCAGAGAATGTTGGAAATAAAGGTATAACTTGCAGCAATATGAACTTATCAAAGTGATTACAAATATGAAACTGTGTTTACAAGATTACCATAAAATGATTAAGTGATTGAAAATTGTAAAAATGAAAGAAAAATTTGCAATACCACAAGTCATCAACACAAGTGACACAAGATATGCGTGGAGAAACCCTTGCGGGGAAAAACTCCACACCCAAAGAGATCCAATGTTTGTATTAATCTTCAAGGAAGTACATCAATACACAATCCTCTCTATAATCAGGTAGAACTTTGTCATCGTGACAACTTGCAAAGAAATTACACTAAGCATCCAAAAATTTGTAAAGTCAAAATCCAAAAACATTCAAAACATCTCAAAAATTAAAAAATATCCGAATCACATCAAAATCCCTAAACAAGTCTAAAAAGTCAAAAAGTCAAAACACCTCATCAAACTATGTTGTCTTTGAGCTTGAACATAGGCAAGGCCATCATCAATGAGCCCCTGAGGCATTAGGTCAGTCCTTTAGGAGTCTGTCACAATAAACTGACAATCCATCAATGTTCATATCTCATCAATAAACAATTACTAGTCAAAATTGGTCAAACTACGTCATCTTTGCGTGTATAACATAGGCAAGGCCATCATCGATGAGCCCTCAAGGAGCTAGGTCAATTTCCCTTTAGGTCTTGGTCTAAATCTCAAAAAAAACAAAAATATTTGAAAAACTTGAAACCAAAACATTCGTAAAACATTCAAAAAATGCAAAACTAACTCAAATAAACTAAAAACCTAAAAATTCACATACTCCCAAAACATCCAAAAACAACCTCAAAACATTGCAAAAAATGTCAAAAAAATTAAAATATTCCCAAAAAGTCTAAAAACCACCCATCCCATTTCAACTTCACCCACAATAAACTTCCATCCATAATAAATTGATTGTCATCATCAACCTTTGGTAAAACAAGTAGAAGCAAGTGTGACAAACAGTAAAGTGTAAACCTAAATGTAAAAAATCTAAAGTCTTGATCATGAGTAAATAAGTCGGTTAACATTTGTATCAATGACTTATCAAACAATTTGTCTTAGTCAAAACAACTAATGAACATGTCCTAGGATGCATCCTTCCTACAATGGACATCATCATCGAAAATCATCTTAGTTAGGTTACTTTTTTCAAGAGATATGAATAACATAGGTTGTTTGTTCATTTTGATTTTTTCTTATGATTTATCCTATTGAACCATTCCAATGACCTCTCAATGATGTCTATCAAAACAATTTAGGGAGAAATGAATCCATGGGCATTGATCATTACTTTTATTTTTTGTGCTTGTTGGATGTTCTTGTAGTACAACCTCGGCGAATACTTATCTTGCATGTGCAAGGTAGTCTCAAGTAAAAAAATGGCTAGGACATATCAAGTAAAAAAATGGCTAGGAAATATTAGGTTCTTCATACCTTTTGTGTGTTAAGTCTCATTACTTTGATGGCTTATTATTTTACATGGTCAAACATGGTTTTTGTATGTCAAGTATGAAAAAGGATACTCCTATATGTTTGTAGAGTCAAAGTCCATCGCATTAGATACAACGCCATCCTGGTTCTTAATACCTTGATGCATCATGTCTATTTGCTATATCAAAAATAAGGAATGATATGATGAAGTATCCCAATCCCTAAATCAAGTAGTATCATTTTTCTCGTCACCATATCTAATAAGTTCTCAAATGAATTTTGAATCAATCTAAAAGACAATGGTTAATCAATATCCATCTCATTCTTCTTATTCTTCTATCCTTGTCATGATCTTGACCTAAAAATCAATTTTTTTTCTCAATCTCTCGAGGGGGCAGTATATCAACATAATTCCTTCTGTTGGGGCATAGTGGAGCATCTAAAAAGCGCAGTCTTTGAACCAATGCAATAGGTACCTCGCTTCAAAGAGGGGAAAAATGTAAACACTAAAAATTGTCTTGATTGGTATTGTGCATCTAAATTTGATTATTGACACCATTTTCATCCTGATTTGACCCTTTTTGAATATTTAATTAAATAATGATAATTGTTTAATTAAATTCGCCAATTTCCTCTATTAATCAAATAATCAACATTATTAGGTTAATTCACTCTTTTCATACTAATTTTCATCCTATTTAATTAAATAATGTGAATTATTTAATTAAATTCCCTAAGTCTTCTCATTTGATTAAATAATCTGAAATATTTAATTAAATGTCATTAATTCCCCTTTTTAATTAAATGAGCTAATTGTTTAGTTAAATTTCTAAATTCCTCCATCATGTACAATTAAATAATATTTTAATTATTATTGACTAATTTCTTTCATCCCTCTAATTTCTCCCACTTGCATTTCCCATGGAATATTCCTCCATTTCAAATTCAAACTATTTCCCTCTTAAATAGAAATATCTTGCACATTCCTCCTAAATTTTAGGATTTGTGTTTCCTCAAATCAATTTGAACCATTAATTAAAATCATCAATCCATGTCAACTTTCAATCTCCTTCATGGATTGAATTCTTGATCCATGCCAAGTCCTCTCCTTAATTTGCATCCATTGATTAAGCAAATTGATCTTGGCCATTGATTCACTCAATTTTCCTATAAATAGCCTTCATTTCTTGAGAAATTTATTCACATTCATTGAGAGTATCTAAATTATACTCATATTCATAGCAATCCTTATGAGCATTTCATCCATTTTCATCTATTTTAGATAATCTTGCATCCATTTTCCATTAATTCTTCATTGGAGCATCCATCTTCAAGCTTGTTTCAATCAAGGGATTGGGAAAGGGTTGAGATTCCACATCAATCCATAACCAATCCCCCAATGGGATGAGGTTTGATGTATTAATTAGGTTTCCTTTTAAGCATTTCATTGGTCTTTGTTGTTTGAATGGTTTCCTAGCTTAATATTTCAAGAATTTCATTGGGAGCATGGCTTAATTAGTGAAATCTTGGTTTAATTTTTGTAATTCAATCATGTTTAACTTAGTTCATGATCATGTTCACATATTGTAATATATCAATCCTTAACTCCTTAGTGTCAAAAATTTGTTCTATTTGTGCAATGTATGATAGCAGGCCCCCGACCCCTAAATACTTAGGTAGTTTGATGTGAGAAATTCCATGTGATATGTGGTTTATTTGACAATATCTTTTGGGTATATGTTTATCATGATCTCTTTCATTTCCACAAAATTCTCGTGATGCATTTTCTTTACTTATGGTAGAATGCAAAGTACTCTTTGGCATTCTTCTTATCATGAATATTCTTCAAAATCCAATAAATATTTGGGAGTGCAATTCTGATTCTTCTTGCATCCATGCACACAAAACATCCTCGTGCTATATGTACTGTAACGACTAATCTCCACTACTATTTCTCCTTTTGAATTAGGTTATTAAGAAGTTTCATTTGTAGGTAGTTTTGATATTGTATAAATATTTTTTTATTAGAGTCGTTTTATTCCTCCACGTTTATTTTTCTATATAAGATTCATCTTGATTTTTCCCTAGGGGAATGTGGACTATTTTTTCTTCATTTACAAAATATATTTCTTCTTTCCTCGAGTCTACAATCCCATTTGTGTTGACAAACCATCTTATTCCAAGAAGTGCATGGATTGAATCAAAAATCTCCTTAATATCGACTACATCAAAGTATATGGTTTTTTTTACCCCCATAGCACTTCTACATTTCTCCAGGTCCCTAGAGTTTTCATACCGATACCATAAGCCGAGATACTATTATAGGGTGTATGTTCATGTTTTGGTTTACCTAATTATTACCATACCCTTTTAGGGATCATATTTATGTCAACTCCTAAATCTACCATCACATTTTTGAGTTTCTTATGATTGATACTAACAATAATCATAACGGTTTTATGTATATTTCAATATTTGCATAATTGTTTTAATTTTTGTATGAGGTTGGAATGTTTTGAAATTTGTATAGGTTGCTTTAGTATGAGAAATTTTTCAAAAAAGTAATTATTTTGTTTTGCTTCTTTGCATTGTTTATTTATAATTATTTTCTTAGTTTGTTCCACTATCCAATCATGGTGTTTTTTAGTTGGATGAAATTCTTCTTCATTTGTAACTGTTTCCTCCTCAAGGTTGTGTAAATATCATTTGTTGTATTAGTTCCCTATCTAGTGACCATTAATGCATTTTTATATTATGTTTTGGTTTTGTGTGGACTTGGTATTCTTCTTTTGAGTTGCTAGTCTTAGTGGTTTCAAAGTCAACTCGTTCTAATTTTTGAAATCTCCTTGCTGCTTGATTAGGTTCTTTTGGTACTTTCCTCAAGATTCTTGATCCTCTTGATGAATTTAGGTTTTGTAGTTCATCACTTTTGGAATACAATGTTGTGTTCTTATAATATGTTTGTGCTTTATCACAATTGAAGATATCATGGTTAGTACTTTTGCAAAACCCACATTGTTTCTTCTTGTCACCCTAACATTAAATAACAAAGTAGCCTTGTTTTCCACAATTAGAGAAGGTGGTGTGTGTCCTCCTTATCCCTCTACTCGGCCTCTATCTCCTCTTAACTAGCCTCTATCACCATATTTCCCCTAATTTTATTGGTTTTGTACAAAGTTTATATTTCTTTGGTTCTACCATTTTTGTACCCTGTATCCATAGTCTTGTAGATATATTGGTATTTATACCAATCCTTTTACATATTCCATTCCTATTTCATCATTGTAGTTCCATTGGTTTTGTTCCTCCCTTAGTCTAAATAGCTAAGATGGGAAATCTTCTATTGTATTCTCATCCATTTCTCCACAAAGTCCACAATAGATTGATTTATCTTTTTAAGTATTGGTTTTAGATCTAATATTAGCACATTTACGTTATTTTCTCCTATTTCTTTTGGGAATTCATTTCATAGATGTCTCTCTATAGCATAATATGTGCACCATATGTTGGGTAGTTGGGGAGTGGTATCTTGTTTTTCCATAATCTCTTGCCTTAGTTTGAGTTGTTCAACTTCAATCCTTAATATTTCTAATTCTTTATTTTCCTTTTCTTAGTTTTTCTCCATGATTGGTTTTCTATCTAGCACACCAAAGTCATTAATTTTCAATATGTATTGAAATTTCTCCCATCTAAGACCATTCTAATCTCTGGTGTAACTCCAGATATAAACCACTCATTTTTTTCTTTTTGGTCAAGGGTTTCTCTAATCTCCTTGTTACTTCTTTAAATCGTTTGTCAAATTATGTAATAGTTTCATATTTTTTTGTGTCAGTTCCCTTAGCTTACTTACCCCTCCAATAGGTAGTTCTGGGGATTTGAAGTTTTCCAAAAATTATTTCTTTACTACATCCCATTCTTTTCTATTTGTGGGATATGTTTTGCAGTACCATTTAAGGGCATCACTTTGTAGGGTACCGATGAAGTCAAACAATTTAGTATTATTCTAGGTTATATTTTCTCTTTGTCATATTGATTCTAGAAAAAAGATATGTTCTACAACCTCATTAGTGTCCTTCCCAAAAATGGGTAGTTTCCTAGAGTTATTCATCTCTTCTTGTTCTCCATGATCATTGTATGTATCTCTCAAATTAATGTTAAAGTAAGGTGTCCCCATGGTTGCTACATTATTTCCCCCAATCTCTCTTTCTACTGTCTTTTGATTATTTAATGGTTGTTCTATTTCTTCCAATTTTTTTTGATAAAAGGCCATAGGCCTATATATATTATATATTAATAGTAACTATGAAAAAGAGTTTTAGATTCATGGCTCAAAAGCCCTTATTTATCCCCCGATTCCTCCAATAATACAAAGTATACGAGGATGTCGAGATTTTACCCACAAACCCAGAGTTTACAATGTGCTTTTGGGCTAAGAAAAAAACAAAACAAGGCCAATTCGATCATTTCATTACATTATCTGAGAATTTAGAGTAGAAAAAAATGAGAAAAATTCCATATGCAAATTCTGAAGGAGCAGACTTCATTCCTCCATCTAGTCTACTTGAACATCATTTTCATCCTAATGTTTGTTCTTCCAAAAATTCTTCTAACTTGAATGGAATTATGGGTGATGCCTGGTCTAGGGGTTTTGTTTGTCCAAAGCATCTTATTATCCTTAGAGATGTTATTTCATTAGTAAATGACATGTGACTAGCTAATGGTGTCACTTTATTATTTGTTATCAAACTCACAGGATTTGATTTATTCTCCACTGCATCTTCCCATTCCCCTCATACTTTCAAAAAACTTCTCCTCACCAAGTCATCCAAATACTCTACATCAATTATCAAGGGTTGAATATTCTCCATAGGGGTAACCACCAGTAACCAATTATCGTATATTCTTATCTGAATATTCATCTAATCTGAATAAATAGTAGTTATTTTGTTTATGATTAGAGGCAGTGTCATAATCTTTATAACTTCTTGTTCCCAATTCTTCGATAATCCTTAATTTCTCCCTCTATATTATTTATAATTTGACTTACTTTTTCCATATTCAAACTTCCTATTTGTGGTATCTCTTTTCTCATTTCCTCGACTGCAGCCATAATGACATGCTCAATAGCACCCTTAGTGGCGTGCTTATCCTCTTTTCTCATGTTTTCTATTGTTGCCCTCCTGGCTCATTCCCTTTCTTCCTTGCTAGCTTCTTCCATCCTTCTGTAGTACTGTTCCTATCGATATCGGGTTTGTTTAAATCTCCTTTCTTCAACATTCATCTCCATTGCTAACTTAATTCTTTCAATATTCTCTCTTGCCCTTTTTTTTATCTCCTTTTCCATGGGTATTTTTTTATCTAGATGTCCATTAATCCTTATATATCACATGATTATTTTGATTTTTAAATAGTTACAACCTTTCAAAGACCTTTTTAGATTCCTTCCCCTTCCCATTTGTCATCCCTTAAGTGCTTACCCCCCTCTCACAAGGGTGGTACCTAAGAGTTTTCTCCACAGGTTTAAGAAAATTTTCTATTACTTTATTTATCACTATCAATTTCCTTCTTTTCTTTCTTTGTCACTTCTTCTTTTACTCTATATTTACAATGTTGACAAGAGAAAGAGGGAAACACAGTCTGGAGATTTGAACCCCAACATCTCTTATGTAGTCATTTTATACCCCAAAGGATATAGTGAGAGAAAAGAGCGATTGCAAAAGGAAAACTATATTAACATACATTCCTCATTTACTTAACATTGAAAAGTAACATGCATTCATTCATAAAAAAAAAATATCCTTATATCTCTGCATATATTATATTATAAAAAAATTGCAAGGCAAGTCTTAGTCTCTACTCTACCTATATTCTTAGTCTTTCTCATATTTGTTCTTACATATATTACATACATATTTGTATACATTGCCTCTTAGAGAGAGGTGAACCTTATGAAACACCTCTACCTTGACCTCCTATGTTTGCCTCAGGTTCCACATATCATATGCAGAAGCATGTAGTAGAATTTGGCATTGCTTTGTAACCCTACTAATAGTTGGTGCAAGTTGAATTTTGATGGGTTTGCAAAAGGGAACCTAGGCCTTGCTAGTGGGGGAGGTATTTTGAGATCACATAAGAGTAAATTTATTGTTGCTTATTTTGGTGGTCTCGATGTGAAGTCCAACAATGAGGCTAAGGCTCTTGTTTTTTTATGAGGAATCAAATTGGCTTTGTCCATTGAAATTAGGCACCTATATCTTGAGGGGGACTCCAAACTTACTATTGATGTTGTGTATGGTAACATAAACCTACCATGGAACCTTATTGACATTATACTAGATATCCATGATCTTTTGAAGAATGTTGACAACTATATTTCCCTTCACACTTATAGGGAAGGGAACCAAATGGCTGATGGGTTGGCCAACTTAAGAATCAACTTAAATATGTGGAGATTTTGGTGATCTCGTGGGAATATCTTTTTGTCTATGCCATTTCTCTTTTTAAAGGAATTATCATGCATAAATGATGATGCCTAAAGGTTAATGGGTTTTTGGATAAGTTATTTTTTCTAAGGGATCTTATTTGTTTTTGGATTTTTCCTTGGTTAGGGGGAGGTTGCATTCCCCCCTTCATTAGCTACATAGAATTTTGGCATGGATTTATGAGATTTCTCCCATGTTGACTAAGTAGTGGGATTTGTTGATTGTTAGGATGAATCGGGATCCTAAGTTTGTGTGCGCAAGGGCATTTTGTGATAATGATTACCAAGGTTGTACTGGTACTCCTTTTCTTGTTCGGATTCAAAGCCATGGCCAATTTGGTCATATGAATATTAGATGGCATCCCATTGATTAGGTCATCCACATTAATTATACATGTATGCATTAGCGACATATTTATCGATGGAGAAACTCCTTGGTTTATTGCATCACTTCTTTGTCAAGTTGACATTTGCAATTGCTTATGTTATTTGGTTTCCCTACTGACTTTATCTTTCTTTTAGGGGGGTGATCATGTTCGCATTGAGTTGCACTCTTGTGAGGATGTCAACAAGGACTCCATCCTCTGGCATATCTGCTATGAGGCAGGTATTGTGTCATACCTCAGATGCTTTAATGGGCATACCAATGGTTTGTCCATATAGTTTGTGGAGTCATGGAACAAAAGACATGTTGAGGTGGATGATGTTTTCTTTGAATTTAATGATGTTATAAGTCATACTACTAGGATGAGTTGCAATGGGAAAAAATTTTATCGGAAAAGAAAGTCTCCTAACACTAAAAACATGTTGAATTTCTTTGAGGGAAACAATTGGTTAAGTTCTAAAATTGGTTCAATTGCCATTAGTCCCTGACTCATGGAACTAGGTGTGTCTAATCATTATCAAATACTTCACTTTAGAGTATTTTAAATGTTATTATCACCATCATTTTGTGTTGCTTAATCACCTCAAGCACAAAATCCTTATGAGCTTCCCCCTCTTCCTCCTTTCCTCGTTGGAAAAGTATATTAGAGAAGATAAGGCCTTTCATGATAAAAACCCTAACAAACCAATTATCCTATTACATTAAGGGCTAATTTTATGCATCTATCACTTCCATCTCACCCTAAGCTCAACCAAACCCATTAAAGTCAATATTTTGGAGAAAACCCCTATGGGTCCCTCTACTATTAAAGGGGAGAAACCCAAGATTTATCTTGTGTAACAAATCCTAGTTAGTTCCCTTGTTGACAAAGGAAAAAACCCCTCACCTTCATGGGGTCATCATCTCAGCTCCCCACTAAAAACAAAAAGGAGGTGAATGCCTCCACCAACCCTATTCCATTAGCCCCCATGCAAGTCTACCCCCATCTAAAATGAAACCCAAGATGATGTAGTTGCTAATTATTGTTCCCTAAATCTCAGCCTCCCTGCCAACATGCATAATAAAGTGGGCCCTATGAAGAGAAAGCAAGAAGATCAATTGATCAAGAAGAAAGGTAATAATTCTAAGGATACCTTGGCCCTGATGAGAAAAAAATCCTAGGAGGGCTTGGGCCAAACCTTTTTCACTCCCCTCTCACCTTCAATTCCTAACAAACCTCAAACCACTAGCCAAAAGGAAAAAGGCAAGACTACCAAGCAAAAGCTAGAAAGCAAAATTGTTTATAGGTCTACCAAACTGGTTGTTGTTCAACAACCCTCCCAAAAAAAATGTTGATATCTTCAGTGACTCTTAGTATGAGGATGATGGTTGTAAGGAAGATTATAATATTGGGGATAGTTCGCTTGATCCCTCTCCCTTTTGATTTGAAAGAAATAGTCTTTTTAGTTATATGAATGCTTTGGATATTAATTTTGGGATGACAAGAGTTCCTAAGAATGAAATGGAGGGTATTATTGAGACTCCCCACGTGGGGAAGGGGACTCCCTTAACACCTCCCACAATACTTAATACATTGTGATTGAAAACACTGATACTCTAGACATCGAACAACAGTTGTGTTTGTTTAGTTCCCAAAATCTGAAAGAGGCGGAGAACCTAAAAGATAAACTGGATGAGATGGAGAATAAGATGAACCTACTGATGAAATTCAATGCATAGGTTTGCTACTACCCTTTTTATCATCCATGGTTAAGAGTTGAAGAAGCATGTGAATGGTGAGGATAGTCTGCAAAATTTTGAAGACATGCACAAGTTCCTCTCTAAGGATTGGGGTTCTCTGATCTCCTAGGCTATTGTGTTTTTGGTTTGTTTGGTCTCGTTGGATTTTAATCTTTTTTATTTTTGTGTTGTTAATGTGTTTTTTTTTCCCTATTCAAGGCTGATTTTTCTTTTCCCTCCAAGGCTCTGTTTGTAAAGGGCTCAAGACCCTGGTTTCCTGCTTACATAAATAAATAAAAAATTACTTGTTCATCAATATTTAACAAATGTTTATTCTAAGGAATAAACTCAACTTCAACTATGTTAGCCATAGTTGTGTCTAGTATTAATCAAACTTGGAGTCAAGGTCAAAACTAACAACTATAATCTTCACCCACCTAATAAAATTGTAATACATTCAACTTGAAAGAATTTTTTGACCTCAAATTTTTTTCTAGTTGGTGTCTAAATTGCTATGACACAACTCATCTACCAACTAAATAAAATATATTATTATTAGAATACTACAAAGACATGTACTCACCACTAAGTGGCACTTAGTTTTATAATGAGTATGCTTTCAACATAACCATTAAAGCAGTCAATCCTTTTTTGCTAAAGAGTTTTTGTCTTGAGTACCTTATTTTATATCTGATAATTAATTGATTACTTGATTATTGTGTGTACTATTTAATGGGGTCATTTTTACCTATTTATTATGATGAAATTAGCATATCTTCCCTATTGTTTGGCCTTTAGTATTGATTTGAGATATGATATTTGCGTGAGGGGGAAAATTATAGATGCAAACAAGATCAAATGTAATTGAAATCATAATCTAATCTATGATCAAGAACATAAATCTAAGATCTAATCCTACACTTACGAATGAAACTAAGCTATTGAAAACATATTAAGAAATCCTATGATTACCAAATTGAATTCAAAATGAAAGAAAAGTGTTACCATCCCTTATCAGAGTGTATTCGCCTAATGTTGGATTGCTCATATCACTGTAAAGCCTCAATAGTTCATGGGCAAAATCTTGAAGAACGATGTTGATGTTGGTTGATCGAAGAGATGTTGAAGCTCTAATGGTGGTTGTGAATGTTAGCAGTACTTCATTGTGCAAATGATGTTGGATCTTTGATCCTTTTTTTTTGAGGAAAGAGGTTTGTTATATAGAAAATGAGATTTGAAATAGATGATTAGGATTAAACAATGTTGCATCAAGATCGATAGTCAAAAGTTGTTGAGAGCATTTAGACATAAGTAGATTGTGCAAAGTAGATTGCACAATTTGTGTGTTTGAGAAATAGATTGGTTAGCTAGGATTTAGATGATCAATCAGGATTTAGATTGATCAATTAGGATTTAGATGGCTTAGTTAGGAAATTGATTAATTAGTCAGCAAATTAGATGGCTCAGTCAGCAATCATAATCTTCTCAACCAAAAAGTGGGTGAGGAAAATTGATTAATTGATTTAATTAATTAATTCCTTTTTAGAGTTGATCATGCAAATCAACTTTGACTTTTGCAAACAAAGTTGCATTAGTTTTTTTTAATTTTTGATAAATGATTTGAGTAGTTTGATTTAACTTATTCAAATTTTGGAGGGAAAGTGTCATAATTAAATTATTATGATTTAATAATTCAATTAACTTTTAACGTGATTTAGCGACATAATTAAATAATTGGTGTTATTTAACTAATTAGGATGAAATAAAGTGAGATTGAGACTTTGTTAAATAAATGTAATTTATTTAATTGGTCGAAATGATGAAAACATGAATTAATTAAATAATGTCGTATTATTCAATTAATAGTAGAAATAGGGTTTTCAAGACTTTATTAAATAAATGAAATTTATTTAATTTGTCGAAAATGATGAAAAAGTGGATTAATTAAATAATGTTGTTTTATTCAATTAATAGAGGAAATGAGGGTTTTGGATGTTGCTTGATGTTGCTCGATGTTGTTTGATGTTGTTCGATGTTGTTTAGGTTGTGTGATAGGTTTTAGGTCAATTTTGCATGTCTACATTTTGCTCCTCTTTGAGACAAAGTACTAGTTGCTTTGTTTCAAAGATTCCAATTTTAAGATCAAGTTTTTGAAAAAAATTATGCCCCACTATGCCTCAATGTTTAGTGGAATGATAGGATTCTATGTTGCCCCCTCGAGAGGCTAGCCAAAAATTTCAAGTTTGAGGTTAGGCTCACGACACTATTCTATTTCAGTTATGATGTATTTAGGATGAAAAAATAGATCTATCTCATTTCAATGTTTCTGGGAGCTTCTAATTTGAAAGTAGGAAGTTTCCCTAAGTAAAAAATTAGGGTTTCCTAAGTGAAATTAGGGTTTATTGAGGGTTAATATAGGAAATTAGGCTTCTAATTGGTTCATTTCTACTTTGATCCTTATGCTAATTCATGTCTTTGGATTTCCCATTCTGTCAGTTGTTGAGGAGCAATGCCAAGGATTTAGGGAGCCCCACATCATTCAGACCTTGTTCAGGAATTCAAATGGCCCTCAGGCATCAGTGGGCCGATATGTACCTTGTTGCTTCTCATTTTCATCTTGTTACATTCTCATATTGTGTGTACAAAGTTTCTTGAGTCAATAGCGAAGTTTTGGTGATTTCAGAGCATTTGCATCATTTTTCTTGCATTTTCTAGGTCAAAAGCTCGCACTTGACATGAAAACCCTAGCCCTTTCTTTAAACCCTCTCCTTAGACTTAAACTCTTGTATTTGTTTCATGCAGTTGCTCTAAAACCTTGCTTTTTCTCTAAAACCTTACATTTGTTTGTTGTTTTTTGAGCATTTGCTTTAGATCCTCGCACTGGCTCTAAACCCTTGCATTTTCTTTTAGCATTTTCTCTAAACCTATGCACTTGCTCTAGATCCTTGCATTTGATTTTAGCATTTTCTCTAAACCTGTGTACTTGCTCTAGATCATTGCATTTGTTTGTTTCTTTCTAAGCATCTACTTTAAACCCTTGCATTTTCAAATAACATTCACTCTGAACCTGTGCACTTGCTTTAAACCCTTGCATTTGTTTGCTATTTTCTAAGCATCTACTTTAGATCCTCACACTTGCTCTAGATCCTTGCATTTTATTTTAGCATTTTCTCGAAACCTATGCACTTACTTTAGATCCTTGCATTTAATTTGAACACTTGCTCTAAGTCTTGTAAACTTGCTCTAAACCCTTGCATTTGTTTGTTGTTTTTTGAGCATTTTCTTTAGATCCTCGCACTTGCTCTAGATCCTTGCATTTCATTTTATCATTTTCTCTAAACCTATGCACTTGATCTAGATCTTTGCATTTCATTTTAGCATTTTCTCTAAACATGTGCACTTTCCCTAAACCCTTGCATTTTCTCTTAATCTTTGCATTTTCTAAATATTGCTAGCTTTTGCTTTTTTTTGCTTACTTTTCCCTGTTTGCAACCCGAAGTCTCATTTTTCATCTTTTTTGTGTCGTTTTGCACGTTTAGAGTGAAACCCTAACATCGTAAGATAACATGATTGCAGGTGGTCATTTTGTTAGACAACTAGATCCAGATGGTGGTCTACAACCTAGTCTATAGAGTGTTTCCCTTTTTGCTGGGAAGTGTACTTGATATTTATTATGTTGTTGTTCAAAGACATATTGCAAACATGATTTTTGTATATATATTCATTGGCCTAGTTGAGGCCTTGTATATATGTTATGATTTTGTATTATCCTATCACACTTTGTTTCATTAATGATGATGTACTATGAAATTATCCCTTTTTTATGATGATATATATATGATATACCTTCTTCGATTCGACATCACTATGTGTCATGTGATGATTATGGATGAAGATGTATGATGATGTATGATGATGTATGTTTTTGTACTTTTTTGATGTTCACATATGATGTGAATGGATGAATCATATATTGTTTCATATGATGTTTTATTATGGATGATCAATATATCATTTTGATATACGATGTTTGTATGATTTTGATATATGATGGATGTATGTCCGATACATGACACATGATGTTTTTATTGGTTTATTATCATCATGATATGTATTGAAGATATTGTGGATGGAGTATGGATATGGTACTAATGCATTTGTGATGCATGATGTATGTTACAAGAAATATTTGATGATAGATAGAGATCTGATGTTGTTAGTAGTTGATGATTTGCTTTCGCTCTACTTGGAGGCTTCGTAGTTTTGAACAATCTTGTTTTATGTAGCAAACATATATGATGCACTAGGGTATTAATGACCAATGTGACATTATATCCATTGTGTGGAATTTGTCTCTACAAACAAAGAGTATTCTTGTTCATACCAGACATACGATTTTTTTTTTTAAGTATATGGTTTGGGTTGTACTAAAAAAATTTTGGACCAACCACACAGAGAGGTATAGAACAACTAATATGCAAATGCTACACAAATTTTAGACCATATACATAGAGAGGTATGAAATACCTAACATGCAACTGCTACACGAATTTTAGACCATTTACACATAGAGGTATGAAATACCTAACATGCAACTGCTACACAAATTGTTTCAACACAACTTCCATACACTCAATAAAGCAAGTATTCACCATGATAGTATCACAAAAACATCTTACAAAAAACAAACTGAAATGATGCTCAATTGCCCCCATTTCTTCTTCTCTAAATCCTTATGGACATCCTCGAGAGATCCTAGGAACGATTCAATAAAATAAATCGAAAAGATATACTATAAAAAGATAAAACAAAGTTACAATATCACATTTCATAGTTTTTTGGGGTGGGGCTATTATCTATTGTTTATCATGTCTATTGTAGGAACGGATCCGTTAAGACATCTCTCAGGATGTTGTTGGTACTTGTGAAAAAGATAAGTAGTTGATACTTTGGCTTTGTTTCCATCTATTTTGTGATAAAATATTTGTGATTGTTTTCTTGAAGGTTCTAGCTTTTGATGTTTGATTTGTTTGTTTGTCTATTTTGTCAAAGGGTGAGTTTGACGATTTGTTTATTATGGGTGAACATTTTATTGTGGATTGTGATGACAGGGTGGGTCCTTTTGATTTTATGAGTTTTATGAGGTTTTTTTTGTTGTTTTCGGGGGACTAACCTAGGGCCTCAGGGGCTCATCAAAGATAAGCCTTTCCTACATTGTACACGCAGAGGCTTGTAGTTTGCTTGGTTTTGAATGTTTTTGGTCTTTTCTATTTTGTGAATGTTTTTGGATTTTGTATTTTTGACTAAAATAAAGCTTTATAGAAACCTAAGGGGACTGACCTAGGGTCTCAAGGGTTGCTAAGACTTTCCTACATTATACACACAAAGACCACATAGTTGAATTGTTTGACTCAAAGCATAAACTTTTTTTGGGTAAACAACATTGATAATCTGGATTGATATTCCACTTTTGTGTCTAGAGGATCTATTGTGGGAAAATTTACTTGAACTAGTTGTAGGGTTCAAGAAAATGTTGATATCTTATTTTGTTTGAGTGAAGGAATAACCCAATGATGTTTGTTTTTGATGTTTTTCAAATGTTTTTGATTTTTTGTTGTTTTTCAAATGTTTTTGATTTTTGTTGTTTTTGACTGTTTTTGGATTTTGAATTTTCATGACCATGATAGGACATTCTGAGATCTAATCTATGACCAGCTTCAAGAAGTTTCCCCTAGTTGGAGATAAGATGACTTGTCTCAATCAATAGCAATCCATGGTTGGATACACGTTTTATGAAATGGATGGGTGGATGTTTTGGATAGTATCAATAGATAATGGTGCGAGTATTATTCAAACATAGTGCCTGTTTGCCAGGTTTTCACTATGGTACGTGTTCTAGAAGCGCCACAAAGTGGTTTTCTCTTAAAGAATGCTTTATTTCTCTTTATTGTTTTTCTTGCTTTTTGAAAAAAAAATTGTATTTTTTTATCCTTTTTGTATTTTTTGGATTTTTACCCTCTTTCCTGTAGTGGAAGATATTGAGAACTTGGATTGATATTTCACAATGTTTTTCTAGAGGATATGTTGTGGTAAATTCACTTAAACTAGTTGTGAGGTTCAAGAAACTATTGATATCTTAGAAATTTTGAGTGGAGGAATAATCCACGTTGTTGGTATCTTTGAAGGTTACCTTGGTAGTGCGTTGGTGGTACACCTTGTTCTTGGGATGAGCTATTTAGAAGGTTACCCTAGTATTGCTAAGATTTTGAAAAATTGCATTGATATTTCACTTTATTTTTCTAGAGGATATCTTGTGAAAAATCTTACTTGAACTAGTCGTGAGGTTCAAGCAACTATTGATATCTTAGAAATTTTGAGTAAAGGAATAATCCATGTTATTGGTATCTTTGAAGGTTACCTTGGTAGTGCATTGTTGGTACACCTTGTTGTTGGGATGAACTATTTCAAAGGTTACCTTGATAGTGCGTTGGTGGGATACCTTGTTGATGGTACGAATTGCAAAGGGTACCATGTGGCACACCTTGTTGCTTGGACAATGCCTAGATCACAATATGAGCTAGAAGACATAGATCAAGATTTATTCTAAAGCAAAACATAAGTAATTTTCCTCCAGTGTCTAGCAATGTAGGTGATGGATTATCTTATGATAGGATAACATGTTTGGATAGAGTATGCCCCTTCAGAAAATGCATCATGGCTCAGATAATGCTAGATAGGATAGGATCAATGATAGTGACCCATGTCAAGATTTTTTCCATAAGCTAGTGTAAAGTGTACACCACACATTTGTCAAGATCAAGGTACGTTGGATTGGGATAAAAAAATGGATTGGATTTATTATGGATCAGTTGAGATGCTTCTACTTGAAATGGTGCATGTAGATGATTGATTCTTACACATGATGCATGTTTGCCAGGTTTTCATCATTGTACTTGCCCAAAGTGTCACCATAGTGGTTTTCACTAGAGGACGATTTTTCTCTTGACTATTTTTTTTTTTTTTTGATGTCACACAAGATGCTTGTTTACCAGGTTTTCATCATGGTGACAATTTTTTTTCTCATGTTTGAACCACCTAGTGGTGTTGATGTAGACGTTGCTGGTGTTGATATGGTTGTTGTTGCTATCATGACATGCCAATGATATCCTACTTGGAGGAGTTGTTTTGGTAGGATACGGGTGCTTGAATGTAACCCTTGATAATTCTTATCTTCCTCGTCGATACCAAAGTTAACTTTACCTTGATGTGCACATCGTGATAGAGTGCCCTTAGAATCCTTATGATAAAGAGTTACTACCAACACATGGTTAATACGAGATTTGGATATCTTGGATGGAAAAATGCATTGAGGGATATGATATTCAGATGGATTGGTTGACAGTTTAGAACCTTTGACTCTCCAAACTTGGGATGATGAGCAATGATGGGTGGATATGGAGATTCGATTGGGACCAATGTCTTGATATACCTTGTAGGTCACTCTTGAAGCTTTCTTTTGCATTGCTGGACTTTTTTGATGGATGAACTTCCCTTTTTGATTTTTGTAGATAGTTTCTCTGATTGATGGAGTTTGATATGGATGATTTTCTTGCTTTTTCTTTTGTATCCATTTGAATCTTTCTTGTCCATTTTGTTTTTCTGATTTTTTTGCTTCAATGACTTGTTTCATTCTTGGGTATAGCTTTTTCTCTTGTTGTTGGTCCTAATTAGAGGGTGGAAAAATACATGGATGATGATTCATGTTATGGATGTTTGTAGCGTTGGTAGCAATTTCATCATAAGGAATCTTTGTGCTCTCTATGTTGATGCTTGCATTAGATAAAGTTGACCCTAGTTTTATAGAGGTATCCCTGATATGTTTAGATCCCTTACTTGTTGAATAACCAAGATCTTGAAGCTTAGGATTTTTGATAATCTACACTGGTACTAGGATACCCTATTCCTATAGGCCTACTCCTCTACCTTGATGATGCATCTGTTGAAATTTTTTATTTGCAATAGTATATGTCTTACCTTGGAAACAAGGTGTTAGTGCTTCTCTGCTCTGTTGCTAATCTTCAAATTTGATAGCTTCTTCATTGATAGGATCCTTCATAGGTAGGATAACATCTTGATTGATATTTTTGGCTTGATCCTATGAAATATCAAACTTTGATGGTTCTTCAGAATATATCAGTGCTTCTTTGATTTTTGTATACCCACCACTTTGTTGGTCATGATTGTTATTTATCTTTGTTGATCTTAAGATAATGTGCTCCATATTTTCATGCTCGATGTCTTCAACCTTCCTGGAGGATGTTTCTAATTTTAATGCTTCTTCTTGATCAATTTCTAGTATGTCTATAGATTTTTTCATGCTTTGATCATGTGTAAAGATGTTAAGAGTAGGTGACTCTTGTTCCTTGGTAATGATAAGAGTATGAGACTCTTTTTTTGGATGAAGATCATCTACATGTCCATTAGGAGTAAGTATCTCATGGGTGGATGTATGTGTGCTTGGAATATGGATGTGTTCTTCTTTTCGAAAACCTTGGATTTCTTGGAAGATATCTGCCAAGTTATTGTAGTATTTTGATGAGAGGGATTCTTGATCTTGACTTTGTGTGGAATTATCTTTGATATTCTTTGGTTCGTGCTCTTGAAATGGATCAATTTCAAAGAAAGGATTTCTTGTAAAGGGTTCTTGGATTTCCTCAAAATGTGGGCATATGGGTGATAGCTCTTGGCTTAAATTTTCTACATTGGGTATAAGTGTTGGATTAAGAGTCTTTTGATCATCAATATGTATTGCCATGAGGTTGAATAATGCCAATATATCTTGGACTAAATCATTACTAGCCTTGGGTGATTGAGTTTTATCGTGCTTGGAAATAAATTCTTGATGTATGTCCTCTTGCTCATTGGATAATGTAAAGACATTGTCAGTGTGATCGGTGATAGATAGCTCTTGATCGTTGTTTTCAACTTTTGAGGTTGAGACCTTGTCATTGTTGTCATTAGTGTTTGAGCCTTGAACGTCATCTTCAATAGCTATCTCTCTTTGATCAATAAGGTCTTGGATGGGATTTTTGAGTGTAACACATTCTGATGTATCATGACCTTTGATTTTGTGGAACTCATATCATTCATACAATCTATACTCAGGGGGTTTAAAGTTTTGTTCACAATAAGTTGGACTGTTGTTGACTTTGATAAGGTCCTGTTGTACTAGTTTGTGCATGATTATCTCTAAAGTCTCTCCCAAAGGGGTGAATTTCCTTCTTGGTTGATCATCAGTAGGTGTGTTCATTTGGTTTGGAAGGATGTTATAACCTTGTTGTCTGATGACGTTTGCTCAATCATAGGTGGGTTTTTGTGAAGGTGTGGGCTCTTGATAACCATGTTGTGTATATGGAGGGTTAAGTCCTTTTTGTGTGTTGTAGGTACCTTGAGGGTGGGGTGAATCTTGATATTGGACTTGAGAGGTCCTTTGATCTTTAGTTTGAGGTATTCCTTGATGTTGCATTTTAGGTACACCTTGATATTGCATTTGAGGTACACCTTGGTGTTGTGGATTTTTTTTCGGCCATTGATGTTGTTGATTCACTCGAGTTTGTGGAAATAGACTTTGTTGTTGATACAAATAAATGTTTTGATGAGTATCATGATGTTGTCAATATTGTGACCCATTTTTTGGAGGATGTCCAAAATGCTTTTTATAAAGTTTTCCAACTTCTTTTTCAAGTGCATTTAGCTTAAGTTGTGGTTGGTGTCGTTTCAACACTCCTTGTTGTTGTGGCTCTTGATAAGTTAGACCTTGATATGGATGAGGATTTTGATTGAAATCACCCATGTGACAAGATGCTCCAAAACCTTGATTAGGGTAACCCATAGTTGATATATCATTGACATTCATAGTGTATGGTGTCCCCATGGGTGTATAAGGTGGAAATGGATTTTGGTAATAGATTGACATGTTTACAATTGTGTGTTTAGGATGTCTTGATGCTCAATACCCTATCATAAGGTCACTTAGTTTATATTTCTAAGAGGATCATACCTATCGCCACGTGGGCGGTGGTAATACAAGTCTCCTAGTTGCAAGGTTTGCTTTCTCTTCCTCTTCATCTAAGATGTTGGTTGCATTGCTCCATTGGTTGGGTGTTTCTTTTGTCTCAAATATAAAGCTTCTCAAACTACTAATGATATATGTTTGTTTTCCTTCAATCAGTTCAAAGTGTGGTTGTATGATAGCTAGTGTAAGGTTCAGTTGTTGAACTGGGGCATTCGGTCGCCAGATGGTCATGAAGTGTAATGGTTTTGAGATGGTTGCTATGAAGCTCAAGACCCTAAGGTTTGAGTGTTGTTTTGGAATGGTGCTACTTTTTAGAAATCAAAAGGTTGAAAGACTGGGGTCGATATTTCACTTCCTTTTCTAGAGGATATGTTGCAAAAACGCTTACTTGAACTATCTGCGATTCCCAAGTAATTGTTGATATCATAGACATCTGAGTGAAGGAATAATTCTAGTGGTTTGTTTGATTTTTATTTCTAACAAGTAGGATGGAAATAATGGATGAGGGACTATGTGACTTATCTAGTTTTCCAATTGTTTCGTTCTAACAATAATCATACAAGTAGCTTCATTTTTTTCCCCAGGTGTCAGCAGGATAAAGCAATAGTGTTGGTTTTTTAGCAAAATACACAAGATTGTGAGCAAAAGCGGCCAGATTTATCAAGTGTGGCTAAAAATGTGTCAAATGCTCGGGTTTCAAAGAAGCAAGTGTGAGCTAGAATGGAAAGTGTAACTTCTATGTGTTTCTATCAAATTCAATGTTTACTCAGGAAAAAGTGAGCATATTCTTAGCAAATGCAATCATCTTAGTGGCAAGTGCACTAGTTTCTCAGAAGCAAATGCAAGGAAATAAAAGCAAGTGCATAGGTCCCACAACAAGTGCTCAACTTTTGTCAAATGCAACTGATTTTCATCAATTGATTTTCTAGGACAAAGAGAAAATGCAATGAATTTTTGGCAACTGCTCAGAAAATGTGACAACTGCACTGGAATTTTGTACAAATGCAATGAAGTTTTTGGAAACTACTTAGAAACTGTGATAACTTACATTGGAGTTTTGTGCAAAGGCAGTCTCTGTGTGTTTTGTTTTCTAGTTTGAGAAATTTTTCTTTGGATTTTTTGTAAGTTTAAAGTTGGTTTTTCTCTCAATTTCTTTATGTTTGAAGTATGGTAAGTGATATAACAACATTGAACTGACTCAAAAAGCATGGACTTGTGTGACCTTCATGTCTATAGCTTAAGTTTTGAAATCATGACACCCAAGCCATAGTTCCCAAATGTTTACTTTGATCAATACAACTTGAAATTAAATCTGGAATACTCGGAAACCTTTAAGAAAAATCCTTTCAAGGAGTGCAAATATAGGGATTTTTTACAAGCATAGACTAATTCAAAGGGTTTGTGGTTCAACCATCATGATCAGTGTTTGTTTGGATGTGTTATTTTTAGATCAAGTACAAAGGTTGATGGAAAGATTGTTTTTGAATGTATTTTGCAAGTTTAACATAAACAAGCAATTACAACCCTAGTGGATAGAAACCATTCTTTTAGGTAGGCCTGCCTCATGCTCTGAAGAGATGATTTTACGTGCGACTTATGGCCCAAGCCTGAAGTCAAACATGGAAAGTAACTTCTTGGAAGTAAATTCTAATGCACCACTTTCAAAGAATGTTTTTGGATAAAAAGGGGGGCTTCTAAAACAATTTGGCTCTTAGTAATGTTCTGGGGATATTATATTCGGGCCCCTATACATGAAACATTTGTTTCAATTAAGAACCTCCAAGCCCTTGCGGGTGTTTATGCATCACGAGGATATTGAGGGAGAATATGTTGTCATAGGCCAATAGCACCCAACGAGATGATGAACTTTCCTCACACCGACAACTTATTTATATAGCAGTCCAGAATGAAAGTACTGTTTGGGTCACCTAAGAATTCTCCAACATGATGAGTCCAATTAATGGCTATTTTGATGGGATTTATTATACATTGGTGTTGTTATCATAGACTTTGGCACTTGGCATTTTCCATGTTATTTCCGTAAAACCATAAACCTTGAGCATAAGCTTATCCTTGTGAATTTTAATGGCATTAACATGCTAAGTGAATTATCTATGTTAATTTTACATGTGGTTGAATGGATGTTACTTTAAGGTAATTATGGATATGTAATTGTTTGTGCATACTAATGTCATCATGTAGGTTCACATTAAGATGTTGATGTCAACGAAGTTGCAAAGTGGAAGAAACTCCTGCCAGTTGGTCGGTTGATAAGAAAGTAAAAAATATAGTTATTAAGAGGTTAAAGGAGGGAAAAATCTGAATGGAGGGAAACTTCCAATGGAGGGAAATTCCTAGTTCAAATGAAATATTGTAACTACCTTTTAATGGTCATGTTTGTTTGTTGAGAAAATCTAGGGAGTGTGTTGTGTTGGATCCTCGTTGGGGCAAGTCTACTTTGACCAAATCTAGAGCATGCATAACTTCCTCCCTCTCTTTTCTATGCTTTCAATAAATGAAATCCTCCTATTTTGTTGGAGTCGACTTCCTAGGTGGTTAGGGTTAATTAGTAGTTTTCCCCTCTATAAATAATGGTCAAATGCCCCTTTTCATAAGGTTGGATGTTCTAAGATTGTACTTCCATTTTCCATTTTTAGTAATACAGTTATATTGCTGATATGTTGTAATCATGCTTTCAAGGAATAAAATGATATTTTGATTTGTTGCATTTTAGTTAGCTTAAGGATGACTCACTCAAGGGGGCCCACTTGGTGAGAATTCCACCCATTTAGTTTAAAAGTTATTTTATGTTCAGTAATTAGTTTCAGTTTCAGTTGTTGTTTGTTCCTTTTGCCACTGAAATTCTATTTTGTGACTGTTCCTACAACCAAGGTAGATAGAGTAGTTTCCTATTTGTTTGTTGAGATTCTTATTTCTATCATCCATTTACAGTCCATTTGTTAATGCTTAGTGTAGTTGTTGATTCATGCTCAGTGTTTATATTAGTCGCTTTCCAACATTTTATTTCCAGTATTATTTCTTTCCTAGTTCATGGATGACTACAATGGAATCCTAGTGCACATACAGTGCTGACCCATTTCAAGTTTGTGTCCCTGGGTTGACAATGAAATGCACCTTCATGATGAGTAAGATAGCTACTTAGTGCAAATGTCAAATCTCTAAGTCATAGCTCTAAGGGCTTAGTTATTGAACCATTAAAGGAGGCCAAATTTTTTTGGCATTGTTGTCGGGGATGGTGTTAAAATAGGAAGTTCTTTGGAGTCACTGATAGTTTCTTTCTTCCTGCAATATTTCTAAAATTTGTTCTTAGCATACCCTTCATTTAGAAAAGTAATGACTTGCTATTCTTTCACCAATTCTTTGTGTAAGTTGGTTGGTACTGAGCTGATACCACATGCATAGAGGAAGGAGAAGAGATGCTTATGGAAGATTCCTTTCTAATGACCTTGATCCTGATAATCAGCTAGTTGAGTTTCAAAATCTGCCATGAGATGAAGAAGAAGAAGATGAGACACACCCTTTTGTTGATGCATTTCCCAATTTGACTAGTTTTGACACTTCCTCTAAAGACCAAATCTGATTGAAAATTCATTTGCTTTGGAACTCCATCAAGCAGGCATGGCTGATGCAAATAGAAATAAACCCAACCAGCCATCTTTTCCATTTCCTATCACTCATTAGAATGAAGTTGATAACCTCAAAAACATCCCTACTTCATTCCTTCCTAAGTTCTATGGGCTTGTCACAGAAGACCCTGGCACTTTCATGTTTGAGTTTGATATCCTCTGCAGAAGCTATGACTATACCACTAATGCTCATAGGCTTAAGTCGTTTCCTTCCACCTTGAAAGAAGTTGCATTAAGATAGTTTATGAGCTTAGGTAGGAATACTATAAAGACTTGGGATGATATGAAAACAAATTTTCTTGAGAAGTACAAAGAATATTGTAGGGGCAGTGATATGAGAGGAGATGACATCTTTAGGATGTAGTAGAAGGAAGATGAGAGTTTGGAGGATTATATTTCAAGGTTTTTGTTTTTCCTACATAAATCTCCACATCATACACTCAATGAAGAGTCTCAAAAGTTGCTCTTCCTTAGAGGCATCAATGAAAACTACATTGATGCTTTGGACCTAATGGGAGGAGGAGATATCACCCAAGTTCCTTGGGATGATATTAAGAAGATATGTTAGAACTATTCCAAGGAAGCTTCAAAGAAAGGAAGAGTTTACCAATCCTCTATGGGTAAATCATCCACCAATGAAGTTTCAAGGATGGAGATTACTCACTTGTTGGAAAATTTCAAGCAAGACATCATAAACAATCTGGCTTCTCAGCTAGATACACTTCAAGCAAAGAAGAAACATGAGGAGGCAGAAGCAATGTTGGCAGAATATCTCCCTCATTGCAGATAAAAGAAAAAGGATTGTAGATGCAAAATGGTAGCCAACATTGACAAAAAATAGATCCCACCTGAGTTCAAGACAATCCAAGGTGATGATGATCAAGTCTACTACATTCCACAAAGGAGACCATGGGCCCTAAGACAATGTATGCCACCAGATCCATTATCTTTTGTTGAGAATTATTTCAATTCTTATGCATTTGGTAATCAATGGAAACCCCCATACCCATCCAACTATGGTAATCAATGGTATTCAGCCTTGGAACAACCCTCCAAATACTTGGCCCAATCACCAAAAATCTCCACCCCAGTGGTAGCAATCTCAGGGGAATTGGTAGCAGTTCCAAGGGAATTGGCAGACACCTCTAGGAAACTAGAAGCAAACATCCCAATGGAGGGGAGGACAACAATGGCCAAACTAGACAACTAGTTACATGCAGCCACCTCCACAGCCTCAACAGCCTGTCATAATGTCTCCTCCTACTAGCTCAAGTTCTAGCACACCTAGACCTACTCAGTTACTAGCTCAACCCACACCTAACCTAAATAAAAAACCACAATAGTAGCCAGTCTACTCTATAGATCCTAATCAATTTCTTGCATATGATGTGTGTATGAGTGATATTCATCTGCGTTCAGGAACCACTTTTCCAACTCCTTCTACTCCTATCATCACTAAGCTTCTTGTGGAAGAAGAGGAGCATCAAAATGTCCCTATTTAGTCAAGTGTGCCTAAAAATCTTGAACCAGTTCAACAGACTAATCAAGATCCACCATTTCCTCAAAGGTTAGAAGTTGTTAAACAAAAGGAAGAGGAGGAAACAACCTTTTACATTTTGGATCAGTTGAAACACATATGTGTTAAGATACCTTTGTTTCAGGCCATAAAAGATGTCCCCATATATGATAAAGCAATCAAGGAAGCATGCCTCAAAAGGCCGGGGAGGAAAAAGAAAGACCCCACTATCATTCATGTGGTGGGACAGTTGGCAAATATCATGCTTGGGAAAGTTATTGTTCCTAAATACACTGACCCATGTAGTCCTATGGTAGGAGTTATTATAAATGGAATCCAAATAAAGAATGCTCTAATTGACTTGGGAGTAACAATAAATGTGATGATTAAGGATATCATGCAACAACTAAATGTTGCAAACATGAGACCTACTCCTAATGTCCTGCAGCTTGTTGATAGTTTCATTGTCAAACTAGATGGTATAGTAGAAGACCTTGTTGTAACTCTAGACTCTTGGGAGTACCCAATAGATTTCATGATCCTTTCTCCTAAAGCTACACTAGGAGGGTATCCCATTATTCTAGGAAGGTTGTGCTTAGCCATAGCAGATGCTTGCATTGGATGCCAGTTAGGAGACATGACTATTTCTGATGGTATAAGCACTAGAAAGCTTGTTCTCTACTCTCCTGCTTAACCATCCCATGATATGGATAACCCCATATGGCCACATGTTGAAGAAGAGGTCGAGGAAGTCAATTCAGTGGCACAACTCATGATGATAGGAAGAAGTCCTTTCATGCAACTTCATAAAGAAGATTAAGTGTTGTCCCACATAATTCAGAACCATTGTGAGGTGCATGAAGAATCATCCACTCATGAATCTGGTTCTGCAGGTCTAGTGAAGACACTTATGCCCACTCCTCCTGCAACTGAACTTCCTATAGCAATAGATATCCTTCATACATTTCTACCACATGAGTTAAAAATGCCAAGCATTAGTCAAACAACTATGATTTAGTTAACCACACAAGTGCAAGTGTCAGAAGGGAAACATCTAAATATTAATAGCAAGTTGATTGAAGAGCAACAGTTGTCCCTAACAAACCTGTTGAAGACCCATTAGCATGCATTTGCATGGGATTACCATGACATGAAAGGATTGGACCCCAAGCTCTATACTCATAGGATATATATCAGAGATGACTGCACACTAGTAAGGTGACCACAAAGGAGAATCAACCCTGCATTGAGGGAGATTGTAAAAGGGGAATTACAGAAATTATTGGATGTAGGATTTATCTACCCTATCTTAGACAACCAGTGGTTGTCCCCATTGGTAATTGTGCCTAAAAAGGGAGGTAAATGGAGAGTTTTTGTTGACTACAAAGAACTAAACTCTGCCACCAAAAAGGATCATTTTCCCCTTCCTTTCATAGACCAAGTACTGGATTCACTTGCAGGTAAGAAATATTTTTCTTTCCTAGATGGATTCAGTGGTTATAATCAGATACAGATTGCACCTGAGGATCAAGAGAAGAAAGAATTTACCTGTCCATGGGGGACTTATGCCTACTCAATACTCCCATTTGGTTTGTTGAGTGTCCTTTGATGTAGTCAATCTAGAGAGAAAGTATGCTACAACATTTTCCTTTCCTGGTTTGTCAACAATGGTGATGTCAAATTCTTGTATCAACAACAACCACCTTGCTAGCCTACCTGAAATCAAGGGCTTATTCATGAGGTATCTTATGGCTACATGGTCTGTATGAATAAAGATCCAATATCCTGTAATGTAATTCCTGAACTTGTTAAGGGTATAGATGACCGCCAACATCTCCTTCTCTGTCACTGTGTAATTAAATTCAGCTCCTTGTAGGTTTTTGCTGACAAAGTAGATTGCATTCTCAATTGCTCCATTTTTTCCCAATACAGATCCTATAGCATAATCAAATGCATTTGTATGAATATGAAAAGGAAGCTCCCAATTAGGGCCTTTGAGTACAAGAGCATGGGTTAAGGCTGCTTTCAAATTAAAGAATGTTGTGTCAAACTCCTTAGTCCACTAGAACTCAACATCTTTAGTTAGAAGATTGTATAGTGGTGCTACCATTTTACTAAAATCTTTGATGAAGCGCCTATAGTATCCTGCATTTCCCAAGAAAATTCTAACATTTTTTTTCTTGGCAAGGATAGGAAGATTGGTAATCACCTCAATCTTGGTTGGGTCCACTTAAATTCCTTTCTGAGAGATGTAGTGACCAAGGACTACTCCTTCCTGCATAATCATGAAGTATTTCTCACTGTTCAAGGATAGATTATGGTCTTCACATCTCTATAAAAATTTCCTTATATTTTCTAATGCTTCTGCAAAGTCAGCACCATAGGTGGTAAAATCATCCAAGTTTTTAGGTGCATGTAAAACAACTTGTTATATCTTCATTCTCTTATATGCATTTATTTAATTACTGTAAATTAATGTTGATATTTCACATAGCATATAATTGTACTTTTCCCTGTCACATCATAATTACCACCTAGCTTGTGTGGACACATGCTCTAATTTAGGTTGGGGGGAGTGTCAACCCACAAGTCCACATGTCATACATGTCAGCAAATTTGAAATGAGCCAATTTGAATGATACAGTTGAAATGATGACTTACATGTGTGAAATGACACTGAACCGTCATCATTTTTCTTGATGATTCCCTTCATTTATGTTTTTTTATTGCCCTATTGATAATCTTAAACATCACCAAAAAGATAAAATTCATATGACATTGGCATTAGCACTATAGAGGAGTTGCAGGAAGAAGAAGAAATTGGGTTTTCAGAGAAAGATTGCAGGAAATAAAATTTTGTAGAAGTGTTTGTTTGACTGTGGGAAAAGAAAATGGGAGGTCAGTTGATTAGAAATGAAGCTATGGTTCATGACATGATATTACAGGATGCACTTTCTCTGGCCGAGTTCAAGAATTGTGGATGGTTCGATTATTTCCTAAAACTTGACAGCTTCAATGAGGACATTGCTTTGGAATTTGCACATACACTCTCTGACAGGAAGGCAATGGTAAAAGGGCTCTAGGTGATAGCCACTGAGGAGAGAATTATAGAGGTAATGGGTTTTCTTGCCAATGGAGAGCCATACCCTACTTCTAGGGATGCAAGGTCAGCTAGGGCAGAATTCACTGAACCTAGTGACCTTCTGTTGGTTGTAGATAAGCAAGGAATGAGGAGAACTTCTTTGCCAGAGAAGTAAAAACAAGTAGTCATCCACATTGTCAAGTATATTACTTGTGAGGGCCGTTGATCATGCCTCCATTCTTTTCATTTTAAGCTCTTGAACCATATGAGACATGGCAGAAGGATGAACGTGCCCAATGTGTTGTATAACCTCCTTGTAATCATGGCAGCTGAAATGCAAAAAGGTAGGGATAATTTTGTCTCCCATCATTGTTTGATAAAATTGTTAGTAGAGAAATCTTTACAAGAGGTGTCTAGTATGACATGGGAGGAATTTGTAAGCATTGATCAGTTTAGATTAGAAAATGTGCGACCTCGAGGTCCGCCTCAACCTTGTAGGGTTAATAGGGGTGAGAGGGTTGTTAAAACCACTCCTGGAGCTTCAACCTTTGGTGCAAACCCTAGCTCAAACCCTCCTACAGCCGAAGCAGTTATAGAAATTTTCTCCTCTGAATCAAAAAATTTAGATGAGGAAATTTCACCCTCAAACCCTAATGTTAATGTTCTTCCCAAAACCCCAATTCGAACTAGGGCTACCATTAGAAGAGAGGAAGCACAAATGAGAGGCAAAAATGAGGAAAGGGAAGGCCAAGAAGCAAACGACAGAAAAAGTAACACCAAGCCCTATGAAACAGAAGGCTGATGACACTAGTCTTCTTGCAGCTAAAGAAAAACATAAAAGCACTCCTAAGAAATCAAAACCAACTGGGCCAGCTGTTGATATTCCCCCAAAGAGAAACTCTAGACTCAAGAGAACATCTAGGGAGGAGACAGAAGCCCCTATGGGGCAGGTAAATGTTGAAAAATATTTTCTTGAAGAACAAGCAAACATAAGATTAGTAGAGCTTGCTGCTATTATAGAATAGGTTGAAAATCAAGAGCAAGATGAGAATCAAGAACCACTACAATCTGGGCAAGATGAACAACCATAATCACTGCAACTAGTGCTATTTGAACAACAAGAATCGGTGTGAGGAAAGATTTTGGTAGGAAAACATAAACCTCCCACTTTTTCATGGAATCTTGTAGCTCTGGACCTATGGAGTGAAATGCAAAGGAAAGAGGAGGAATGGAAAAAGGAAAAACGCAAGCTACAAGAAGAGGTTAAGAAGAAAAATGTAGAAATTGAAGAAAAGAATGCATAAATTACTGCCTTGAAGGATAAGGTAGGTAATGTGGTAGCTTTAGTACCCCAAATGTTGGCATGCAGAACTCCTCCAAGAGTATATGCATTGCATTTGAAGGAGCGAAATATTTCCTTTAAACTATCAAGGATTATTTCAGGTTTGAGCCCTTCTATTGAAACTCCACATGAGTTTTTCCAGGCCTACCAATCTTCCCCATATGAAGTTAAGAATCTGCTCTATGAATTATACTTGCATATTATGTTGTGCCTAATGATCATGATTAGAGCCCATTACTGTACATTGGAGATATCCATTTGAGGGCATTTATGTCATGGATCCAGAATGAAATTAGCTGGGGGCAACAATTTAGAACCTACAGGGAAAGGGAAGTTCATACCCCTTTGTCTCTTAGAGCTAAATATAGTAACCCCTCAGATATTTATTATGCATGGCATAAAATTCTTTATTTCCTAAGCTACAAAAATAGGATCATGCCTGTTAGAGAAGAAGCATACAAGGAATATGAGAAGGTAGCTGAAACTATAGGAAAAACAGTAATGGGGTACTTATCATAGAGGTGGAATAGCTTGACAGATTAGTTGAAACAAGTTGAACCCCACTCCTTGCAAAACTATGTTGCAGCATGCAAACGAACTGACAAGTACATACAGATTGGAAGGATGAGACAACAATATTGGCTTTCATTAACATTTCAGCCACCTACTCTATTGCGGCATGCACTTGATTATAGATATTATCAGTATGACATAGCTACAGAAAGGCCAAGGTGGAACAGATTGGAAAAAAAACAAGGATTCTACTGGGACCCCAATTTAGACACTGCAGAGACTGATCTAGGACAGTTGGTAGTTGGTGACTTCAGAGCATTAACTAGACAAAAGAATAGAACTCCCTCTGTTGGAAGACCAACAAAACATTAGGTTGGGGGGAATGATGAGTCTAATTAATGGCTCAATTTTGATGGGATTTATTATACATTTGTTGTTGTTACCATAGACTTTGGCACTTGGTTGTTGAAATTTTCCATTTTATTTCCTTAATACCATAAACCTTGGGCATAAGCTTATCCTTGTGACTTTTAATGACATTAACATGTTATGTGAATTATCTATGTTAATTTTACATGTGGTTGAATGGATGTTACTTTAAGGTAATTATGGATATGCAATTGTTTGTGCATGATAATGTCATTATGCAAGTTCACATTAAGATGTTGATGTCAACGAAGCTTGCAAAGTGGAAGAAACTCCTGCCAACTGGTCAGTTGCTAAGAAAGTCAAAAAGATGGTTATTAAGAGGTTAAAGGAGGGAAAACTCTCAATGGAGGGAAACTTCCAATGGAGGGAAATTCCTAGTTCAAATGAAGTATTGTAACTACCTTTTAATGGTAATGTTTGTTTGTTGAGAAAATCTAAGGAGTTTGTTTTGTTGGATTCTCATTGGGGCAAGTTTGCTTTGACCAAATCTAGTGCATGCATAACTTCCTCCATCTCTTTCTATGCTTTCAATAAATGACATCCTCCTATTTTGTTGGAGTCGACTGCCTAGGTAGTTAGGGTTAATTAGTAGTTTTTCCCTCTATAAATAATGGTCAGATGCCCCTTTTCATAAGGTTGGATGTTCTGAGATTGTACTTGCATTTTCCATTTTTAGTAATACAATTACATTGTTGATATGTTGTAATCATGCTTTCAAGGAATAAAATGATATTTTGATTTGTTGCATCTGAGTTAGCTTAAGGAAGACTCACTCAAGGGGGCCCACTTGGTGAGAATTCCACCCATTTAGTTTAAAATTTATTTTATGTTCAATAATTAGTTTCACTTTCAGCAGTTGTTTGTTCTTGCAACCACTGGAATTCTATTTTGTGACTGTTCCTGCAACCAAGGCAGATAGAGTAGTTTCCTTTCTGTTTGTTGAGATTCTTATTTCTATCATCCATTTCCAGTCCATTTGTTAATGCTTAGTGTAGTTGTTGATTCATGCTCAGTGTTTATGTTAGTTTCTTTCCAACATTTTATTTCTAGTATTATTTCTTTCCTAGTTCATGGATGACTACAATGGAATCCTAGTGCACATACAGTGCTGTCCCATTTCAAGTTTGTGTCCCTGGGTTGACAATGAAATGAACCTTCATGATGAGTAAGATAGCTACTTAGTGCTGATGTCCAATCTCTAAGTCACTACTCTAAGGGCTTAGTTATTGAACCATTAGAGGAGGCCAACACAACTCAAGATGTTTCTCAATAGGCAGGCCCTCTAAAAATGTATGCTTGAAAAAGATGTGAAGCTCAAGATGTTTTTGCTCACCCAAGATCGCCAAAAGGTGTGAGGGGAGAAGAAAACCATCTAGATTGCCAAACACTGAATGCACAACAAACACTTCATAACAGTTTGATTCTTTTTAAGCACCTCGAGCGGTGCTATCCCCAAAAATATGTGAATAAAACAAATCAACTTGTTTTTTTTAATTGCACCAATACAAAGTATTTTGAATATCAATCACTTAAGATAGCAATGGTGCAAAACAAAAAGAATAATTTGTTCATTTTTAAGCCCAAATCTGAGTGTTTCTTAGAAATCAATCCTGGTCTTTAATTTGGTCAACAAAAGTAAAACTGAGTGTGTGTCAACAAAAGGAAATTGTTTTTATGTTTGTTCTTTTTATGCACCAAAATCAAAGTTCCTAATTATGAAAAATTGGAAAGAATTCATTTTTAGAGCACCTTAATTGAAATGTTTTGTTCTTTTTATGTACCAAAACAAAAATTCCTAACTTAGAAAAACTTTTGAAATGGTTTATTTTAAGAGCACCAAAATGAAGATTCATTTGTGTTGTTCTTTTTAAGGCACCAAATAAAAGGTTCCCAATTTTAAAAAGCTTGAAATGGTTCAATTTTTAGTAACACCAAAATGAAGTGTGCATTTGTCTTGTTCTTTTTAAAGCACCAAATGACAATTCCTATTTTAAGAAAGCTTGAAATAGTTCATTTTAAGAGTATTAAAAACAAATTTTGTTTGTTCTTTTTATGCACCAAAACAAATATTCCTAACTTTAATAAAAAAATGTTTTTAGATCTGGAGTGTTTTGACCATTCGTCTTCCCTACAGAAAATAAGTTAATGTCTTTCAAATCTTGCATACAAACATGTTAGCACTTGTTACACATTCAAAAATAGGCATATGTTAGCAAAAAAATCAATTACAAAAGTGTAGATCCCGTGCATAAGTTTGTTAGAGCAAATGCTCTGAAATCACAGTCAAATGTGCCCTTGTGCAGAATCAAATGCTCATATTTTAGAGTAAGTGTGCCCCTGTCATAATCAAATGCTCAGAAAAATGTCAAATGTGCAATTCTTAGTGTTAGATGCTCGGTTTTCAGAGTCAAGTGTGTGGTTTTCTTGATAGGTAGTTGCAAAATTTTCTGGGATAGTGTGTGAAAACTTCTTCAAATGCGATTCTGAGACCTGTAACTTCAAAAATGGCTCATAGAAATGTTAATATATGGGACAAGGGTCCCACTGGGCATGCTAGAATGTGTGAGGGGGAAAATCATAGATGCAAACAAGATCAAATGCAATTGAAATCAGAATCTAACCTAAGATTGAACATAAATCTAAGATCTAATCCTACACTTATGAAATGAAACTAAGCTATTGAAAACATATTAAGAAATCCTATGATTACCAAATTGAATTCAAAATGAAAGCAAAGTGTTACCATCCCATATCAAAGTGTATTCACCTGATGTTGGATTGCCCGTATCACTACAAAGCCTCCATAGTTCATGTGCAAAATCTTGAAGAATGATGTTGATCAAAGAAATGTTGAAGCTCTAATGGTGGTTGTGAATGTCAGCAGTACTTCGTTGTGGAAATGATGTTGGATCTTCAATCCTTTTTTGTGAGGAAAGAGGTTTGTTATAGAAAACGAGATTTGAAATGGGCAATCGGGATTAAACAAGATCAAATGCAATTGAAATCAGAATCTAATCTAAGATCAAGAACATAAATCTAAGATCTAATCCTACACTTACAAAATGAAACTAAGCTATTGAAAACATATTAAGAAATCCTATGACTACCAAATTGAATTCAAAATGAAAGTAAAGTGTTACCATCTCGTATTAGAGTGTATTCATCTGATGTTGGACTGCTCGTATCATTGCGAAGCCTCCATAGTTCGTGTGCAAAAGCTTGAAGAACGATGTTGATGTTGGTTGATCGAAGAAATGTTGAAGCTCTAATGGTGTTTGTGAATGTCGGTAGTACTTCGTTGTGCAAATGATGTTGGCTCTTCAATCCTTTTTTTTGTGAGGAAAGAAGTTTGTTATATAGAAAATGAGATTTGAAATAGACGATCAAGATTAAACAATATTGCATCAAGATTGACGGTCAAAAGGTGTTGAGAGGATTTAAACATGAGTAGATTGTGCAAAGTAGATTGCACAATTTGTGTGATTGAGAAATAGATTGGTTAGTTAGGATTTAGATAGATCAATCAAGATTTAGATTGATCAGTCATGATTTAGATGGCTTAGTTAGGAAATTGATTGATTAGTCAGCAATCGTAATTTGCTCAATCAGAAAGTAGGTGAGGAAAATTGATTAATTGATTTAATTAATTAATTCCTTTTTGGAGTTGAATTCAAATCAAGTTTGACTTTTGCAAACAAAGTTGCATTATTTTGTTTTGATATTTGATAAATGATTTGAATAGTTTGATTTAATTTATTCAAATTTTGGAGGGAAAGTGTTGTAATTAAATTATTATGATTTAATAATTCAATTAACTTTTAGGGGAATAATGTGATTTAGTGACGTAATTTAATAATTATTTAACTAATCAGGATGAAATAAAGTGAGATTGAGACTTTATTAAATAAATGTAATTTCTTTAATTGGTCGAAATGATGAAAACGTGAATTAATTAAATAATGTTGTATTATTCAATTCATAGCAGAAATAGGGTTTTCAAGACTATTAAATAAATAAAATTTATTTAATTTTTCAGAAACGATGAAAAAGTGGATTAATTAAATAATGTCGTTTTATTCAATTAATAGAGGAAATTAGGGTTTTGGATGTTGTTTGATGTTGTTTGATGTTATTTGATGATGTTTGATGTTATTTGATGATGTCTGATGTTATTTGATGATGTTGTTCAATGTTGTTTGATGTTGTTTAGGGTGTGATAGGTTTTAGGTCAATTTTGCATGTCTACAATATTTTCTAATTTTACCATCTAATATTTATGAACTTTTTATTATTATAAGTTATTATAAGAATGATGGTGAATATTTTTTGATGATTAAAATGGATGTGTTATATATAAACTAATATCAAAGTGTAAGGATTTCTGTAAAGAGTGTGCAAGATTAAAGTGTAAGATGGGGCCAATCAACTAAATGAATTATTTTGATTTGTAATTAGAAAGATCAAGATATTAACTTTTTTTTGGCTAGAGTAACTCAAGACTGAATTTGACAATCAAAAGATAAGATACGATAACGTACATTATAAGTATAACTCATTATACTAAATTTTATTATGTGATTGTTAAATAGCAAAGTAGTGTGTATTCCAACATCAAAATATAATTAGGTAAGTATTATGGCATGCATCCCAACTTCCTAGTAGCGTGTGTGTTAATGAATGGACAATGTTATTCTATATTGTTGGCAATTATATCAAAACATTCTTTAGATGTATCAAAGTTTGATCATGTGAAAAATATAAACACCTATGTAGCGAATCACCTTGTTCCACCAACACCTATCTTCAAAAATATGTGAAATTTGTCACATGTACACATTTCTTTTAATCTACATAAACAATATATATAAAAAAAACTATTTAAATATAGATAAAAAAAACTATTTAAATAACAAATAAGAAAAAATGACTTTTACAATAAAGAAATAAATTTGATCTTGAAATACTTATTTATTTTAACTTTATAATTTATTTTAGCTAACCATTACTAATATTAAGATTATATAAGATGTTTTAATTTATGATATCATATATTTCTTTATTACGTGTTAAACAATTTATGTGTATCTCAAATCATATAATCTATGCATCATGAAGATTGAAGCTTTAGATTTAATCCGCCAAACTACATTTGTTTCTACTTATCAATAAAGAAATATATATTGGTTGTTAAAAGGTTGAACAAAACTTCCTTCAAATAAACATTTCTACTAGTGTCCTTTGGCCTAATTCCAATGGATTGATTTTTTTCAATTAATGATAGAATGTTATTTTATTATTTGTGTTTGGTAAAATAAATTTTTTTTTGAACATTTCATTTTTTTTATTAAAATAGATATATTTTTTAATGTAGTTTGTATGTACATGTTTTATTATTGTTTTTTCTATTTCTAAGTTGTTTTATTATAATTTATTAAAAAATGTTTATTTCTTGTGTTGTGATGCATCTAAATTGTTTTCATTAATATTTTCAAATCCTAACATTTTTTATATTTGTACAAGTAATTTTTATTGGCTTTTTTCTTTTTAATTAATAAAATTTAAATAGTACTTGATCTTTTGAGCATGATTTTGTTTAGGGTTTATTTTATGATTTAAATGATTTCTTCAAAAGATCTTAAGTATTTTAAAGTTAATTTTTTTAAGAGATTTACATATGTCATATCCAAATATAATATTATATGGTGAGTCACTAAATTTTGAAGGTTTTTTCATGTCTTAATTTGGTTTTAAAGAAAATTTTGGTCTAGGAGTCTTTTTAGATTTCTTTCTATATATTGTGGGCCATTTTGGTTTCTATAAAAATAATCATATTGCATGAAATAAAAATTATAAGAACTATTTTCAAAATCTCTATGCCACAAATCTCTATCATAATATGTTAATTATGATTTCCATCAAAATAGTAATGTGCATTTCTTAGCATAAGCTCAACATATCTCCCTCTACATTCATTTAGTTCTAGGTAACATGGGTGTTCTAAACAAATGTATTCATTGAATAAATGTAGTTGAAGAATGTGTGATTTCAAACAAACAAGACAAATAATGATAAGTTTATATGGGTATCATTGGTATTGTATTTCAAAATATTTTATTCTCAACTAAGATGGAAGAATAAAATCCATTATAATATGTTTGCACAATATATGATAAGATGATTAGAACTAAAGGGGATGAATTTATTTGAGACTCCAAAGATAAATTTGATTATGGTTATCATTTGTGAAGACAAAATGAAATTTTTGAAATAAAATTGTTCAAAATCACAAGCATACACCTTAATATAAACAATAACAAAGGTGCAAACAAAAAGATTCAATTTCAAATTAGATTACATGATCCACTAATAAAGAGTTAAGGGATAAGTAGATGAATATTCTAAAGTGAAATAAACTGTCAAAGATCAATTCAACTCACACATAAGAAAGAAGCAATGACTTTAATATACTTGGAAAAATGCATTAGGCTTGACGAATTCTAAATTGACAAATAAGAATCATTGGTAAGTGCTTAACTTATTTATCTTTTAATTAATTGACGAGATAAGTATTGCATGTGTTGGCTTATATATCTTTAGAGGATTCATTTAATTGAATTTAACATTTTATTTTCTGAACTTAAAAAAATTACTAAAAAAGCTAAGAAATCTTTTAAGAAACAATATTTGCATTAAATTTTCAACTTTACTCATATTTTTGTAATATATATTTTTTTAACTGGTAGTTACTATTTATTTTAAACTTAATAAAAATAGAAAATATATTAAAATAGTAAGAAAATGACATGGAATGATAAAATGCTAAATTTTCTATTTTCACAAAGTACATAAATACTTCACTATTTTAATTTAAAAAGTTTCCTATCCACATAACCATTGGCACAATTGCCAGTCATGTAAAAGCTATGACCCTAAGGTATAAACGCATGATGAAAAATTGGTACAACATAGTCGTTCGCAAATTCAGGGAGGGTGAAGTATAGCATATAGAAGCCATTTGGAGTTGATGGTAATGACTGACTACAATTTGGGCTGTGCCAAGGTTGCAGAGCAATAAACAAGATGGATAACATGGATGAAATTGCCCTAAGCGGTGAGGGCAAGATACATTGAGGAATGTTTGAACTGAATGCTACCATATCTCGTGCAAAGATATAATATTTGAGGTTCTCAACTCGGATATCACTGACAGCAACCTAGGTTTGCTTGGTGGTCGAGACCTCAACTTGAATGACGCAGCATCCGTTGGGAATACGACTACTGACTCCCCCATATGTCTCATTATTAAGGAAAAGGAGTACAAGTTGATTTACAGAATGAGGCCACAGCGTGAACCAAAATCCCTGCAAACGATGGTACCGAAGAATGAGTGGATGCATCTCTAAATGCTTTGAAATTGTTTATACCTGAGGTAGAGGGGGAAAAGAAACAAGTGTGAGGAATAGAGCAAGCTACTCCCAAGGAATGGACTAAGGAGAGGTTTGAAAACTAAGTATTGGAGAGAGACGAGGAAAAATTACCCCACCAAGTTCGTATGCCATGGTTTACTAAGTCTGGACAACTGCTCATTTTCAGAATTGAAGTTTCATGCTTGCAATCCTAATTTTGATTTGCCTATGCATGTGTTGGGTCAAAGGATTGAGAAGACTATGGTAACTTGCCATGAGAATGAACTTTGAGAATCCTAGTTAGCAGTTGCCTTAGTCAAAATGGCAATGGAAACAAGAAGGAAATTTTGAGAAATGTAGAGAAATTGCTCCATCTTAGAGCTCGAGTTGGACAACTTCATGCTAAATATGATGTCTTGGAGCAATGAAGTCTACAGTTTGAATTCCACTCTAATATTAACCAACTAAATTATTTCGAAATGGAGGCTAAGGAGATTACCAAGATCGTCATTCAGCTAAGATCAGAGCTTGGGAGTGATTTTGATCCAACTCCAGTGGAGCTAATGGCATTCATACATTCGACAATCCAAGGAGTCTTCAAGCAAAGAGAAGGAGAATCCATTCCAAAGAATTAGCAGCCATACAAGCAAGGGAATTTCAAGAACAATGGGCAGAAAGGGGAAACAAATGGGAGCTCAAGCTGAAAACTCTCCAACAAAATAAAGTCAGAACAGATGCTATATTTTTGGCTTTCGCAGAAAAGGATAGTCTGATGCTTCAGAGGACTTGAGAAATAGATTTGTGAGTTCAGTAGTTAAGTAAGAAGTTCTATGCCAAAAAGGATAAAGCCACACGAAAAGAAGTTATGCAAGTAGAGACAGAAGGCTAAAACAGGCTTCGACATGATAGCGAGTAGGAGCTGTTCACTGCTCTCTCCAAGAAGAAGCTTATGAGTTGGATGATTCTAGCTAATTAAATGTAATCATGCAGGGCCATGCAAGAAGAGTATTCAAATCAGCAGGGACCAAGCACAATTGAACACCACAAGCTCAGAAATGCTAGGAAAACACATTGAAGGAGCTGACAGAGAAATCGATGCGATAGTAAGCATGACAAGCATGGATCAAAGCTGGGAGGAATTCATGACTCAGCTTTATAGTCAAAATCCGGAAGTATGCTCAATTTAAAATCTTCCTACTTTGGATGATGCTAAATTGTTTGGGGACAACCGGGCAAGTTAGTCCAAGGGAATGTTGGTGGCAGAAGTGTAAAGCAACTAGAGAACAAAGGAGAGCCATGTGTTCTGCATTCAATCGAAAGCCACAAGGTATTCAATAACACACTTAATCCGTGGGTTTTTCCAAGTTTGTCAAAAAAACTACCCAGTTGGCCTTTAAAGCTTGGGTTTTCCATTTACACCTCATTTTTTCATTTAAGGCCTGGGTTTTAAACTTGATTGGTAATTTGAGACTCCTTGAGAGTTTAAGTGTAATTGACAACATTGAACAAATTATTTATTTTTGTTTATCTTTCTATGCACTATTGGCATGAAATATCAATCACAGGTTTTTCCATATTTTTATGAATATTTCAGCATTGCTTATTTTATTGTGTTTTTCCCATTTTAAATCCCAAGTAATTGAATTCCTTTTACAGTTTCAGTTTTCCATGTCAAAGCATGGAATGCTACTATGCTTTAAATTATAGGTTGAAAAGCACCAAAAATTTAGATGGAAATCTATGGGAGTGGTCTTCAACATTTTTTGTGGAAAATACTTAAAAAATAAGCAGTGGCAATCCCTGGCAAGATATCAGATTGATACACTTTTTCTTTGAAAGCTGATCTCAAATAGGGGAGTGACAAATGTCAGAATCCAAGCATAGTCTGTACATGGTGGACAAGCAGTCAAATTCCTACAGATGTAAAGCCACGCACTTGTTTTTTTAAAAATGAAAAGATTCTGCCCTGAAGCTTATGATGGCACACTGCATCAAAGCCATAGTAATGATGAAACATTCCTAAACTAAGAAAAGTAAAAAGAGAGGTACTGCATGCTAAACAAATCATTTCAAGTTAGTTTGAAGACCGGCTGGATGGGTGTGGGCAACCCTATGAAATGCATATTTTATCTCCATTTGAATGTAATGAATTAAGTCACTAAGACTTGGAATGCTAAAACATGCAAGAGCCATTGTAGACAATTAATCTCTCACAGCAAAAATCCTAACCCTTGTTATAGAACAATGCTATAATTATTAAGTTTCTACCAAAGCTTTTTTTCTAGCCCATTGATTCTCAACTTGCAGAAAAGAGCAAAAGCTCTGTTTATATTGATCATTCTTTACGATTTCAAGAAAAGGCAATTCAATAGACTGGCGATCTGAATGACAGCAAGATAAGCCTTCAATTCAACAGTTTAACATATACCAATTGATTGTCATCATGCACTTCACAGAAGCAGTATGAATACTACCCAAATATATGAAAATTGAGCCAGAGAAAATATCTAACAGAGATGAATTTATGCAGAATTCTTCAAGCACATTACATGATATTTGGAAAGAAAAAAAACACCAGCAACATACAATGGCATTATACAGTGTGACTTTCGAATGTAACATTAAGCTTGGGCAGACACTTTTACTCGATAGGTTGTAAAGAAATTAAACACTAGAGCAGTTGAAATAGAAAACCTGACCAAAACTCAGCCATCTCTTGTAATATTTTCAAAATTATATGAAATTTTGATTAAAAATTTAAAAGATGGAACTTATCCCTGAGCAACCAGACTGAGTGGCTATAACCAAAAGTGCCAACTTGAATGGGCATAAAGAAAAATGCCAAAGTGGCTGATGTACGTAAGATTAATTTTTGTAGATGAATAAAAAGAAAGAGGATACAACATAAAATTCAAAACAGCATTCGTTCTTTATGACAATTGAAATAGTGCTGAAAAATAGGCAGCTATCTTTTCTTGTTAGCAAGACCTCTTCTAGAAGCTTTATCCATCATATATCTTTACTGACTCTCACAATTCATGGACGAAGACCTCCTTCAGTAGAGTTGTGTATTATGCTGCAATTACAGGATCATTGCATGCACGTAAGCAAGCAATTAAAGAAGTCACCATCTAATTTCAGGTGTCTTGACTCTTGATATGTCCTCAAAATGTCCTCTACAACCAAAGGAAAAACATTAACTTCAACAAGCAATTATCAATTTACACTTTCATCTTCATTGTGGCCATTTACTTGCACGTTGACACCAGAAACAAGCTCAGCTTCAAATGTTTGTGAGGGCAGCCTCTCATACATGGTTGATCCAAGCCGCATGATTTTAGCTGAGCTAGATCTCAATACCCGCCTCAGTGTAACCCTGTTCCATCTTTGCTGGATGTAAATTACAATTGCAATCACCACAGCAGTAACTGGAATAGCAATGTCCCCAAACTTGGAATAAAAATCTAAGCTAGGATTTGCAAATTCAAACTCATCTGCAAAGTAAGGATTGAAAACTGGGGATCTTAAGTAGTCATATATGTGAGGTAGAAGGCGCAAAACAGTGACACCAATGTAATATAGTTTCCTAAGTGGTTTGCAATCAACTTGCCAAAGAACATTGCCAACAATTTGAGGAAGCAGGAAAAAATCTTGCATCAAACCTACATACTCCTTAAGCTCAGTTTCCCATTCATGCTGCTTGTGCATGTTGCCTTTCCAGTCTATATAGGTAGAAGACTGAACTGGGCGTTGACTGACTTTCACAGTATGCACAATCAACACAATCAAAAAACCGAAGGCATGAATAGATGCACAAATGGCAAGGACTCGACTGTCACTTGGGACTCTCCATGGCTCTAAAGGACTCCTGGTGAACAATCGAATACGAGATTTCCAAACCTTTTGGGCCAATCTAAGTGTCAACAATAATGCAATCAACACGAGAAGTTTAACCATGTAGTCCATGATCTCAGACATTCGACCTTCATTGAGAACTGAATATTCACTATTCTCAGAATCATATTTCATCTTCTCAAACAGGGCCTCAGCACCTGTTATGAGAGGAATACTGTATCCGATGGCCTGAAGACCCAACATGACATGGGAGATGTATGGTACAACTTCTGTCTTCTTTCGAATGTAGAATAATTGACTAATGATGCACCCAATCATCATTGATAGTGTCAATATGCGCAACAAGCCTTCCAAACTCTTGCGAGAAATGATCTCTTCTCGTTGTCTCCTGTATAGAATGGGCAGTGTCTGGACACTAATCGGCTGGATAAAAAGAGGGTCATCTTCAGTCCGTTGGCTTGTCACTGAAATCTTGACATTTGGATTCATGAACCACCTTGCATTTGTTGGTGGATACTCCACCTTGACATTAACCAAGCAATCCAAACCATCCTCGAGATCACCACTATCATGCATTACATTCCATGGGGCACGAACATCCCTGCATCCTATTAGGTACATTTTACCCACTCTTGGATCATATAGACCCTCAACAAATAGCTTAGAAAAATTTCCTTCTATTTTTAACTGTGCAGCAATATTCAAGAAGAACTTCTGCTCCTCTGGTCCTTGTGATGGAGATGATGTAGTATTCTCAGTCATGAAAGAAACATTTGAGGCCTGTAGCCAGTCAACTCCTACAAATTTGTCAATAGCTATGACATCCAAATTTATGAAGGTTTTGATGAAACTTGTTTTGGAGAAACTTTGCAGAATACCTGCGGAATGCACTGAAAGATCTTCACTTAGCAGAGAAAAACTCTCACGGGTCTTTCCACTTTCTTTCCAGGGGTACTTCAAGAATGATTTCTTCAGCTGTTCACCAAACCCAACTGGCTCGTCTTTCTCTAACATGGCTCCCGCTAATTTGATTTTGCTGTATGTATATGTCATTTTACTCAATACATCCCATGGCAACTGTGGAGGATGTAAAAGAAGCTCAAATATAAGAGAATAGAATGAGGATGCAACATTCTGAATACTGGAAATGCTGCCAACAGCTATACTTCTTTGCTTGATGGAAAGCGAAAGAGGAATGTAAATGCAGATCCGAGAATTACAAGGACTAGCACCACTGCTCTTGGATCCAAGACATCCAACCATACAAAGCTGGCCAGAAGATGAGCTCCATTTTCCTTCTGCAGACAGAGTTAGGCCATTAAGGCCTGATCTTTCTAATGCCAGAACCCGACTGTGTGAAGGAGGCACAGCTCGAAAAATAGCACTAACATTTGCAAAACCTGACTTGGCAGTGCTAGGATTAGGTGGATCTACACACCTCACATCCTGCACAACAAGCTTCGTGTTTTTAAAACTGCCATCTGTTGCCTGAATTTCTGCATCATTTATAAATGGACCCAACTTGCTACAGTATTCATCTGTGCCATTACATTGCCAATTTGGAACCACATCCAAAAGCTGGCCCGATATCAATTCCATTAAGACTGAACAAAATTGCTTTCCTCTGTAGGTTTGAATACCTTCCGTCTGTGATTTGTCCAGATATGGATAAGGATCACAAGCCTTTGCCACCAAGCTTTCAGAACCGAACTGATAATTTGTAAAAGCACCCAACTGGGAATAGATATCAATTTCATTGAAGTATCTAGTACTGGAGGGTCGGTTGAGGCTTTTCAAATTTCCACGAATTTCTCTGGTAGTCAATGAAAAGTTGTTAGGAAAGTGCAGTTTTAGCAAAATTTTATCATCTTCTAACAGAGTTGGTGACACAAAGCCTGAATTTTCTACCCAATCCCAAGGATCTGAAGCATTCTCCCCACGGGAGGGAAGATTTGAGCTTCCCAGCATACACAACAGCCTTTCTTCTTTTGATTCTAAGTAGACACCTTCAAAAGCAATGCCAAGTGAAGTGAAGCCAGGATACATTTGAAAGCTCTCAGGGTTGCTTCCATCAAAGTACGCTCCTCTGTCTGTTGCTATGGCCAATCGTAAAAACCCACTCAGATTCACCATTTTGCCAGACGACCCCTTGTCCGAATCCACATCTGTGATATAGAAAGATGCCAGATTGATCGGAGAATGCATTTCCTCAAAGGTATAATTGGAGTCACCTTTGGAGGTATAAGGCATCAGAGGTGCAGAACCCTTGTCTTGGTTCCAATCTCCATTTACAAAAGAAAGCTCATTCTGAATACTATATGCACGGTTAGGATTGGGAGGCAACATTGAAGCCTCTTTTAAGACAGACCTACATTCTTGTTTCACCTCATTAAAACGTTTGTAGGTGGGCTTGCGGTTGTTATAGTTCGATGGATCAAACGTTTCAGTGCTCATTGTTTGAGAAACCCCAGAAATAGAATTGGAAGGGTAAAACCCGCCTAGGGAGGAGGTAATCAAGGATGACAATATTACAGCCCATACCCACAGCCCAAACAGAGCTTGGCAATGCTTCCCCATTCTTTTGAACACTCAAATTCTCATTAAACCTTCAAGAAATTCAATTCTGTTACTTTAAAACTCAGAAGTTCAAGATCTGGCTCTAGGAAACAAAAACAACATTCTAGCTTGTGGACTATACTAATGAATATCTATCATTCAGAAAAAACTTATAGAAGAAATCAGGGCTTGTAGTACAAGCAGCGTCTGACAAAATGATAACAAACTTGAACAACTCTGATCAATATTGCACTACCTAATTAAGCATTTTGTACAAAATGGGCTTAGAAAACAGCATTCTAAGTGAAAATAGATCAATCCTGTTGTAAGAACTAACCTGCGTTCGCAATTGGGTATCGAAGAGAGAGACTGTCAACACGCATTAGGTAGCTTTCTTCAATTTAGAATATGTAGATTCATCTTCTTAAATATATGGAATATGGCATCCTACTGAGTGACAAGTGTGAAAACAGATATACTTCTGTCCCCGTTTTTCGGAGTAAAATTTAAGCAAATGAAAAGTTGTCTGGCACTGAGTCGCCTCCAATGGAAGATGTTAAATTTGACGGTCAATCTTCAATTTCAAGGAAATCCACCTTGTCTTTCAAATGTTTTGTTCTCTGGTAGGTTTTTTTTTTGGAAGTTACAGAATTTTCCCTTTCCTTTCATCGTCATTTGAAACAAAATTAAAAAACATTTTTTTATTATATTTTACGATGAAAAGGGTTAATACAGCCATGAAATTGAAACCCATATCTACCTGTTTCACTTCAATTTTTGTCTTGTATGGTCGTTAACTCACATGCCATTTTATATGTAATTTTCGTTTATTTTTTACATGTTTTAGTGTAATAATATATTCATTAATATTTTTTTTAAAAATATGTAAAAGTGGAATGGGCATCTTGAAAACAATCTCTTTTAACATTGTTAATTTAGATTTTTCTAAAAATAGATATATCGATAGCATCACATTTTAATTGTATATTAATTTACTCACTAAATAATTAAAATGAATTAATCATCTTTGTTTACAATAAACCCCTCTACATAAATTAATAAAGAAAAATAAAGAGTGTTGTATCTTGAAAAATCCCTAGACCTAAACATATTCATGGAGACTTGTTAGAAATAGTCTTGTCTATTTATCCCTTTAAGAGAATCAAAGATTTTGTAATTCGCATTCATTGTCATAGCAACCCTTTACTTATCTTGTAATAACTTTAGTTGTTATACCTCATTTTTGGAGTTGGAAAGTTATTTTCCTTTTCTCTTCTCTTCATATCGATCATATGTAAATAGTGGCAATGTATACATTATATACAAGAGTATTATTACTTAGATGTATATATTGTTTATTTTTATTTGAAGAGCTTTTGTATTTTTGTAACTTTTAATTTTACTTTTGGAGAAGTCATTCTTTTGTATATTTGTTTTATCTTTATATTGAATTGAAAATAGGATAAAGAAACGTTGACAAAAAAATGAAACATAAATTGTTCAAAAGTTTTGTTACCATCTACTTTTATGTATCTAAATTGGTCAATGCCTTCTAATTTGGCTATTCTTCAATTGACTTTGCAAATTTTGAGATTTCAAAGTTTCTCATACGGTCATGCCTGTTGGACCTATCATCCTTGCCATGCCTTCCTCAACAAGTTTGATTTTCCCCTCTAAGCCCATTTTACTTGAAATTCAAGATTATGAATTTGGTCTTCCAAGCATCCTTTCTTCAATTCCCAACTTTCCTTCCCAAAAATTCCACTTTGCAAGTTTTGGGATTTCAAAGTTTATCATATCCTCATGCCTATCAAACCTAACATCCCAAACATGCCTTCGCCAACAAGTCCAATTTTCCCCTTTAAGCCCATTTCCCTTGAAATTTAAGATTCTTGTTTTGGTCATCCATGCATCATTTCCTCAACTGCTAACTTTCCTTCCTAAAGATTGCACTTTGCAAAGTTTGGGATTTCAGAGTTTCCCATGTACCATCATGAATGTTGAACCTATCATCCTTGGCATGACTTCCCCCAACAAGTATGATTTTACCCTATAAGCCCATTTTCTTTGAAATCAAAGATTCTAAGTTTGGTCATCCATGCATCATTTCCTCAAATGCGAACTTTCCTTCCCAAAAAATTTACTTTGCAAATTTCAACATTTTAGAATTTTTATAATGTCCATGCTTGTTGAACCTATTATCCCTGGCATACCTTCCTCGACAAGTTTGATTTTACCCTTTAAGCCCATTTTCTTTTAAATTCAAGATTCTAAGTTTAGTCATCCATGCATCCTTTCCTCAACTACCAACTTTCCTTCCTAAAGATTCCACTTTGCAAATTTTGGGATTTCAAAGTTTCTCATACCATCATGAATGTTGAACCTATCATCCTTGGCATGCCTTCCCCCAACAAGTTTGATTTTACCCTATAAACCCATTTTCTTTGAAATCTAAGATTCTAAGTTTGGTCATCCATGCATCCTTTCCTCAAATGCCAACTTTCCTTCCTAAAAATTTTACTTAGTGAATTTCAACATTTTAGAATTTCTCATAATGCTATGTGTGTTGAACCTATTATCCTTGGCATGCCTTCCCCAACAAATTTGATTTTACCCTCTAAGCCAATTTTCTTTGAAATTCAAGATTCTAGGTTCAGTCATCCATGCATATCCTTTCCTCAGCTATCGACTTTCCTTCCCAAAAATCAAATTTGCAAATTTTAGGATTTTAGAGTTTTGCATATCGTCATGTTTGTTGGACCTATCATTCCTTCCTCAACAAGTCTAATAATTTTTCTAAGCCCATTTTGCTTGAAACCTGAGATTTTGAGTTTCGTCATCCATGCATCCTTTCCTCAAATGCCAACTTTCCTTCCAACAAATTCCACTTTGTAAATTTTGGGATTTCAGAGTTACTCAAATTGTCATGCTTGTCTAGCATGTCATCCCTCAAATGCCTTCTCTAACAAGTCCAATTTTAGGATTTCAAATCTTCTCATACCATTAGCTTGTCAAAATTTCAGAGGTTTTTTCCCCTCATCCCCTTTAGCATGCAAAGTCTTGAAACTCCACCATTCAAACGAAAAGCCCTAGCTATCTTCCTAAACAACCCAGGATGTCATTAATGGTATCAAGATGAATACGATTTGACAAATGAGGACTCTTGGAGGCTTCTTAATACCTTTGGGCCCCTCTAAGACATGGATAGTGTATAAAATAATATGGTTGATGATGCAAAGGGCATAGTTTCAAGTGTATGGCCATGTGAAGGTGATGCAAGCAAACATGGGAGATCTATACAATTACAGACGACTATGGTTCTTTCCCCAAGAAATTTAGATGGTATTGAAAGATATATTTTAGAGATTGGCCAAAGGAAAGTTGGAGGAGGAAGAAAAAGAGTAGAAATTGCAAAACCAATGAAGCAATGATATTCATAGGAAGCCCCAAGGTTTCAATTTCTAGTTCTAGGTAAGGTACTTTGGAATTTTAATGATCTAGCTTCATCCTAAACTTGTAATAAACACTTGTAAACTTTGAATATTGAATGATTAAAGGTAGGACCAGTCTTAGTTGGGTGTCTCCTTGTATATAGTATACATATTTCTAGATTTATGTTGTTTAGTTGGTCAAATAGAAGTCTGTAAAATCCTTGCAAATCCTTTCTAAGATATCTTTTCAACATAATAAAGGAAATGTATGGATATCTTGATTAGGGTTTCACCTTTTTTCACAATCTATTATATGTTTGAGTGAACCATGACTCTAGCCCTTCTAGAATCAACACTAGTCTGTTAAACTCAATTTCTCATCACCCCACACTTAAAAATATTTTTAAAAAAAAAATCAATTGTGATAAGATATTTTTATATTTTTGTCATTAGAGATATATAAATTGTAATGGGATATACATTATTTTCATTAAATCTCATGACTAATAAGTTTTTTTTATTAGAGGTGCATAAGTCTTACATGTCTAAACTAGCACATAAGTATATTGTGACACTAGCATTGAGATACACTGTGCATAGGGTATAGTTTTATGTAAGGAAATGTTCAATTATAGTTTCAATAATCAATCTAGCATCTTAGAGAAAACCCCCTTGGTCTAGTAGAGCTAAAAGTGTGTTGACCCCTAAGGCATGTTGGCATTAATGTCAAATACTAAAGTGCTCTTGCAGCTATAGGACTTCTTGGCATGATAGTGAAATATTCAGTTTGTATATTTGTCATATTGGGATAATATGTTTTGATGCATAAGGCTTGTGGTTTCTTGGTTAAAATTTGGTGATACTTGGATATTGCTATTTCTCCAAAGGCATAACATTACTTTATTGGTCTTGGATTAGAGATTGGCTTCATATGTTTTTTCAAGGTAATAATAAAATTTTTTTATGTACATCATTCTTATTACCTTCTAAGGTAATGTGTTTGCATTGACTATTATTGACATATGAATTTGGGAAGGTATTTATACCATGTATTGTTTCACATGGTCGACATCTCTTGTATAAGGCATTTGTTGACTTTATACTCCCAATGAGTATCAGGCATACTAAATATGTGTTAAAGTTATCCTAAGCCGCTAGGTATACTAAAGGATTAAAAGCTTATTTTCAAAGCTTGGTAAAAGGAATTTGATATTTCATTATTTGAAAGCCCTCATTAGGGAACGACGGGTAGAAGATCACATGAAGAGTATGTTTAGGGTTTGCAATGATCAGGTGGAATGTTGTTGGCAACTTGAAGTGACAAAGCTTGAATACACTGGGTAACAATATTTTTCAGTTTTTTCTCTTATTTGACAGTTATTTGTTGGAGGCTTAATCATGCAAAGGTAAACAATTTTTTTGTTCTTTTGATGAAACTATTGATTCTTCAATTGATATGTAAAAAGAAAAATGGACATGCAATTTAGATGGTTAATTTTGGTTACTATTTTAAAACCCCTATCTAGGTCTACAAGTGGTTAGATTTGTTTACTTCACAAAGTAGATTTATTTCGATTGTTGTTGGTAATCTTTGCAAAAGAAACAGATTTATTTGTTTCTCCTATTATTGGTCATTTTCTTTTGTTCTCCTATTGTGAGCAGTTTCTATAACTGAAAACTATTTTGATTGGCAGAGAAAAAGATGAATATAAAAAGCAGTGTTTTGACACTGTGTAAAAAGTTTTTTTTTTTTTTTAAAGGAAATAAGGATCTATTTTTTGAGACAGTACAAAATAAGTTGTAAAATACATTTAATATTTTGAAGATTCTCATTATGAGTTTTCAGGATATTAATGTATTGGTCTTCTGAAATTGATGGTTATACGATGAAACAGAGTAACCCTCTGTATCTTACTTTATCTATTGTTTGTGATTAAAATATATATGCTAGTGAGGCATTGTTTTATTGCCATGAGGCATTTGAAATCTATCAGTGAGATAGTATTGCCAGTGAGGCATTGTAAACAAAAAGTTTTTCAAATTAAGCCAATGAGGCATCATTTCTGGAGTGGTTTTTCTACCCCTAGAGGGTTTTCCACTCGTCAAATTCTTTGTCTTATGGTCCCATTTCTTTGATGTGATAATGTTTCAAGACTGTGATGATCTTTGGTTTGCTTTAATATTTCTTATTTCAGTTCTTTAATGATTGCATTCAATTCATGAATGTATTTATCATTGAAATATTAAGAGCATAAATTATTCAATTCCTTTTCAAGGAAAAATTTAAAATTTGTTTAAGACACTAATTCACACCCCCCTCTCCATGTCTTCTTCACTCCAACAAAGTGATTAAGGTCTTACCCACCCCAATAATTAGTCCTCAATTTCCCAACCTGAATATAGGTTTTATGGATATTCTCCGCATATTTGACACCCCTAACACCTAAAATATTTTTCAACCTTAGGGATTTTGGACACACAACTCATAATACCAAAAAAATGGCATCATTATCGAAGAATAATGTAAATAAAGATTCAACTTCAAGACCCAAGTTAATCAATAATTGTAGTGTAGCCAAGAAAACCTTACTTGGTTAGTATAATCAAAAAATTTATTGAACTAAATTATTTTCTCATTTTTAAGGAGTGGAAACTCTACCAAAGAAAATCCAAAAGTCAATTTCAAAAGATAAAATATAGAGATGGAAAAGGATCAACAATCTAAAGGTCAAGAAATGTCTAATATAATTTTCCTTTATGTGAGGGGATGACAAGAACAATGGAAGGTTAAGAATCCAGGTATTTCATCTCTACATAATACTCAAAGTAATAAAAAATTAGGCACTTCATTTAGAAGAGATGCATCAAAATATTATGATCAATACACTAGATGATTCCACTAATAATACGATTAGAGCTATTAAGATAACTTTAGACATGATTATGATGGAGAAATGAGAAAAGTGTTGATATAAAAAATAAAGATACATCCCAAAATCTGCATATAGAGAATGTAAACATGAATTTTCCTCTACCTTTGTGTTTAAGAAATCAAAGGGGAAACCAACATAACAATTCTCCTACTTCATCTCAAGGAATTGAACAAGAAGTAGAGACTTTGTTCCATGATGTTGATCCGACTACTCAATTAGAGAATGAACATAGGGAAAGGGAAATAGATCAACATGTAGATCTTATTGATCACTTTACAGAAAGACAATTTGAATTAGAAGCACATATTGTATTAGGGAAAGCTCAACTTTCTCAACAAGCTCAATAGATAAATCAATATTCGAATATTTCTCAACAATAAAATGTAAATCAAAATGTTGTACAAGCCATTCCAAATTAGTAGGTGCATTATTTTCAGCAACATCAGTAGAACCCCCAACACCAAAATATAGGAAAAAATGTGGGGTTAACACCAAAAGACAAGTTTAGATATTTTCTCTAGTGAGATCACCATTGGGATTAGAAAGATACATACAACTAAAATTTTGTGGAATTGTCGATTATCCTAATTCTATTCCAACTAAGATTAGAGGAAAAGTTCCAAAATTACAAGGTAACAATGCTATCATTGATGAGGACCACTTGAGGCATTTGATCGATGTGATTGATGAATACAAAATAGAAGATGAATATATCATGATGAATCTATTTGTGCAATCATTGGAAGAAAGCACACAAAAAATGGTATAAAGTATTCCAGATAGCAACATAGGCTCATGGAACAAGTTTATGAGTTTTTTATGATTGAAATATGGAGAAAGAGTGGATCTAAATTTTGCAACCTATGAGCTAACTACTATAAGGAAACAAGTTAATGAAATAGTTGTTGATTTCAATAACATGTTTATAATTACAATGAGGAAAGTGTCTCCCCATGTAAGGCCAAATGAACCTATGTGCCTTTTTCTATATTATGGAGCATTTGATTCAAAATTGAGCTACTGCTTACAAGACAAGAACCCTCAAACATTGAGGGAAGCTTATGTCATGCCTATCAATATAGAGAATAATATGAGAGCATTTTTAAGGACATAAGAGGGCTAATGTAAAATTCAGAAATCAAGTGAAATAACTTCTAGTAAGACCCTCACTATTGAGGATAAACTAAAATATTTAATGGGTCCATGAAGGATCTCTTATACAAGGTTGCAAAGAAAGAGAAAGGTATGTCCTATAACAATTTTTCATGCGCTTCCATGAAGGTCAAAGATTGCATAATAGACCTTACAATTATGATTGGTCTAAAGACCTAGAGCCAATGATAAGTAAGCAGTCCCAAGGAGTACAAACCAAGGATACCAAGATAAACACACCCTTGACCCCTTGAGGAAGGATCATGTGAATCTTCAACAAGATTCATTCTAGTGTGACTTGTTAATATGTGATGTTGCTACAACACTTGAAGAAGGAAAAGAATTCCAAAAAATGAAGGTACACCCAAGTATTATGAGGATGCCAATATTGATCAATTGGATGTATATGAGGATGATGAATTATTTCAGTATGACCATGAAAACCATCATGTTCCATATGAATTATCAAAAAAAGACTTCAGTTAGCTCAAGGAACAAATGAGACAAATGTATAAGAGAGAAAATCCATCTAATGAAGATATCAAATCTCTCACCAAAGAAATTGTCTTGTAGGTCAAAAGTGATTACCAGCTAAGAAATAGGCAAGTATGTGCGACAAATCAAGCTAGAGGTGTGGTTGTCCCAGATATGCTAGCCACAAAAATAAGCAAAGGAAAACAAAATAAAAATAATGCATTTAAAAGAAATGTAAATGGGATTATAAGGAGATTGCCACTTAGGAAGAAGATGCATATTTCAAATGCATCCTTGTAGAAGAAACATTTTCCTATACAAAATATCGTTGATGCCCCAACTAGTGATTATAAAATTCAAAGGTTATTGAAGATAATACCAAATTGAAGCAAGTTGATGAAACAAAAAATGGTAAACATAAAGAAACTATAAAAAGAAAGTTGTTGCCAGTGGTCAAGTGATGCCTTTCATCCTTGATATTAATGTTGTGACAATTCCATTATCCAATCCCTTTCCAATATACCAACCGATTGACATGGATCAAAGATTGAGTAAGTTGAAAGTTCAAGTTCTAGTTAGGGAGTTGTTAAGAATATCTAGACATAGAGAAAGGGAATTGCTTTATTTCACTAACCATACTATTTTTTATTAGTCAAATGAACTTGCATATGTTCCTAAAGACAGTGCAGAGCAAGCCAGTGTATAATCTAGGCACCTAATATTTACTTGGCCATTGTATCTACAATTAACAAACTTGTAGTTGACCTATTTTATATATCTTTGTTGATTAATGGTTGGTTGGTATGTAATTGTGTGTTAGATTATGGGGCATCTAGCAATGTGATATCACTAAAAATCATGGACCATCTAGGCATGCAAGTTTTAAATTCTCATGACAAGTGTTTTTCCATGGATTCTCATGAAGTAAATGTAATTGGGGTAGTAAATAACATTGAAATGCAACTTGTTGCATACCTAGGTAAAATACATTTATGGATATTATCATAGTTAATTGTTAGACTAAATGGGGTATGTTGTTGTTCAAGAAGTGTAAAGCCTCACTTGGTGTTAATATTTAGATGGGCTTGTCTTATGCTACTATACCACTGCATGGAAAAGAAGTCAAGTTGCATAGAGATAAAAAAATTCTCAATATTGTGGAGAATCTAAATGAAGCAAATGAACTGAATTTGTTACTTTGATGTTATTAGGTCACAAAAAATGACTTTTCCATTCAAATTGCTCATGCACAAGTACCGATGCCAATTGGCCGTGGGGCCAAGTATAGCAATCCCTAAGTAAAAATAATTTGTTTTTATGGAATCTCTTAGCAATGTCAAGGGGATTCAAAAAGAACTCCACACGACATGAAGAAGTCACATTGAAATGAGAGGCCCAATGGAATAGAGAATTATGTTATTTTCTATTTGATTATTTGATTTCATAGTCAATTTTTAGGTCATACAATCACCACTACAAATAATGACTCCAAATTGATTGTCCAATTTAAATTTTAGAAAATTCAATAAAGTTGCATTTTAAAGTTAAATTGTAGCCAAAATGATTTAATGCATTTAAGATAGACTTATTGACAAACATTAACTTTTTTAACCTAATAAGGTTGAGACAATAAAGGGACCTCAGATGTGATTGGAAGACCAATATGAATTTCAAAATAATTGTTTGATGACATATGTCACTTAGAAAATGTGTAAGGTTTGAAAATTATTGATAAAAATATGTACAACATGAGCACGGGTTCACAAAATAGAGTTGAGTGGTAGAACCAACCTTGTAGATATGAACTATTTGTACCAAACTCCATCAATAGAATAGATGCATTAGAAACTTCCTTCCTTCCTCTCTTCCAACCTTTAGTTAGGACAAATCCTATCCCCCTCCAACAAATTGGTTCTTCAATCTTCTTTTCCCCTATGGACCTCTTTCCACCATATCTCAAAATCCTCCACCAAATGCATCACCTCTTTCTTCTTTCTACTATAGGATTTAAGCCACTACAAACTTTCCACCTCCACAAAAATATTCTTCTCTTGTTCTCCTCTCTCATGGAATTTAATCCACCATTGTCCATCCTCTTCCAAATAAAATATTCTCTCAATTATTCACTTAGTACCACACCATCCACACAAATCAATATCATTGATATTATAAAAAATAAATGTTTTGATTACCACCACCTCTGCACACATCACATCTTATTCTTCACCAACTCCCTCACCTACAAACACCCACGATTCAACAACTACAACCAAACCTCCTTCCATCTCATTATCTTCTTCATCTTGTATTTTATCAAGTTTATTCTTCATTTATTGCACCACTTCTATCAACACCTCCATGTATTCTAAAGGACAGACAACTACTCCACTCTCCTTTTCATCTTTAACCTCAACTACAACTTCTCATTCCCTTGCTACAAATCCAATCTCCATCTTCTCCATGCATTCAAAAATATATTTCACTAATACAACCACCTTTTCTCCCTCTGCAACCTCATTCTTCTCTTTCTCATTATCATCTTGAATGAGAATCTTCTATTAAGGGCCATCTACATGAAAATCTACTCCATCTTCTTTCATACCTAAACATAAAACTATTAGAAAATCATGCGACTCAACTTCTTCCATTTTCTTTTATTTTTCTCTTTTCTTACTCATCTCAACTTTTCTCTCTTGTAGGGAACCCAACATCTTAGGCATCTTTGCATAGATGCTATCAATCATTTTACATCTCCTTTCCTCAAAATCTCTTTCTCTCCTCTCCATAAAATGAAAAATGTACAACCCTTCTCAAGGAAACCCCTACCATTTTTGGAAGACATTTTCATACACACTCACTCTCACAACCATCAAAATAATTAATTCTCTAAATCACTCACAACCACAACTATCCTCTACCTAGAAATGACACTAGAAGATGCATAACCAAAACCTCCTCTACCCACTTTAAAATAGTGGATGACATTAGCACATTTACTCCCTCGTACTATCTTTGTGGGAGGATAGACAACACACTCTTACACAACACCCATTTTCTCTAACACCATTTCCTCTCTCTCATTCTCGTTGTATTTATAGGATTTCCACTCACTTGTAACAAAATTTTAGAGACCTTCCCAATCTCAACCCATTGAGAATTATAATTGTCACACCTCAATTCATTATTTTCAAATATCTAACAAGTTCCCTACTTTGACGCCATTATCGCATGATTAGCATTAGAAACCCACTTAAGGGAAGCCAATCCATATAGCCTACACACTCACAAACCACATATGTGAAACACAAAAGCTTGAATGAAAAGACAAAACTTTAATTAATTTTATACAACTCAATACAATATTCTTACAAAAATAAAATTGTAGACACTTAAAATCCACTTTCGTATTTTAACTTAATCATATCTCTAGCCACCATAATTAATCCTATGTTATTTCTTCATTAATTAATTAATTCATATTTTCTCTAATAGTTAATTACATAAATCATATGTACTTAGTTTTTTAAACTAACTACCTTTAAGTAGTTAATTTAATGATTATTAAATTAATATAAACTAGTCTTTTTTATCACTAGTTAATTAAATTAATTTCTATTTAATTAATTAGGCCAATGCATATTTCCTCTTTTATCTTATTTAAAAATAAAACAAAAATATGTTTTCACCTCATGACTAAAATTGAAAAATCGACCTTTACATTTTTTATGAATAAATGTCTATATTACCATTTAAAAAATAATATTACACATATTCACAAAACTCTCACCACCTACTGACTCTATGTGTGACTCTACGCTCTCACTGAAACCCTTTACATTTAATTTCTTCAACTAAATTCATTTCAATTTTCTCTTAACCTAGACTATGATTTATCCTTTTAATTTCTTCAACGAATCTACTCCGTGATTTCCTCCTATAATAGCGGCTTCACCATTCAGTGATCGATGATCTTCAAAATCCTGATTTCCGACTTCACCGTCAATACCAAGCGGCCCACATTTGACTTTTAGTGGCCTTTTCTCGATGACCTCTCTTTAATTTTCTATGGCCTTTCTTTTTAATTTTGTTTTTTCACAATTTGTAGACTTTTCTATGGCCATGGGAGGTGCTAGAAATAGTCGTTTACTTGTGCCAAATATATGACTCAACATTGATGCCTCTATAAGTCTAGATCAATAGAATTTAAGTAGTGATCAAATTGTGGGTTTTCCATCTTTGAGTGTAGAATAACTACCTCCTCATTCAAGGTCACAAAAGTATAAAGGTAATGAAATATTTAGGTATAGCAGTAAGTAATAGCTATACTATTGGCACCAAAGCCAAAAGTGAACATAGAAATGGGATCTAATATTATATTTAATATATTTCTAGCTTATGTGGTATACAGAATATCTTAGTGGCCTTAAACTCATAGAAGACACCTCACACTTAAAAGAGAAATCTAAAGCATCAAGGGCTCTTAAATTAAGGTATTATTTTATTGGAAGATATATTGGTGAATTCATAGGTACATCCATGAAATTTAAAAAATATCTTATTCTAAGAGTTTAGATAACTACCTTCATAGCATTAAGGTCAACTGTTAAAATCAATGCTTTTCGAAGTTTGCCAATATATTATATTCCTCTACCAATGTTTTTTGAAGCTTGACCTTATCTTCTAAGTTGTGGCAACTTGTATTGCCTCTAGTGTGATTTTTACTTAGATTTCCATAAGCCTGGTTGATAACTACTTTCACTCTAATGTCTCTTGAAGCTTCAATTTTCACAACAAATGAAGTAGTTAAATTCAAAAGAGGATTTTTACGCAATTTTGATACAATATTGAATATTATAATAAGAACCTCAACAATCGCCAAATCCATTGGGCATGTCCTATTGAGCTATATAAATCCAATTAAAGTATTCACATAACTATTGCATATTTCCTTATCTTGCTTAGAGTATACAAAAACATCTTATATAAATTCAAGTAGTTAAATTCAAGAGGACAACCTAAGCCATCTAATCATGATCAACACTACTCCAAATTGAGTGTCCAATTTAAATTCTGGAAAATTCAATAAATTTACATTTTAAAGTTAAATTGTGGCCAAAATGATTTAATACATTTAAAACTAAGACTTATTGACAAACATTAACTTTTTAAACCTAATAAGGTTGAGATAATGAAGGGACCTCATATGTGATTGGAAGAACAATATGAATTTCAAAATAATGGCTTGATGACATATGTCACTTAGAAAATGTCAAAATTTTAAAATTATTGAGGTAAAAAATATGGACAACATGAGCATGGGTTCACAAAATAGAGTTGAGTGGTAGAAGCAACCTTGTAGATAATGAACTATTTGTAGTAAAATCCATCACTAGAATAGATGCATTAGAAAATTTCTTCCTTCCTCTCTTCCAACCTTTAGTTGGGACAAATCATATCCTCCTCCAACAACTTTTTTCTTCAAACTTCCTTTCTCCTATGGACATTTTTCCACCATAGCTCAAAATCCTCTACCAAATGTATCACCTCTTTCTTCTTTTAAGCCACTACAAATTATCCACCTCCACCAAAACCACCTTCTCTTGTTCTCCTCTCTCATGGAATTCAATCTACCATTTTCCATACTCTTCCATATAAAATATCCTCTCCATTCTTCACTTAGTACCATGGTATCCACACAAATCAATATCATTGATATTATAAAAATTGAAGGTTTTCATCACCACCACCTCTACACTCATCACTTCTTCTTCTTCACCAAATCCCTCGCTTACAAACATCTACGGGTTAACAAATACAACCAAACCTCCTTCCATCTCATTCTCTTCTTCATCTTGTATTTTATCAAGTTTATTCTTCATCTATTTCACCACTTCTATCAACACCTCCATGTCTTCTAAAGGACACACAACTACTTCACTATCGTTCTCATCTTTAACCTCACCTACAACTTCTCATTCCCTTGCTATAAATTCAATCTCCATCTTCTCCATGCCCTCAAAAATGTATGTCACTAATACAACCTCCTTCTTCTCTCCCTCTGCAACCTCATTCTTCTCTTTCTCATTATCATCTTGCATGAGAATCTCCTATTTAGGGCCATCTACATGAAAATCTACTCCATCTTCTTCCATACCTAAACATAAAACTATTAGAAAATTATGGGACTCAGCTTCTTTCACTTTATTTTCTTCTTCTCTTTTCTTACTCATCTCAACTTTTCTCTCCTTTAGGGAACCCAACATCCTAGGAATCTTTGCATAGACGCTATCAATCATTTTCCATCTCCTTTCCTCAAAAGCTCTTCCTCTCCTCTCCATAAAAGGAAAAAAATACAACCCTTCTCAAGGCTACCCCTGCCTTTTTTTTGGAAGACATTAAATCATACACTCTCACTCTCACAATCATCAAAATTATTACTTATCTTAGTCACTCACAACCACAACTATTCTCTACCTAGAAATGACACTAGAAGATGCACAACCAAAACCTCCTCTACCCACTTTATAAATAATGGATGACATTAGCACATTTTCTCCCTAGTAATATCTTTATGGGAGGATAGAAAACACACTCTTACACAACACCCATTTTATCTAACACCATTTCTTCTCTCTCATTCTTGTTGTATTTATAGGATTTCCATTCATTTACAACAAAATTTTAGAGACCTTCCTAATCTCAACCCACTGAGCATTCTAACTTTCACACCTCAATTCATTCTCCTTAAATATCCAGCAAGTGCCCTACTTTGACACCATTATGTTATGATTAGCATCAAGAACCCACTTAAGGGAAGCCAGTCCATATAGCCTACACACTCACAAACCACATATGTAGAACACATAAGATTGAATGAAAAGACAACACTTTTATTAATTTTATACAACTCAATACAACATGATTATAAAAATAAAAGTATGATATTGAAGCCTATAGATCAATACAACATTCTTACAAAAATAAAATTGTAGACACTTAAAATCTACTTTTGTATTTTAACTTAATCATATCTCTAGCCACCATCATTAATCGTATATTAATTTTTCATTCATTAATTAATCCATCTTTTCTTTAATAGTTAATTACATATATCACATTTATTTAATTTATTAAACTAACCACCCTTCATTAGTTAATTAAATAATTATTAAATTAATCTAAAATATCATTTTTCTTTCACTAGTTAATTAAATTAATTTCTATTTAATTAATTAGGCTAATGCATATTTCCTCTTTCATCTTATAGACACCTAAATTTGGACACTTGATTTATCCAAATTTATCCCTTCTCATCTAAACATCCCCTTATCCGCATTAATTAAGTAATATCACTATTATTTAATTAATTCCTCTAAAGTTCTTCTAATCCCTAAGGTATCTAGTTAAATAATTAAATACCTTCCCCATTTCATCAAATGAATTAAATAAATATGCCATTTATTTAATTCCCTTTATGTCCCATCCTCCATCATTTTTATCTAATCCTAATCCATCTTCTAATCTTATCATTAGGATGTGCACATGCCTAATCCTTGATTAGGATGTGTCACATCCTCCAACTTTTGCAAGTTGGCCTCTAATCTCTCTTAGCCACCTAACCCTCACCTAATCCTTCATTAACTACCCTAATCAACCTCTCAAAAAAAATTTAATTCTTTTTATCCTTCCAAAGAATATTAAATTCATTTTTCTCTTCCTCATGTGATCTTTGACTTGTCACATCAAGTCACATGTGAAATCTAACCCTCTTCTAATCTGTCATTAATTAGTCTAATCAAGTACTTGCACAATCCTAATCACTTAATTGAGTCAACCCTATTAAATATTTTTTCTTTTTGGACAAGGCATCTTCATTCCCCATGTGAATTTTTAATTCACATTTAATCCCCCAATGCATTTAAAGGAATTTTAAATTCCTTCTCTCTTCTCCATGAGAATATTTGAGGAATTTTTAATTCCCCACTTGTCCTCTCACCCACATGGGGACAAGTACCTCTTTTATGAGGAGATCTTGTCTCAATCCCAAGGTACTATGTACCCTCTCCATGTCATGTATTATCCTTCCACCTCATGTACACATCACCTCTTTTAAGCCATATCACATGCCACATGTCATGATGTGAGGGCTTGTGAGTTCTCAACTCACCTTAGCCCTGTATCTTGATCTTGGTGGCTCAATCTTGACCGTCCATTTTCCTAGAGATTTTCAAAATCTCTATAAATACCCCACCTTTTCTCTCATTTTGGGGGAGATCATGCATTGTAGCCAAACTCTTGCAAAATTTTCCTAGAATCCATACTTAACCATTTTCATGCTTGCACCCACTTGCATCCATCTTCATATCACTATTTAGTTTGCATCTTGCCATCCAAGGAGCATACAACACCAAAGATTGAAGGGCCAACCAAAGGATCAATTCGACACAAGGTAAAAGGTTTCATTTGTTTTTTTTTGTTTTGTGTTGATTCCAACTAGGCTAATCTTGAGGTGTAGGTTGTTCTTAGTGGTATTTTGCATTACTTTGTTTGCTGCTCGTTTTCTACCACCCAAATTCGACCTATCACATTTTTGGCATGCCCGATGGGACCCACAAACGGGTCTCTTGCTTTTACGTTTTCTATTTTTTAACTTTTTGCAGGTATAGGTTACAGAGGGGCGGACCCACCCTTCACAGGCAGACCTGACCCTCCCCAGGGGCGGACCTGCCCTCCCCAGACTCCAGAAATTATTTTTTGGAAAATTTTCACGGACAGGCGGACCCAACCTAACAGATAGCCGGATTTGACCTAAACAGTTGATTTTTCCCTCACTGACAGGCGGATTTGCCCCAGACAACTTTTTTGAAAAGGTGAAATTTCAGTTTTTTAGCATTTTTTTGGCTATTTTAAGGGTTCTTACCCCCTAATTAGGAACATAGTTTAATTAAAAGGCGTCAATAAATCTTGTATGTTGTGTTTTTGGGTGAGCTATTTGACGTATCCAATCCCCTTGCGCCATTTGGTGATCCTGGGTGACGAGAAATCGTAGCTTGCCACGTCTTTTGAGTCTACCCATTTTACTTTTCTTAGTGGGACCTGCTTGAGGATTTCATCACCCCAAGGAACGATTCCAACCACGCGTACCGGCGGGGTATATAAAGGGGGGAGAGCGAAAGTTGTACCTCAATCCAACAACGTTGTAATTGGCGAAGCATCAGGATGATGTGAAGAGTTGGTCCGAGCCTTTTAGGTTCCCGGCTCACGCTTGTAACGGGTTGGTGTTCACGGTTTGGGCCTCACATATCGGGTGTATATTGAGGACTCCCTAGTAGCCGTGTTCATCCTAGATTAGAGGACTTTGTTGACCATTTCCTCTCTACTAGACTTAGGCTTGTGATTGTTTGATTTGTCTTGTTTGTGCGAAACCAGTGATTGTTTAATTTCCTTCATTTTTCCATAGTCTTTTGATTGATGACCATTGTGTTTTCAGTCCTTTGCCTTGGTCTTTTTTGTCAAAAGTCAAGTTAAACCCTCCTTGGGCGGACTTTCCCTCATTCAGGGGCGGACTTGCCCTAAAAACTGGTCCTTTGGAGACTGTTTTTGACCCAGTTTCATCAGTTTTTGCTCCTTGGGCAGACTTTCCCTCATCTAAGGGCAGACTTGCCCTAAAAACTGGTCCTTTGGAGCCTGATTTTGACCTAATTTCTTCATTTTTTGCTCCTTGGGCGGACTTGCCCTCATCCAGGGGCGGACTTTCCCTAAAAACTAGTCCTTTGGAGACTGTTTTTGACCTAATTTCATCAGTTTTGCTCCTTGGGCGGACTTTCCCTCATCCAGGGGCGGACTTGCCCTAAAAATCAGTCCTTTGGAGCCTCTTTTGGTGGATTTTGACCAACTTTTTCTCCTTGGGCGGACTTGCCCTTATCCAGGGGCGGACCTGCCCTATTAACAATCCTTTTGGAGCCTGTTTTGGCCATTTTTGACCAACTTTTGCTCCTTGGGTGGACCTGACCCATACAGGGGCGGACCTGACCTAACAGATAGGCGGATTTGCCCTGATAGACAACCATATATGCCCCGCCATTTGCGCATTGTTTACCCATTTTCCTCCATTCAAGTGCTAATCTTCTCAATTTTTTGTGCTCTTTCCAATGATATATACCACTTCATACTTTTGAGAAGTTTCCCAGGGCACCTTTTCCTTCCCCATCCACCTCCTCGAGGGGGCATACCCTACCATTCTCTCTGTTTACTCATTCCAAGTAAACATTCATCCATTTAACACATCCTTTCATCATTTCGAACTCTCGTTCTATCATTCTGATCATCCATTTACTCATTCCGAGTAGACATTCATCCATTTAACACATCCTTTATCATTCTGAACTCTCGTTCTATCATTCCGATCATCCGTTTACTCATTTCGAGTAAATGTTCATCCATTTAACACATCCTTTCATCATTTCGAACTCTCGTTCTATCATTCCGATCATCCATTTACTCGTTCTGAGTAATCTATCATCCATTCTGAGCCTTCATCTTCTCGTTTCGAGAATCATTCATCTATTGTGAGCAGTCATTTACTCGTTCTGAGTAGTTGTTCATCTGTTCCGATCAATCATTTACTCGTTTTGAGTACTCATTCATCCATTTCTATCATCCATTTCTCCAATTAAATCACTGTTTTCCCCATCCAAATCCCCTGAACTTCGTCTCGGGTTATTATCCAAATTCACCTAAGTGTCTGATCTGATCGTCATCATCAACATCCTTTTAGGATTGTCATCCATCCTAAGTTAATCATCATCGTTGGCCCAATCAATCCATTTTCAATCTCAAAGTGGATTTGGTGCCACAATCATCCTTTTATCCTTAATCTGATCAATCAGTATCCTAAGTCACCTAGGGTAATCTCTGAATGGGGTTTGTAGTCCCTTCCGTCATCCTATCCAATCAATCATTTGATCTTATCAATCACCGATCAATCTTATCCAATCCAATTCAATCACGTCCCTATCCAATCACCTTCGACCCAATCAATCTACTTCCATCTCGAAACAGATTTGGTGTCATAATCATCCTTTGGTAATCAAATTCGATCATCTGAAGCAGTCCCATCGCATCATCCAATCATCCTAATATGAGCTTTAATCCAATCCCGATCTAAGCTTGCCCTAAATGCCGATTTGAGCTTTAGTCCATTTCCATCCAAAATATTTATCCATCCTCTTTTCCCTTTCATCATCATGAATTCTTATCCTCCATCAATAGCGGTCAAGGGAAACCCTAATTATGTCAATGACGATAACGAAAGTCTTGTCGATCAAGAAGAATGCGATATGGATCCCCTTGACACTATCATTGCTAGTAAGTTTTCTCCACCCGCTTTCCAAAATCCAATCATCCCTTCGAGTTATGTTGTTATGTCTTCATCCATGCCTAATCATGCTCCCTATGCTACCTGTGACAAGGGATACCCATCATATCCATCATATCCTTCATCTACATCATCCTCTTATCCTAGTCCGCCATCACAATACCCCTATCCTAATCCCCCATCCACATCCTCCTATCCCAATCCTTCATCTGCATATACCCCCTACCCTAATCTTCCATACCAATCTCCTCACCCTAATCCTACGTTCGCATCAGCCTATCCTAATCTAACATCCACATCCGCTTATCCTAATCCGACATCCACAGTTCCCTATCTCCATCCGCCACCTCAATCTCCCCATCCTAATCCACCATCCCAATACCCTTACTACAATCCGCCACCTGCATCCTCGTGTCCTAATTCACCATGCCAATACCCCTATCTTAACCCTTCATCTAATCTTAATCCCCCATCTATTCCCACTTTTGCATCCAATCCCATTCCCCCGTCTAATCCTAATCCACCAACCCATAGTCCTAATCCCCCACTAATCCATAATCCCTCATCCACTCCTACCACACCATCTCAGCCTAGAGTATTCAAGTCTCTCATTTCAGAAGTTCTCCAAGGCCTTATAACAAAGAAGACATCTCCCACTCCACACCTTGAAGTTGTGGAATCGTGCCATCCCAACCCATCATCCACAGTCATTAGTGACGAGACTCTTCTCCATCAAACCATCAAAACCATCACATCCTCTGAATCCACTGAGCCACCATCTCCTACCATCACATCTACTGAATCCATTAAACACCCACTTCCTACTCCAAGAGTAGTCGAACCCATCAATGACATCCAAATCCAATCCACTTCTCCCACTCCTAGTGTCACTAAAACCCATTCTGATGACTGGATTGAATCCTCCATCCCTCCATCCTCCCCACTTAAAGAGTCCCACCAAGACTCCATTATCATGCCTCCCACACATGATGAGTCATGCCAAGAGCCTGATCCAAAGCATGCTGACATATCCCCTTCTCTAGATCAAGATCCTACCATCCCATCTAGTCCACCTCAAGATCACAGTCCCCCATCCATTCCATTCCATGATCCCCTTGTCATTCAAGATTCCACTGCGTCATCTCCATCTCCATCGTATGAGCCCGCTACGACAAGTCCAAATCCTATCATATCCATTAATCCCTCTCCTGGTATCACCCATCCAAATGCTGCTATCCCATCATATCCCTCTCATGATCCCCCACCTTTGCCTAAAACTGCTATCCCCACACCACCTGCGTATCCCCTTGTTACTCTCACATTCTTCCATGGTGGCCTCCTTGTAGAAGAAAAACACAATGTATTTACCACCCATCATCCTCCACCTAATAACGGATTCGCGTCATGTTTTCAGAATAAGAAAAATCCTATCATGGATCACATGCTCAAGAACATGAACTATCAAGGAAAAGGTCTTGGCCTTCATGAGCAAGGTATTCTAGAGCCCATCCAAGTCAAAGAACAAATCTGCATGCAAGGTCTTGGACCTAGTTCCCAAGACCCACAATCTAAAGATGTTGGTACAACCTATAGACGTCCTCAATGAGCCTTTTCCAAAAGAAATGTCGGCTCTTCCCATCGCTCCACTAGATCATATGCTGCCATCCCTCCTCCTCTATCGTATCACCTCAAAACAACCGTCCATATTCCTCCTTCATCTGCTCCATCCATTTTGGGTCCTTACATCCCTCCATCCACCATCTCCCATCCTTCATCTACTCCATCCATTTTGGGTCCTTACATCCCTCCATCCACCATCTCCCATCCTTCATCTACTCCATCCGTCTTGGGTCCATATATCCCAAGATCACCTCCTCCATCTCATCCTTTCATCCATCCAACACCTATCCATGTTATCCATCATAAACATCCCTCTCGCACATCCCATAATTAGGATCAACCAAGGAACATACCTACACATCCTCCATCTACACATAATCCTCATCATCCTACCTCCATTGCTCCACATCGTCCATCTCCTCACACCCATCCCATTGCTACTAAAAGCACTTTGGATGCTAACATAAAAATGCATAAATCCAAACATCCACATGAATCTAAAGCTCCCCATGTCCCCTCTAAAATACATGGTGAAGAAAATAAAAATCAAATCCACAATCCAAATCAAACCCATCGGCCACAAAGACCCACTAAAGAAAAAATCAAAACCATGTGGATCCCAACGAAAAAAGATGCAATGCCATCAAATGAAAAATATGTAAGAACATCCAAAGTTGCTAATCCCAAAGCTAATCATACCCCACTTTCATCTCCTAAGTCTGTTTTGGGTCCCTATGTCCCGAAATTTACTATTCCATCTCCTTCATTATCCCCACATTCTTCATCCATTAATCCTCTTATCTTTTCACATCCATCACCATATGTGCCAATGTTGGTCCTGAACTCACCACCCCATCATTCTATCCATACCCTTTCCAGCATCCCATCCATTACCCCACATATCTCCCCCATCAAATCCCTCTAATTCATCCTTTTGCATAATCCATTTCTCCTAAGGTTGTACCAACATCCAACAATCGGTTCGAACATGGGCTCTTAATACCTCATATAGAACTTGATGCTTGAGTCCTTCATCCATATCCTTATCGCATGTCTTCTAAATCCACTTATTCACCTCCCTATCCTTATCCATCTCCTTATGCATGCTATCCAAAAAATCCAAAAAAACACAAGTCAAAAAATTCAAAAAAATAAAAAAAATCAAAAATCAAAATAAAAATAGTAAAGAGAAACAATCCGTCCAATGGTGAAAACTTGGAAAACCAAGCGTCTTGGATAAGTACCATGATGAAAACCTAGCAAATGGGCGTCATGCGTAAATCCCCATCTGCACTTGGGGGCAACTTTCTGATATGCATTCCCTCCATCCGCTATGCTTCCTGCTATGCTTCCAGATATGCGCCTGTCTGCCTCCCATACATCCTTTTTATTCATCCCCTCCATCCTACCGATCTTACACATCCTGCTTGACATATCTCATTTATCTCGTCCCTCCATCCTTCTTATGATCTTGACAAAAAAATAGGGGCACCTATCTATCTATGCATGCTTTGGACACCTCTTGGTATACATTCCTTTTACACATGCTCTATCATATCCCTAAATCACCCATCCTATCCTCCTCCAGTTATCTCCTTCATTTTCCCATCTTCTATCTCTCATGCCTCATTATACATGACATATCTAGAGTGGGGGAATTTATCTTCCTTTGTGATATAGTCCTTGGAGACATCATTCAGTCCATCAGAGCAATCCCTTCAGTTTCCTATATTCAGCTTCTTATCGTTATATCCATCTCCCCATCCTTATCCCTTTATCCAATCCATGCAAATAATATTTTTTCTCCCCCATCCTCTACCCTCATTCCATCACATAATCCCTTGTCATTGATATCTAGTTATAGGCTACTCTCCACACAATCCAATGCCATCTACCTCATCGTCATCACTTCCACTTCTTTTACCCATCTTGTCAACCTCATATCCTTTCTCATCATTCATATTTCCCCTTTTCTGTCAATCCACCTGAGTCCCTGACCTTGCCCTTGGCACGAGCGGACTTGCCCGGGTCCGTGGGTGGACCCGCCCCAATCCGTGGGTGGACCCGCCCGAGTCCGTCCTTGGGCGGACCCGCCCAATCCATGGGCGGACCCGCCCTTTAGGCTTTTTTTATTTTTATTTTTTTGTTCTCCCCTCTTTGGATCATCATTTCATCACTAAAATCACCTCCTCCATCATCGGGTCACCCATCCCAATCATCTAGACTTCGTTTCGAGAGTTTTGATTTTTATGCTAAAACATTCGAAGGCCATAACTTTTGACTCGGGTGTCCGTTTGAGCTGAAACTTTACAGGTGGTTGCGTTATGAGGTGGCATGTGGATTCCCAAATGATTGTAAATCCCTTGGATCCCATTTCGCCACATTTTCAGGACCTCAAACTTTCATCTTCACCCTCAAAATCGCAATTTAGAGTTTTTTTTTTAGCATTTTGAAAAATCATTTTTGTCAATAACTCGGAATGCATGTCTCAAATCTGGGATATTAGTTGGCAATTCATCCTATCTTAGTTTTGGGTATTTTTTGGGAAAAAACTGAACTCTCAAACATATGATCGTGAAGTTTCCTAAAATGGCAAAATTTGACAATTTTTGAAAATTGCCAAATCTGGAAAAATTTGATTGTCAACACCTTACGTCCCTTAAACTCTGAAACTTTGAGTAGAATAAATCCCATCACATCCTCCAATCATTCTAAGCTTCAATTCAATCCTAATCTGAGCTTTACTCTAATCCCAATCTGAGCTTAACCAATACCCTAATCTGAGCTTTAGCCCATTTACAGTCAAGATCTTTGGATATCGAAACAAATCTTAAGATCCCTCCCTCCATCTTCTATTCATCCCTTCTAATCATCCCTTCGATCATTATCATTCGTTCACTCTTTCTGAGTAACCATTCATCCATTTCAAACCTTCATCTACCATCTCAAACATCCCTCTCAATCATCTCTTCCAAACCTTCATCCATTTCAAACCTTCATCTATCATCTCAAACATCCCTCTCGATCATCTCTTCCAAACCTTCATCCATCATCTCAAACATCCCTCTCGATCATCTCTTCCAAACCTTCATCCATTTCAAACCTTCATCCATCATCTCAAACATCCCTCTCGATCATCTCTTCCAAACCTTCATCCATTTCAAACCTTCATCCATCATCTCAAACATCCCTCTCAATCTCTTCCAAACCTTCATTTATTCCAAACCTTCATCCATCATCTCAAACATCCCTCTCAATCTCTTCCAAACCTTCATTTATTCCAAACCTTCATCTTCTCATTCCAAGAATCATTCATCCATTGTGAGCGGTCATTTACTCATTTTGAGTAGTCGTTCATCCCTCTCGATCATCTGTTTACTCGTTCTGAGTAATCTTTCATCTATCCATCTTATCATCCTCCTAATTCATCTTTTGTTGATTTGGATACCTATCCCATCTCTGAGCTTTGTGTAGTCACCATCCTCCGATCTAATCGAACAGGTCTATCTTGTCCCATCATGTCAGTTCCATCATCTTATTCGCTTATCTAGGGTTATCTCATCATCTTGTATCCATCAATTGTCTTTGGCCTTTCGTCGAACTACGTTGCCCCTACGCTTTCACGTAGGCAAGGTCAATCATTTGATCCGCCCCCGGGGTTCCATCGTCGATCTTTCTATTTTGTCCATCCGATCCTTTCTCATCTATCATTGGTCTTTCTTCTTTTTCCATCCTACCATCCATCGAGGTCTCCACCATGGTCCATCGTCAACCCTTTTTCGAACTACGCGGGCTCTACGCTTTCACGTAGGAAAGGCTAATCTTTGATCGGCCCCTGAGCCCCTAGGTTGCTAGGATGTGTCAGTCTCCTATCTTGTGTCATGTCTCTCATGTCGCGTTGTCAAGCTGTGCCCTTATCTAGCTGGTTCTTAACAAACAAGATCCACTTGTATCATCAAATCCAATCAGTTTTGAGTATCCTGCGTCATATCAAATTTTCAGTTTAGTATCCATCATTGGTCTCAACAGGATGCATCCTTTCTAATAGGTCTCATCAATCCCATCCATCCCCGTGATCATATGGCAAAGGACGTTTGAAATTGATTGTGATCTTTTGATGCTTTTGGCTTTTGTTTATCAATTGAGCTCCCTATCACCACTTGTCATGGTCACCTTGATCCATCATATCATGGTGTGCTTTGACTAGTCAACATAGGGGTGTATCTTGATCTTTTCTTTGTCTTCTCGATTGTCCCACGTAGTACCCACCAAGATCCCTGAGGTCTTATGTTACGCTGGGGCATCGTTGTGTGCTTGTGGTTATCCCAATACCTAGTCTGACCAAGGTCATCGCGACTTTGGGGTGTTGGGATAGCCTTCTTGTTTGATGTGTTTGTTTCATGCATTAGACACTAATCTACCTTGGTCCTTTATACCTTGGTGCATCGTGTCTTCTGCTATAGCAAAAATCAGTGCTCCTAATGATGGAAAATTGCATTTGGATTGCATTTCATCTCCATCCTATCCTCTATCAAAATCCCCCCATCCATTCATCCTTCATCACTCTCCCCTCCCAATCTCCTGTTGTCTTTGCATCATCTTCTTCATCTCCCCTTGCATCATCCCATCCATTTCGAGAGCACACCCGTGTTCTGTTGAACCCGCATGTCCCCTTGAGGGGGCATCCTCAATCCCTAACTTTCATCTTCACCCCCATCATCTTCCTTCCTAGTCACTTCTTTGAATGACTGGGGCATCTTTTCCAATCTAACCATCTTCTTCTAGGTTCTATGTTTTAATATTCTTTGAAATGATGCTACTTCATAACACCATCTCAAAGAGGGGAAAAATGTAGACACCTAAATTTAGGCACTTGATTTATCCAAATTTATCCCTTTTCATCTAAACATCCTCTTATCCGCATTAATTAAGTAATATCACTATTATATAATTAATCCTCTAAAGTTCTTCTAGTCCCTAAGGTATCTAGTTAAATAATTAAATACCTTCCCCCTTTCATCAAATGAGTTAAATAAATATGTCATTTATTTAATTCCCTTTATGTCCCATCCTCCATCATTTTTATCTAATCCTAATCCATCTTATAATCTCATCATTAGGATGTGTCACATCCTCCAACTTTTGCAAGTTGGCCTCTAATCTCTCTTAGCCACCTAACCCTCCTCTAATCCTTCATTAACTAGCCTAATCAACCTCTCAAAGAATTTTTAATTCTTTTTATCCTTCCAAGGAATATTAAATTCATTTTTCTCTTCCCCATGTGATCTTTGACTTATCACATCAAGTCACATGTGAAATCTAACCCTCTTCTAATATGTCATTAATTAGTCTAATCAAGTACTTGCACAATCCTAATCACTTAATTGAGTCAACCCTATTAAATGCTTTTTCTTTTTGGACAAGCCATCTCCATTCCCCATGTGAATTTTTAATTCACATTTAATCCCCCAATGCATTTAAAGGAATTTTAAATTCCTTCTCTCTTCCCCATGAGAATATTTGAGGAATTTTTAATTCCCCACTTGTCCTCTCACCCACATGGGGACAAGTACCTCTTTTATGAGGAGATCTTGTCTCAATCCCAAGGTACTATGTACCCTCTCCATGTCATGTATTATCCTTCCACCTCATGTACACATCACCTCTTTTAAGCCATATCACATGCCACATGTTAAGATGTTAGGGCTTGTGAGTTCTCAACTCACCTTAGCCCTATATCTTGATCTTGGTGGCTCAATCTTGACCATCTATTTCCCTAGATATTTTCAAAATCTCTATAAATACCCCCTCTTTTCTCTCATTTTGGGGGAAATCATGCATTGTAGCCAAACTCTTGCAAAATTTTCCTAGAATCCATACTTAACCATTTTCATGCTTGCATCCACTTGCATCCATCTTCATATCACCATCTAGCTTGCATCTTACTATCCAAGGAGCATACAACACCAAAGATCGAAGGGCCAACCAAAGGATCGATTCAACACAAGGTAAAAGGTTTCATTTGTTGTTTTTGTTTTGTGTTGATTCCAACTAGGCTAATCTTGAGGTGTAGGTTGTTCTTAGTGGTATTTTGCATTACTTTGTTTGCTGCTCGTTTGCTACCACCCAAATTCGACCTATCACACATCTCATTTAAAAAAAGAAAAAAATCACCTCATGACTAAAATTAAAAAATTGACCCTTTACATTTTTTTATGAATATGTATCTATATTACCATTTAAAAACTAGTGCTACACATATTCACAAATCTCTCACCACCTAGTGGCTTTATTTGTGTTTTTATGCTCTGGTTGAAACCCTTTAAATTTTGACCGTCTATTCAAGTTCAATATTGACCATCCACTCACACTCCCCTCAAGCCTTTACTTGAATCTCATCTCCCTATGCAAGTTAAGTCAATCCTAGCCCTCCATAAACTTGATTTAATCTTATCCCTCCAATTGCACCATTCTCATCCCTTCCTCACATGTAAACTCATCCTAGCCATCCAACCCAAGATCTAATCCCAACCATCCATGTCCATGGCTCAAAACATATAAACCCTCATTTCAAAGACACATTTCATACCTACATCAATCCTTCATCCACATTCAAGAGCCCATCCATGGACCAAAGGCATAATTCTTGGTTTTCATTAAGAATTTGTTGCATTTCTTGTCTTATTCATTATATTAGAGGTGATTTGGTTTGATCTAGAGAAGGAGCTTGCTTTCATGTATTTTCCTCATTTATCCTCTGTCCTTTATATTTTACCTCACGTATTTTGGCATTCCTAGTGGGAATCTTGTCCGAATATAATATTTGTATTGGTAGTCCTTTTAAGGGAATTTTTGTAGGTTTTTACATGTTCTTGGATGGGTTTTCTAGATGATTGTTCCTTCCCTAGTCAACAATGTTTATGTCTTCCTTACAACATTTCTACTACTTTTGGAATTTTGTGTTCCTTCCCTTGTCAACAATTTTTATGTCTTCCTTACAACATTTCTACTACTTTTGAAATTTTTTCTTTCTATTTTTTGTCCTCTATGTGTTCTGCAAGAAGAGCATTTATACTCCATGGAATAATATTTTCACTTAATATTTAGTATTTTTTTTTAATTTTTAACATCTAAATTTTCTATTTTTATAGGGTTCTATGGTAGCATTTCTAATCTATGCAAAAAAAATTTCTTGATCTACAACATTTCTTAAATTAGCTATGTTTTTATAGCATTTTGTAACCATTTCTAGCATTTTTCCCAATTTTGACTTATGCAACATTTGTGTCATATGTTGTAATGTTTCTTCTACTTCCAAGGCATGCATTTCATGTTGTACCACTTCTTCTAATCACTATGGTATTTTTTCTTCTAAAGTGGCATTTCTACTTCATCCTACAATTTTTGTGTTGCTTTTAAGGCTTGTATTTCATGATGTGACATTTATGCTAATCCCCATGGCATTTCTACTTCTATAGTGGAATTTTTTCTAACCCTTGTGGCCTTTCTGTTTAATGTTAAATTTTTTTTATTAATAATTTTTTTCTTTTTGTTTGTAGATAGTTTTCTTATGGAGAGTAACTTTTGCATATGGTCTAATATTTTCACATTCTTATAGGTGTTGGAAAGCTAGTTTTGAGAATTTTACAACCATCCACTTATGTTTCTTTTCCAAATCATTCTTTAGGGCCTATTTTTCTATTTTTATGAAATCCTAACCCTCCCTATGTATATTTTTCAAACTTCTAACTTGTGGTGTTGTAGGTTCATGTTTTGAAGACCAAACATTTAAACCAATTTCACTTAAATTTTATATTAATAATGGTAGTTAACTTTGTTAAATGATATAATTGTGTACAATTTGGTTGTGTATGTTCTCCTCTAATGTTTCAAAGTGATAAAGAGGATAAAAAATAACCATCTTGTTTATCTTATTGTTGTGTTCAAAATTAGGCCATGTATGCTCTTCTCTCATGCCTTAGGGTGATCTTGAGGATCAAAAGTGGTCTCTTCACTTGCATCAACCAAGGACCTTGTGTGTGCTCTTTCCTCACACTTTCAAGTGATATTAAAAATAAAAATTAAGTTCCTTTTTATTTTCTCTTTTTTATGGGCCTTGTGACCTTGAAAGTAACAATCAAGCATAAAGCTAAATATTATGTTTTAGTGGGGTATAGAAATTCCATGAGGGAGTTATCATTTTAAGATAAGCTAAGATTTGCATTATAGTTTTTGAAGTGAAGGAGGAGAGAGGTTATCCTCTTGGTATAAACCATCAGATAACACCCTTGTCTCACAAACTTGGACCTTGTCTACCTTCAAGTATACCGAGGACTTCCTAGTGAGCCTTGTGTAAACGTAGTGTAGGAAACCTTTCATTCATTCGTTACTTGTGATGCATTGGTAGGTAGTTATCCCCAAGAAGCTACTCTATTGAAAAATCCATCCTTGGTGGAAATTTAATCCCATACTTTTGAGGTCATAAGAAAAAGTGGTCTATCTTACATCATTGTTGGTTGATAGATTTTCCCTTTAAATAATTAACTTATGACTCCATTCTTCCTAAAGAAGGACTCATCAATCAATCAACACATGGTGAGATCACCATTGCATTGGTGATCTTCCTCTAAATTTTGGTTGAGGTACAACTCCATCTTTTGATATAAATTTTGATTTTTTGAATTTAATGAAAATGGGGTTATGGTTTTGACCATAAAATAGGAAAGGAAAACTAACATCTATCCATGGCCATGAAAATAGATGTGATTTAAAATGATTTAGAACAACTAACTAATATTGAAAATAAAACTAGAAAACTATCAATATCATGACTCACATATCAGACTATAAAAGTTCATTGACTCGACTCACTGTATTTTCAATACTCACTGCAGATAAATGAACAAGACACCAAAGAAAAACACATCCTCACAATGAAGGAATATTCAAATGCTTATCAAAGCTCACATACTCATTCATAAACATTAGTATTTCATTCATAATTCATTGTGCACAAACAATAAACATCTACAACAAGAAACCGTGATTACTATGCTCATCATAGAGATGAAATAACTGCAGAGAAACACATTAAACATTTAGAGAAACAAACATGGCAAGCTCAACATATGCAAACACAACACTACATAGAAGACCGAACATCATTCAACAAAATTGCTAGTTTCATAAAAACAATGAAAAGATTTCGACAAAAGATAGATGCACTTTCCAATAGGAAAACATGCATTATATGCAAGGAAAACTACCCAGGAATGCTTTTTCATTCATCAGACACTCATGCTACTTGCAAAAGATGTTTCAATGAGAGAGGCATACATCGATTCTCCTCACTCAACAACATGGACCTAGGAGAACAACCTGTTGTGCTGAAAAGACTGACCCAAGTGGAGGAAATGCTCATTGCTAGAGTAAACCCAATACTACAAGTAACCCATGCTCTTGGACGACAGTATAAATATAGTGGTCACACAATTAGCTTCCCACAAGATATCAAAAACATTGCAAAAATTTTCCCTCGAAGGATAGAAGACTTGGATGTGCTCATAGTTTGAAGGCTACACACAGAAGGCCATTTCTATGATTGTTATGTAAGTAGAAGTCACATCAGAGATGCATTGCAATACAAAGTGAAATATGAACCACACTATAATGATGTTGTCATAAGTCTTGATGGTTTGGCTCAAATTCCTGAAGTTAGCATGGATATTTCAAGCATGTTGCACACCATTGAAACTAGCGAATGTATAGGGGTGCCAAATAATGGGAACACCATTGATGAAGATGAAATTGAGGATAGCATAGTACACACATCATCGTTTATGGCTAAGTTTCCAAATAGACGTCATGAGCTATAAATTATTAAGCTAGCACTAGACCTTGAGGATAACACAAATAGCACTATAGATTGGCCTGAGATGAAATCATCACCAATAAATGAATACAATACCGAAGGCTTGCTTGATATGGCATTTCCAACGCTCTTCCCCAATGGGGTTGCACTACAAATGCAACTGCGTATTAGGGAAGTCCAAATGCACGAGTATGCATTGCACTTGATGAGGTTCCATGACCAGAGGTTTGGAAGGAATCCAAGGTTTCAGTATTTTATGTTCAATCTTATGTTGTGACACCGTAGCCAAGGGCTTGCAACAATTTTCATTAAAAAAAATGCAAAAGAAAACATCCCGACAACTATTGAAAACCATCGTGCACACTTGAAAATCCTCCTTGACACACAATTAGCTGAAGAACTCGTGCACTTTAGATCTTCAATGTGAGGCACAAGACCATATTGGAACAAGTGTCATTATGAGATAACAAATATGATCAACCAAATAGGGTCTCCCACTCTATTTTTCACATTGAGTGCAACAAACACAAAGTGGTTGGACCTACAATGATTGCTCTCAAATGACACAATAGTGGAAATGCAAACAAATAAACAACGCTTGGAAAATGTAATCAATAACCCCCACACCACATCATTATATCTCCACCAATGATTTACAGTCTTCCGTGAAGAGGTCATTCAAAAAATTCTTGGTGCAAAAGATTATTGGTATAGATATGAATGGAAACATCGAGGAATTGCACATGTGTATGGATTCCTCTAGCTCAAAAATGCACCGGACATGGATAAACTTGATTGGGAGAACAACACAAAAGTTGAACATCCAAGGACATTCTTCGACAAGTATGTAAGTGCTTGGAACCCTCATCCCACTTCACATAGAAACAACATAGTCTACCGTCCCCAACACGATGACCCATGCTCGCTAAACACAACTCATATATTAGCTATAGATCCCTCTCATTACTATGAGGAGATAATCAACCGTGTCCAGAGGCACACCAAATGCAAAGAGGGAACATGCTTACGCAAAAATGGGAAACAACTATAGTGTCGATACAAAGCTCCATGGAAAGAACAAATTGTATCTACCTTATCATGTGATGATAATGAGAAAAAAGAATATGGACCTGCAAGTAATGATGATAAGCTAAACATACACAATCTAGAAATGCTTTTGATATGGAGAGCCAACATAGATTTCCAACCAGTTATCTCACGAGCACTTGTACTAAAATACATTGCCAAGTATGCGTCAAAAGCAGAGAGAGCATCTGAGTCTTGTACCGATATGTTAACAAGAATATCTACATGCCAAAGAATAGATGACCTGGCTGTCACAACATTTCAAAAATTCATGACAGAGCTTGTTGTAGAGTGTGATATAGGAGCACAAGAAACATGTCATATGCTTCAAAAATTGTTGCTCGTTGTTTGTAATCGACCATTCACGTCTTTGAATGTTGGTTGGAAAGTGTTCCAACAAATAACAAGACAAGCAAATGAAATCCAACTCCATATGAGCTACCTACATTTCTACATTAATCAGCCTCAAGAAATGGAAACAATAACGCTACTCAAATCTCCAAGATCTTTCTCCTATTCTGCAAGGCACAAAGGATGCAAATGGAAAGAGAGAGGTAAAAGCGATTGTTAATGTTTTCCCAAAGTTCTATAACATCCCAAAGGAGGACTTAGACAACTTTGAAACTAATTGCTGGAGTGAGCTACTATTATACAAACATTTTCGAAGCATAGAAAGCGAGGTAGGACTTACTAAGGATACAATAAGTGAAAAGTGGAAGCAAATGTATGCAACCAAATATGATGTGTGGCATGTTAATCGCACAATTGAAATGGAAGCAACCACTGAAGAAGAAGATGAGAGCGATACAGAGATGGCCACAAGGGACACAACATAACTTAATGAATGGGAATTGTTTTCACAAATGGGTCCCTCAAACAATGTCAACCTAAATGAACTTGAGATGCTTGGTAGGTGTGAGTTTGATAATAACAATAGATGGGATCAACTAGCGGTACCCCAAGATCTTCATGAAATTTACGTCCAGTTCATACCCATGAAAAAGGCATGTAACCAAGAAGAGACTATGGCAGGAAACTTGGATGTCCCAGACTATACACTATCACAGCAACAAAAGCTAGCACTTGCAATTATCATTGACCATAATGAATGCCCCTCAGAAAACTGTTACACATGATTGTTCAAGGAACAACAGGTATAGGAAAATCGTACCTAATTGCTCGCATAAGAAAAGCACTCACAAGTAAGAGCCCACAACAAAAAAGCCAACTGCTCACATTAGCTCCTACAGGGGTGGATGCATTTAACATTCATGCATCAACTATACATTCAACACTCTGAATCCCTATTAAAGACATGCACCCACTACAAGGACAGACATTAACAACATTTCATGAAGATATGAAACATATAAGATACATTTTTATTGATGAGATAAGCTTCATAGGTCCAAAGTTGCTACTAAAAATAGACACAAGACTACGCGAGGCTTTCCCACACCAACAACATCTACACTTTGGTGGTGTGTCTATAATATTGATTGGTGACCTTGCCCAACTGCCCCCGTGATGGAAAAACCTCTGTACACATCACACTCAACTGCAAAAACATTGTGGAACCAATTTACAACTGTTGTCACCTTACAAACAGTCTTTCGTCAACAAGGTGAGACTCCAACACAACAAAAATTCTGTCAACTACTGCAAAACATACGGAATGTAGAAGCAACAGAAGAAGATTTGAAACTTTTAATGACATGCACAGACAAGCAGCTCACATTAAGAGAAAAAAAAGAGTTTGATAGTGTTGTGCAATTTTCGCACACACGCCCCACTTGGAGTAGGGACCCTCTTTTTTTTTATGTCTTTGACCTTTGGTTATATTGGATGTATCATTTTCGGGTCTTGACATGTTAGTCTTGCTGGCTTTGACCCTGCTTTGAGGTTTGAATTGATTGAAAATGAGTTTTTGGCTAAGTCCGGGTTTTCACCTGGATCTGGGATTTTCCAGCGCTAGCGGATTCTCCCGGGCCCAGGTCCCTTGTTCGTTTCTGGCAGGATTCTCCGATTCCGGGTTTCTGCCTCACTTCGGGATTTTTCGGTCCTGGCGGATTTTCCCGGATTCTGCCAAAATCCCGACCTTCCTCATTTCCCCGGTTTCTGCATTTCTGCGGAATCTGTGTCTCCGCGCATTCTGGGATTTTTTGAAATTCTGTTTGGGGCTCGGGTTTCCGGACTTGTCAGAGATGTCTAATCGCGCATTAATGGTTGAGGTACCTTCACTCAGGCGGGTATAAGGGCGGATTTAGGGCATTTTCAGTGCCATTCTAACTTCATTGCTCCCTTGTTTTGCTCTGGCGATTTCGAATTTCTATCTGAGTTTTGAGAATCGATCCTAATTTGTTCACATGAGGATTGCTTGAGTGCCGGTGTTGGTGTTTTCGCTGCTTGGGCGTGTTTGCTGCGAAGGTCACCTTCTCAAGCTCGAGTTTCTTCCGCTTTGATCCATGGTATGTGGTCATTAACCTTCTGTTTTGCTTGCATGGTGATTGAGGGTTTCCAATTGGGTATTATTAGATTTGGGTCGGCTCTTGCTTGATTTTAATTTCATATTTATAGAGTTGGGGTTTGACCCGTTTGTATGATGAAACCCTATCACTCGTGTCCTGCGAGTTTTTCCGTCCATTTGGTTGCACGTGTATCCTTTAGACGGAGTTCTAGGCTTGATTGCTTGCTCTTTTAGTGCGGAATCCGCCATATCGTGCGAAGTTGGGGTTTTTTCTTCGGTATTTGGGCCCAGAGCGAAGATTTCTTCTTGTTTGAGCGATTTTGTCCCTGTATCTTGTTGACTTCACCGGCTTGTGAAGATTCGAGTGCTTTAGGTAAATTCTTAGCCGATATCTTAAACCCTAAAGCTTACTCTGGTTTTAATGGCGGAGATTTGATTATTCGATTTAGGGCATCATCGTTTTAATGTGGGAATTTGTCCTTTGCAAGTTCTGGAACTTTGGGGTCCTTTGCGCTTTGAATTTTGTTGATTGTCGTCGGTTCTGGGATCATTCGAGCTTAGGAGAGGTGAATCCCGTGGTCGTTTGGGTTTTGATTCGCATTTGGTCATTTTTCGGGTTTTCGAGGTCGTCGCAGAATTTTGTCGCTTCCGGATTTTCCCGGTTTGGACTTATTCCGCGGACTGAGGTTATTTCCGGCGCATTTTAAGTCGTCCGCGAAAATCCGTTCCATCCGGATTTTTTCCGGATTTCCTGTCTGATCATGTCCTTTCAAATGTTTCAGTGATAGGATTAGGGGAACGGTTGTTTGATGCTTCTTTCTTGTTGCCAATAAGTGAATTCAATGATTATCCTTTGTTTTTTCATCTGCACTAACGATTTATTTGACTAATGATGCTTGGGCAGCAGGAATCCGTCTGGGTCGGATTTCTCCAAAATTCTGCCCCGACGGTATTTTCCCGGTTTTCGTGATTTTCCCGGACTATCTGATTTCTCCGGATCTCGAAGGATTAGCATTTGGCAATGGATTTTGATTGATTTATATGATTTTGTGCTAACCTTTCGGGTTGGAATATGAGCAATAATTGAATACTAATGATGATTTTTGGATATGCAGGCTGAATCAAGCAAGGCGGTTGCTGGGAAGTCCAAAGGTGGTGCAGGAGCTTCATCCATCTCTGAGACAGAACGACTACGATTGGACATGAAGAACCCGCTTCCTGAGAGCAAAATGTCTTCTGTGTGGGCCGAGGTATCAGATACTAATGTTGGTGCTTGGCGGTATGAGGAGTTCAAACAGAGAATGGCCGAGAAGGATCAGTCAGCCCTAAGACAGGGGATGATGAATTCTGGATTGGTACATGTGGCAGGGTTCCCTCCGGCAGTGCAGTGTTATGAATTAATCTTGGAGTGCGCCCGACAATACGATTTTGATATGCACAGAGTGGTCAGCACCGAGGGGAGAGTCTTGGCCAACTTCAGTCCGGCCTCTATTGCACAGGCTTTCAGCATGCCGAACCTTCCTTCAGTGTGTGCCCTGAATATTGACACTGCCAGGACCTACTATGAGAATGAGCCAGTCAAGGCTCAGCAGATAATCAACTCGTGGCTAGAGAAGCCAAAATCCCATCAATCGAAGTTGCCCAAGCAGCTGCACAGGGTAAAATTCAGGTCAAAGGTATATGATGCCATCACACTTCTAAGCAGGGTGGCCGGATTGAGAAGTGCAGGGGTATTGGAGAGTTGGATGGTCCATGTGATCACCAAAATTAGTCAAGGGACTAATTACCACTGGGCAGGGCTCATCAGTGCTGAGATTGACAGACAGTTGAGGAATGTATTGGAGGCAAAGAAATTCACCATGTCCTCGTATGTAGTATATGTGTTGGCTATCTCCTACCCATACAAGGGCCTGAATCCAAGGGGAACAGTTGGACAGGACATAATTTATGAGGTTTATCCAGAGTTGCATCTGGGGCACAAGGATTACAAGAGAGCCAATGATGCATTTACAATGCATATCACCCGGACGCTCCAGAATGCTGAGCATCTCAGATTATCCGATGGGGCCAAAGGACTGATCAAGAACTACGGAGCATGGTTCATCCAGTTCCCTACATTCACTTACCTCAGGATTGATGGGTGCCCAGTCGCTCCGTATAGGTTGCCTCGGTATCCCACTGACCACATTGTGCTGTTGGAGGTTGTGAGACAGATCTGTGAGTTCGATGCGGTGGTGAAGAAGGAGAAGCACAAGACTGGCTTCGGAGGAGATTTCCCTCTTGGGATTGGTGTGGGAGAGATGTGCCCGTCTATCCAATCAGCTCACACCGCAGGGGAGGAATTGGCAGCTTATGGATTCTCCTTCCATTCGAAAAGAATGAATTTTGATATAACTGGAGAGGCTCAGAGGAAGGCTACCCGGGAGTATAGGCACAAGGATGATTTAGAAGACTACTGGGTCAACATCAAAGATGACCTTGAGGCGAGGAAGAAAAGATATTCTAGGTTGCCGGTGGAGGCCATTAGGCAATACAATGTTAAACTGATTCCGGATCAGCTTGATGATGATGGAAAACTGGTGCAAGACCACGCTTATGATGCGGTGAAGGGTAGGCCAACCAGAGATATTGACTGGAACGAGAATGAAATTACAGAGCTGGAGGATTTGATGGCTCCTGTCATGAAGTTCACTTCCTCGTGGATAAAGCATAAAATCTGGGAATTGGAAAGTGCAAAGGTGACTTGTACTTTTGACTTGATGGGAAATCTCAATCCCATGTCAACTTCTGAAGAATCCGGGGAAGACGACCCCAAAGGGAAAACAGTGAAAACATCGCCATTCAAGATAAAAGTCAGAGGTCCTAAGGAAGGGGCTGAACCTGAAACAAAGAGGAAGCCTAAGGGAAAGAGAAGATGGAAGACTCTGACAATCAGCAAATCCTCTGATGAGGAGGAGATGGAGAAAGCGGAAAAGGAAGATGCTCCTCCACCGCCAAAGGAGGCCAGGACAACAAGGACAACGAAGAAAAGTCAGGCTGCTTCAAGTGATGAACCTCCCATTGTTGATGTGGAGAGTTCCGGAGGGGAGAAGACAAAATTATACATGAGGAAATCAAGAACTCCCTCTCCCAAAGATGTTGCACAACAGAAGGACTCTTCCCCAAAGCTGCCAGTTGAAGAGCCATCTAGGTTTGTTTCTCCTCCACCGAGCATACTTGAGCCGGAAAATTCTGGTGAACATGAAACTAGCGGGGAGGCAGAACCATTCAAGGAAGGAGTACTCTTCGATGAAGCAGTAGGGCTGGAGGCTGAAGAAGAGGAAAGGTACACTTCTCCGTTGGTGCAATATGAAGATTCTCCGGAGATTGACCAAGGCCGCGGATCATCTGAGCCGGAGGAAAGTATCCCTGCTAGGACTCCATCATCGGTGCTTCCGGAGTTAGGGCTTGAAGGGGCCAATCAAGGTGAACAGCTTCCAGAAAAGGAAGATGATAGGGCAACCACAGAAGAAGAGAAGGTGACAGAGGAACCGGGAGAAATAGGAGTAGAAGAAATCTGGACCGGCCCTGTAGCCCCGGATTGGTTGGAGAAGGAGCTTGCACGGAAAAAGCAGGTGATTGTTGAAGATACTCCCTTGGACTGGGATGAGATGTTGTCTAAGATCGGTAAGGGAAAAAAGAAGAAGGCTGCAAAGGTCATCTCCCGGGTGGAAAGGGATGAAGCGAATAACCGGGTTGTCCATGTTGCTACTCCTGCTGCAGATAAGATGAGGGATGATGTTTCAGGCCAGGATTACGATGTACGGACTATCAACCTTGGGCCGGCCTCCCTAGAGCAGGATATTGAGGAATTTGAGGGGTCTAGTGCAGTCATTGTTGACAGATTAAAGAAGGAGACTCAGACCAAACGAGAGCTGAAGAGAGAAAATGAAAGGTTAAGAAAGTGTTTGGAAGAGGTAATGAAGCCTCTGCAGTCTCTCCACCCTTCTTCTTCTGCTACTCCGGGTTTTCTACCTAAGGAAACAATCTCCGGGATTGAGAAATTGAAAGCTTCAGCCCAAGCGGCAATAGATTCGCTGATGGGTGTCCAGACCAAAGGGGATGATGCTATCAAGGAAATCCTATATGTGGGAAAGGATGCGGTCCGGGCTAAGGAATTGTTAGAGCATATCCTGTCTTAGGATAGGGATGATGTAGACCTCCTGTTGCAGAAATCGAAAGTTATCCTGGGACATGGCAGGGAACAATTAGCTAGGGATGGAATCCTTCCTTCCTCCAGGTTGGATGAGTCGTGGGAATGGTTCGAGGCACTGCAACTCAGGCAGAAGGCTCAAAAGAAGATATAGAAATGAAAGAAATCAATTGAAGGTGAGCTCACTGCAGTCTATGACGGATGCATCGCCTTCTTTGAGATAATGACAGGAAGGAAGAAGATGGCTCCCAAATATCTGAGCTTGGAGCAATTGAAGGAATGGTGGCATGAAATTTATGCCCCGGATTTTGATGGATCTGTCACCGGCCACCTACTTGATGATGCAGCTACCTACATGGCGGTGACAGATAAATATTTGGCCAGTAAGGAGGATTGGAACAAGACTGTTGAGCGGTCCAAGGAAGAAATAGGCTCAATTAAATGTCGTCTCAAGGTCTTGCCGTTGCCACCTGTTGCTGAGCTGGACGGAATATTCTTGAGGGTCCAAGGGTCATCCGGACAGAAGAAGGATAAAGGGAGCGGCAGTTAATGCTCATTTTGAGATTTGTGCTTCCCTATTACTATGGGGCATGCATTGGACCGGACTTCCTTGGGGACTGTGTCAGAGCCGACTTGGATGATGGCATTTAATGTGTGCCTTGGTTCGTTTCCTTGGCCGACCTGTTTTGGCGGTTTTATTATTTTGTAAAATGTTTGGCTGGGCCGACATGTCTTGGGGGGAATTTGCTATAAATAGGCATTCTTGCCTCATTGTAAGGGGTTAGATATTGGTTAGCTAAGCAGTAATAGAGATAAGCAAGAGCAATAGTTAGAATTTCTTAGTCTCTTCTTGAAGCAAATACTGTATCAGAACAGTTGAATTGTTGCAGATTTTGGTGATTAATACAATTGGAGACATTGTGGTTTTCCTGGTGGAATCCTTTGTGTTATTTCATCGTGCATGGTTCTTATTGTTCCATCTTTTAAATTGCTTGAAGATTTAGGGTTTAGTATTCAGAAATAGATTAGTTTCAATTGGATAAATGATGTCAATGATTTCATATTTGGAATGTTTGTAGCTATCTCTGGTCTATACTCCCAGTAACTATCTGATTGTAGTAGGCTGGCAAAGTCAACCTGGACCGTATATTCAGTGTGCTTAAGTTCGATTGTAGATGCATGTCTATGATTTGAAAATCTGAATTCCTCAGAAGATTGCACCGTTCTTGTAAGATTGCATTGTGGGTCGAATAAGAACTGGTTATTTGAGATAGGTCCATTCCAGATATATGTTATTTACATTGTTTACCCTCTCAGTAGTTTAGATCTTATCACTTCCTTGCACCCCTATCTTTTGATGTTTCTTTATTATTTGGTTAGATTTAGGATTTAAGATCATCTGATAAATTGAAAGATACAGTTTTCTTGTAGTAAGGTCCGATTGTGATTATCAGCATTTCACATTTTATCTGAGTTGTTTTATGCATTGTTATGACCTAACACCCGAGAGACCTTGGGGTGATTTTCAGTAATTTATTATTGAGGATTACCTTTCAAGAGAGATAGAATATTGCATTCTGTCTGAGTTGTTGCTGTGCAGAAAACACCATCAACAGATAGTTCAATGCACTTGTTTGCTACCAATGATTTAGTTAGACTACACAACAGAAGAATTTTAAAATTGTTGAACCGTCCAATTGTAATAAGTGTTGCGACAATCCCCAGGTATGGAATAGATAATGCAACTAATGATGAACAACTTGAAAAAGAAGTATTACTTTGTAAAGGGCAATGCATCATGCTCACATCCAACATATGGACACAAGCAGGAATGGTGAATGGAGCTCTTGGCGAAGTTGTTGAAATCATTTACAGCCTTGGTTCCAAACTGCCTGATGTTCCCATGTATGTTGTAACAAGGTTCGATAGCTACATCAGACCACCATGGAACGAGCATGACCCCAAGAGTATACTGATAATACCTGTTTCCATGGGCAATAGAAGGCAAATACCACTCACAATGGCATGGGCTATTACCATACACAAAGGTCAAGGCCTAACACTGCAAAAAGCAACAATTGGTATTGGTAAAATAGATAGGAATGGACTAACATTTACAACCATATCTAGAGTTAAATCATTAAATGATCTTCACGTTCAACCACCATTCTCTTTTGAAAGATACTCCAAAATGCAAACCAATCCATACGCAATCATAAGGAAACGAGAGGAGGCCCTCTTACAACAACTATGTCTCTCCCAAAACAAGGTATGTAGCTCTCATTCCTATCTATCTGATACTCTCCCAAATTTCCATGGTGCATCAATTCCATTGTTACAAATTTCTCTCTTGCAAAACTCTCCTTCGAGCACTTACAAATCATTACACAATTCAAACTTCAAAGCTTAAAACTGGTGCTAAAATTTGACTGCATCAACGCCTAATCTACACACCTAACCACCCCATTGCTTTCGTTGTATAGGTCTTGAATACAAATCACATAGATCACAAAAGCTCATCACCAAAGAAAAAGCATACACCACTTCTACATGTTCATAATATAATACCAAAGTATATCAACCTATCGATGTAAGCATTGCACCTCATTGGGGTGCAAGTGCTAGTTATACATCTAAACAAACACACACACACACACACACACACACACACACACACATATTTAATGGACAATTATCCTAATTTAATGTTCTTCTCACAATTCAATAAAATTGCAAGAAGGTATATTAAGGTAAAAGAATACAATTTCTTAGTCAAGCAACCCAATAGCATCGAGGAAAAATAATTAAAATTCATATATATGTGTCAAAACAAAAAATAGAAAATAAAAAATGGCATATTCAAATCTTAGTTTTTAGAACTAATATCTATTAAAGTGTAGTTTTAAGATAGTTGTAGATTACAGCATGTCAAAATAAGTGAGTCCTACAATGCTAGAAGTAGATTCCACATATATATCTACATAAGCAAACACATACACATTGTTAGATTTGTTTTACTGAGATGTTATTGTTACAGTTATAATTGGAACGCATAATATTGAAGGAAGTAGAATTATAATTTTATAAGAGTCATATACATGACATGTGTTGGAAAATGTAAACTTAGCAGCTTACATATTTCTACTTATTGGTAAACATGACACATGTGGTTGGAGATTTGAATACATTTTGTCGCTTGAACAAAACCATCAACTATACTACTATCTTATAATACAATTTATTGATCCTATGGTTGGTCATTCTTGTCATTGCACATTTCTTTGATCTTGGAAAGTAAGATGTTGCTCTCTGCAGTGAAGTCAACTTGCTCAACCTTTGTGATAGTTGCCTTCAAACGTTCTTCATTATTGTATGTTTCATTTATACATGTCAAAGTAAACAAGTATTTTTTGTTCAACACATCTCTAATTACTTGTTGAGTATCCCTTTCTATGTCATCCTCAAACTGTAGAGAGTATAGCTTTTCCACAGACATTTCCATGAGTTATGTTGCTCCTTCATCGAATGCAACTACCCATAGCATATATGTGTGGTCCTGTAACTTTATTTGTAGTATGTACCTATAATTACAAGAGGTACATGCTATGTGACACTTTGAGCAAAACCACTTTTCATCTTCAGTCTGCACCAATCTTTTCTTGCATTGTTTTCCCCCCGTTTCATTAGGGCACACCGGATAGCAAAATGATTCAAATTTGATGAACAACAATGTTGCATTTATTGTACATTGGAGATTATGCACTTTATGCAAAATTTGTTCTCAAACATCCCTAATTGTTATTCTTGTTCCAGGCATAAATGGATTGCTAAACTTTGTTGAAGGTGATAGAATATTAGCCCCACTTTGTTCGAACGAAGTTTGTAGTTGTTTTGTCTCTTGTATGTCAAGGTCTATAAATAAATTTGTATTGCTTGATGTGCTCAACACCTCTCCGTGGAACTCGCAGACTCGTCCATTTTTAATAGCCAAAACAGTTGTTTCTTGTAGGTGATACTTTTGTTGAAGATAACCACCTTCCTTCTCTGCTATCATGACCCATAGAGTGATATCTATAGTTGCCTCAAACATGTCCAAAAAGGATATTGTGCACCTTAGGACCTATGTCCCATCTCTTCTCTTAATTGTGGAGCTTGGACTAACACAAGTGACAACTCCAATAACATCAAAAGTTGAATTGCTACTCTTCTTTGTAAGTTCGCTGATAGGTGTAAATGAGAATAGGTGTTTTGGAATAGAATGGTCATCTTCACAAAGACTGACCTTTGACTCTACCAACAAGGAAATTTCTAGCCCACTATTTAACTTGTTGTAAAGCTTATTAGTAGCCTTTACTACACCACCAGATAATGTATAGGTTTTTCTAATATTAATATTTTGATAATGAAGATCAACAACTTCATTGAAACAAGTGACACATGTTTCAATCCCTTCTGTGTCAATGATGTCAAAGGTAAAAAATTGACCAGTACCTTTCTAGGTATTGTACTGGCAAATATCCTTTTTGGCAGTCACACGACCTTTGACAGCCCATCTTGGTTGAAAAGGGTTCAAACTTTTAATAGGCGTAATTGTGACTGGTGCTTCCATTCTACTCCTAGAAGGATTTATGCCAAATAATCTTCTCTCATGAGTTGCTACTCTAGCAGTGCTAATTGTCTCGGGTTTCACATGCGGCTTCAAGGAATTTTCCATTGCCTGTTCTATATGGTGCTCTTGTTCCATATAAAGTGAAGTAGATTCACCGATTATATCCTGGTTTGTAGAAACAATCTCAAGGTTCACAATGACAATCCACCTATACATTTGCAACACAAGAGTAAGAATTAGTAATATAAGGAACAAGCTAAAAAGCTAATAATGATTTTCTTTTGAAAAAAATTGGATTCCTTTACTCACCGAGACCCACTCGATCTGGGACAATTATATTTTGTCATATGTATTATCGATCCAATTGTAATTTCACCAGAGGCTATGTAATGATTGTATTTTTGAGGTAAAGATGCTTTTTGTTTGTAGGCCCCATCTGATATTTCTACCTTGTAGGGATCGTTGTGTTCATGGCCATGTCTGAAGTTTGAAATAGACAAAATTTGCACATTAGGTTCGAACCCTTGATTCCCATTGTGGATAAGTTTAATCGCATATGTGGTTAATATTGTAGCCATGGTCTATGGAAGTTGACTAACCCTACAAAATTATATTACGTGTAAGATAGTGTTTGCATAGAATTGTTGTATGTTCTTGTTTCAGAAAACATATACCTCAACATATTGTTGAGAATAAGAATAAGCAAGTGTTGAAGTACGTAATATTCAAACAAAAAAAATTGTGAGGAGCAATATTTTTCCTCAATATGTACTATAAGTTATATTCAGTAAAATTGGTGCTATGAAGATCAATATGCACAATGGTGCTACAATGTAAACATAATATATAACAACTAAGGTTTCAAATATAAGGTTTGATACTAAAACCATTTCGCTCTACATATTACTATTTCAGAATCTTCATTTGGTTTCAAAAAAACATCTAATGCGTATCATGCTAGTGATCTTGATCAACATCACAAAAAAATAACTAACTTCCAAGAAGTTAGTTGAACTTCTAAGACCATATATCACTCAATAAAGCTTGTAAACCACGTTTTAGCTCAAATGCATTGGCCACTCCATAATATACACGGTACTTTAATTCAAAAAGGAAAGCATAATATAGCTCAAGGGCTTCACATGTTGCACATAATTTTTGAACTACTTCTTGCACCAATTCAACTCCATGATCCTGCACATCGCATACATCTTGGCTTGTTCGCATAGCTTCTTCAAAAATTTCAACTTTGAGCGCAACAAGATGATATCTCAAAGGGTTTGAAAGAAACATACATATGACTATGATATTTTACATAGCTAAATGTTGCAAGAGTGGATTTGTACAATTAGGATCAAATATACTATCATATTGAGCAACGTTGTGACATATATTTGTTTCAATAAGAATAAAGTTCAAGATAATATTGAAAGAAATGTATATATGATTACAATGTTTTACGTAGCTAAATGTTGCAAGAGTGAATTTTTACAATGATGATCAAATATATCATCATGTTGAGCAACGTTGCAATATATATTTGTTAGACTTAAGCTTATAGTTCAAGATAATATTGAAAATAAGGGGACACAAGTATTACAATAAGTTTTATTCATTAAAATTAGAACTATAAAGATCAATATGTACAATGACGTTACAATGTAAACATAATATATAACAACTAAGGTTTCAAATATAAGGTTGACCACTAAATCCATTTCACTCTACATATAACTATTTTGGCATCTTCATTTGGTTTCACAAAAACATCTAATATGTATCATGCTAGTAATCTCGATCAAAATCACAAAAAAGTAACTTCCAAGAAGTTAGTTGAACTTCTTGTACCATATATCACTCAATAAAGCTTGGAATTCACACTTTAGTTCAAATGCATTGGCCACTCCATAATATTGACGGTACTTTAATTCATGCAGGAAACCATAATATAGCTCAAGAGCTTCATAGGTAGCATGAAATTTTTGAACAACTTCTTGCACCAATTCAACTTCATGATCCTGCACATTGCATACATCTTGGCTTGTTCGCATAGCTTCTTCAAAAATTTTGTGGCAACTTGTCAAGACATTGTTTGAAAAAGATTCAACATTATTGTGAGGAAAACCCAACCAATCCACAGATGTTAAGTCAGTTGTTGATAGAGGTATCTCATGGGTTTGTGGTGAGGTTGTATTGGACTCAGAATCACTGCTTGAAATAGTAATAACTTCTTGAGGTGCTTGTGCATTAGCCATATCCTGAAACTATAATTCAAAATAACAATACTAATATTAAGAATAGTTGTCATTAACAAGGGCATAGGTATTCACTAAGACCCAAACTACAAGCATATTACACACACCATTATGTTCTATTTTTCTTTTCATAATCGACCCTATGAGGTGTGCCACCTAATTTTTTTTATAATTTTATAGTACATGATACTTTTTTTTCTTAATAGAACAGCTAGGAAATGTTCAATTTAATCTCTCTTTTTTAAATATATTTGATAAGGTAGAAAGTAGTGTTGTCATCCATCACCTTGATGGATTTAACTAATCATATATGTCAAATTTTAATAATAGAAAACTCCATATGCACAACTATCATATTAAATAAAAATTACATAATATTGAAGGTAAAAATAATGGTCCTAACCAACCCATATTTTATAAAACTCACACGGACAAAATGAAAACTAATTGATCATTGGGGAAATTTCATAACAAAATGAAAGTAAATTCTAAAGTAATTATAAACTATGATGACGAGAACCTACATAACACTTTCTTTACATTCCACTAACATAAGTTTTTTGGGCTACCTAAAGGCCTAAATAATCAAGTTTATACTAAAATACTTACCTACTTAATAAAAATATAGTAATGCATGTTTAATTTGGATAATTTTATAAGTTAAGTTGGATTTAGCCATGGTTCCATGTAATATTAGGTGGGTCCAATGACTTATTACATGTGTCAAATTTGAATATCAACAAATTCTCACCTAACATAAATTTAAATTCCATATAATAATCATACATGAATTTTTCCATGATAGTCTCTTAATACATAGAATTTTTTATGTTTTTTTGAAATGTGCCTTTCCAAAAAAATTATGAGAATAACATATTTGTAATATAAACAACTTCCATAGAATCCTGTGAACACAATTTCATCAAACTAAACTTGCATAGATTCAACAAGAGTTTAGCTCTGAGGACTATAACAATGATATTTTTTTATAAACACCACAATCTGCCTATCTACCTAGAATAAAATGCATTATGGGAAATTGATCACCGACAATAGCAAGCTTCAAATTTCCAATTTTCCCAAAATAAAATACAAAATATTGGCTTAACAGTCAATGTATACTGGTACTTTGTATTGTGCTTAATATGTAGGGGAGGATTGCCAGGAGTGGAGCAGCCCATATTGGGGTTCCCTATGGCTATTTGGAGCCAGGTCATGCTACGTAATATATACAACAAATAAATACACAAACATTTAGCTTATCAAAACTAGACAGAAACATAAACTAACACAAAACTAAAAGCCATGCAAAAACAAAAAAGACGTTGAACTAGAGCAGACTCAAAATTTGATGTAATGGGTTCTCTGATGAAGATATAAATTAGAATAGGCAAGTAGAACATTGTAAATAAAATATAGGGGTTTCTTTGAACATACCAATTCCAAACGCATAGCTTCAAACTATAGCCAAAGAAATAGCAAACAAAATAAATTAGAACTACCATATTTATAAGCCTGGCAGGTCGGTGAGTTGAAAGCAATACCTATGCAATGGTGGTGTAAACAACAGTCATTTGTACCAAGGCACCACTCCCCTAACGCATGCACCATACCCTGAAACTGTCAGGGAATGGATTACACATCACATTAATGTGTCAATCCTATCTAAACCACCTTCAAGAAATTCATATGTAAGGGAGAGGGCCCGATGGTGGGTAGGGTAACCTTGAGCGAGGGGTCCATGGCATCAGCGTCTGAGTTGACTAAATTTTTTTTGCCACGTGCCTTCACTGTCGCGTTGGCAGTTTGAAATAAAAATTTGGGGAGATTTCAAGCACGCTTTCCAAGGTTTTGGGGGCGATTTCCAAAAATTGCCAAAAAAGTGTAAAAATTGGGCATATACCTATCGTGGACATCTGTATGACCGATGGTTGTTTGGCACCATGCCAATACTTGCAACTAGTAGTCCTAGTTAATGCGCATTAACTGCTACACATTCCCTGACGTCGGTCTTAACGCCTACCACCTCAGCATGCACACCATTCGCTTGGTCTTGCATTCTGTTCACGAAACACCCATTCATGAGACATCATTCATTTTCAGTGGTTGCATTCAAAACCAACTCTGGTTAGGACAGACGTTGAAAGTGGTGAGGCCATGACCGAGTGGTGGTGATACATTTTTCGTGCTTTCTGTGTTTGTCAACACCATATTCAGTAAAAGGAAATTATATAACTTCTTGCTACACAGGTGAGGTTGTCTTCCAACCTCACTCAGGCAGTAACTATGCATTGCAATATTTTTCTAGGTTTTTCTTGCGATTTTCTTTTGTTAAAATAGCAAGAAAAAGTTGTAATGCTTTCATCATGTAATGAAGCTTTGTTGCAGCTTATTCATGGCCACTATTGTGTATATTATGGCCGACTGTGTGTATATGTGACTATACAGATATATATATATATATATGCATATATATGGCCGACTGTTTGTAAATGTGTGTATACATAGATATATATGCATATAAATGTATATATATGCATATATATTTGTGTATACACACATATACACACAACAACGGCCCGCAAATGTAATTTTCCAGCAATAATAGAACTATATAATGGCAGATTGTGTCTATATGTGAGAATATAGTTATATATATGCATATAAATGGTCCACTGTGTGTATATGCATGTATACAGTTACATTTATGCGTATATACAACTGACTGTGTGTATATGTCTGTATATATCCATATTTATATGTCTACACACAAATATACACACACACCGCCATAATATATGTGTTTTTTTTTCATTTTATACCTCTGTAATTGGAATATATGCATATATATGTGTGTATACACACATATACACACAGTCTGCCATTCATATAGAGCTTTGTTTGCATTTTATACCTCTATAATTTGCATATGTATAGTGGCAGTATGTGTATATTTTTTTCCAACTGTGTGTATACATATACATACCATTCGTGTGTTTCTGCAACTCAACTATGAAGGGTTTTATGCACCTATGTTTTAGCTGGCTCTTTCGACCGTTGCCATGAACCCCTCGCTTAAAAATTTCTGACCCCCATCATCCACTCTTCCCTGTCCTTCGTCTCTGCTTGAATCGTGGAGTTTTAGGGAATACAGTCATATCCATTTATAGGATTTTCCTAGTCAATTTTGTAATCATTTTATTTTTTTAATTGACTAATCATTTATACGATTTTCCTAGTCAATTTAGTAATCATTTTAATTTTTAATTGACAAAACATTTCTTTTTAAATTGATATAATATTCAACATCTTTATATTATACTAAACAATAAAATATTATGTATGCATGTATACACACACACATACATACATACATACAACATAATTATTTATGTATGTATGTATGTTTGTATTTGAGACATAGACATACATACTTATACACACATACCTAGATGTATGTGTGTATAGTATGTATACACACATACATGTATGGATGTGTGTATACTTACTATACACACATACATGTATGGATGTGTGTATATCTTTACTATACAATAATATACAGGTATGGGATGTGCATACCGCACAATACGTCACGTATGGATGTGATACTTAGCCACGCCATTGCATGGATGTGTGTTGTTTCACATAACATCGAAGACATACGCATGCATGTGTGCATATTACTACCACAATAACAATACGCATGTACACGCACGATGCGTATAGCGCATAATAACAATACCTATTACGTATGCATGTGTGTATAGTATGTATACACACATGCATACATGTATGTGTGTATAGTAAGTATATACACATCCATACATGTATGTGTGTATACTATACAGACATACATACATACTTTGGCCAAAACATAGGTGCATGCCACCCGAAACTATGGAGTGTATGATAGTGTTCTAATACTACCATTATATATATGCAAGTTGCAGGTCTACAATTACATGTCTATTCAAGTGATCACATGTATATGCATATACATATGCATATGTATATGTATATGTATATATATACATATGCATATGTATATGTGCATATGCAAAGGAAAAAGTGAAGTTGTTATTTTAGGTGGAGAGTGGAATGAAGGAAGGAATGATGCATAAGCATAACTAGTAGCAGCATTACAACCTCCATCATATAATGCATCGTGCCTTCCATTCGTTACACTCTCCATCCAATGTAGCATTGCATATGCATAGATACATGTACATATACATATGCCTATATGTATATGCATATGCATATGCATATACATATGTACATTGAACCTAATTAGATGTATGCTTTGTTTGTTCTTCAATTAAAGTGACTGTAAATATTGGCCCCTCTTCCTTACAGCTATCTATGATGATGGTTGACTCCTACTTATGTTAATATCAGGTCAATTAGATGCATGGTTAGTTTGTTCATCAATTACACTCAATCTTACTGTGGACATCAAAATCTGCAAAGTGTGATTAGAAAACTAACAATAAAACCTGCAGAATCATTAGTATTTCAACAACAAATTAAGATATTCAACATCCTTATGAAATAACACATCATGTTCAAAATGTAAACAAATGACAAAGGATCTAAAGCAAAAGCATAAGAAAACATGATGCAAACTATCTCATATTGGATTGGTGTCACATGTGCTAGTGACCCTTTCCCAACCCTTGATTGATAAGCTTAAGATAATGAAATTGCTATGGATATAGAGATGATAAATGGACAAGATCAAGTTCTCAAAGAGAATGACCTTGCATCAAGTTGCATAGATGATGGATTTGTGAAGAGATTGTGAAGATTGTGAAGGATTTGCTTGAGGATGATGCTTGTATTTAAAGATTTTCAAAATGCCAAGTGTTGAAGATGGACCAATGTGGGATTAAGATTCTGCCAATGAGATAAGGACACTTGTCATCAAGTGATTAGTTGATGCATGTGCAAGATTTGGGAAGAGTGCCCAAGAGGGGGAAATTTTGAATTCAAATTTTGCCATAAATGCTGAGAGGGGGACAAGGAAAAACAGCAATAAATGCCCTGTTTGACTTGTCATGTTGAGGGAAAATGATTGTTTTAATAAATCAATAAAATTGATTTATTGTGCAAGTGGCTAGGTCTAGATAATGCAAGTGGGATGTGATTAGCCTTAGATTAGGATTAGATTAATTTAATGATGATTATGCTGATTTAATGCTGATTAACTAATTTGACTTTTTGGACTTTGATAATTGATTTATTGAAATCAGAAAATGATGGAAAATGTATGATTTGGATTTGATTTAAATAAAGTCCTGATTTATTTGATGAATGGAATATGATTATGCATGATGTAATTTTAACATGTCTACATTTTTCCCCTCTTTGAAGCAATGTACTTGTTGCGTTGGTTCAAAGAATAAACTTGCCGCAATCGAAATTAAAAAATTTCATGATTTTTCGGATGCCCCAGCGGAAAGAAGTACACCGGGTATTACTGCCCCCGAGAGATCGAAATAAAAAGATTCGATTTGAGGGTCGACAAAGCAGGTTCAAAACGGATGGTTATGGATGACGATGCAAAGATGATTTCAAGATGCTTAGAATAACAAATCTATATATTATCCCAAACAACTTAAATGATGATATGATATGAGATGGATGAGATGGATGATGTGATATGCTGTGATTATGCAACGGATGATTTATGATATGCTTAGACTAACAGATCTATATTATGATGATGATTATGCAATGCATGTGAAATGATCGATGTTTCCTATGATGTATGATATGGATGATATGTGATATGCAGTTTATTGATGGTTTGCAGATGCAGGATGGATGCATGATGGATGTATGACGGATGCATGATGTTAGTGCGGAAATGAGATGATGACAAGAGGATCCCACAAGTCCATGATTGGTCGAGACTTTATTAGAGATGATGATGATAGGTGATGATGATGATTTGCTTATCAAGGATTGGGATTTTCAAAGGGTCGCTTACTTTATGTTTGATTACACGCCTAAGTACGATGCATCAAGGTATAAAAGACCAGGATGGTGTTGTACCTAGTGTGATGGACTTTGACTCGACAAACAGATAGGAGTATTCTTGTTCACACTTGACATACGGAAACCTTGCTAGGGCGTACCTAACAAAGCAAGTATTCGCCAAGTTGCTTTTGCATACAAGAACGCCCACCAAGCAATGTGCCATGAAACAAAAGATAATGATCGCTGTCTCCATCTTCTATCTCTAAATCCTTCGTTCGGATATCATCGAGAGGTCCTTGGAATGAGCGCAATAAGATAAATCAAAAGAAAAGATCAAGTACACAAACAAGCCAATGTTCTTCATACCTCCAGCCAAAGGGATTTGTTTTGAAAGATGGGAGCCAAAACTCATTGCCAAAAGATAATGTCCATTGTCGGAACGGATCCTAGGACATGTTAATGACACGTCGTTTTGTTTACCCAAATTGGTTGATTTGATAAAAGTGCCCATTGTCGGAACGGATCCTAGGACATGCTTTGTATAGGATGATGATGGTTTGATAAATTGATTGATAGGCTATTGATATAAGGTTGACTGACATGTTTGCGACTGATCAAGAGTTTGATTTTGTGTTCAATGGTTCGTCGTTTCGATTTTGATTTTACGATTGAAGCTTGCATTTGCTGACTGTTGTGATTGTTTCTGTTTGTTTTGCCAAAGGATGAAGGCGATGATCAGTTATTATGGATGATTGATTATTGCGGGTGCAAGCGAGATGAGGCGGATGGATTTTTTCAAATATTTGGATGTTTTTGACGTTTTGAAATGTTTTGAGGCTGTTTTTGGTGTTTTTCGATGTTTTTACAAATGTTTTTGATTTTGATGTTTTTCAAATGTTTTTTTTTGGATTTTGATGATTTGAATGTTTTCGATTTGATGTTTTTCAATGCTTCTGGGATTTTGATGTCTCTGGCTGATCAAAGATTAGCCCTGCCTCCACGCTTAGCTCGTGAGACCTAATGTGAAGTTCTGGATTTCAATGTTTTGATGTTTTTCGCTTTTATGTTTTTTGGATTTTTGATATGTTTTGATGTTTTTTTCGCGATGATTTTGATGATTTGAATATGATATGTGTGATATCGCTTTGTTTGGGATTTTTGTTGAAAACCGTTAAGTGGATTGATTGATGATGATTTGATGATGATAACATTGTTGAGGATGCACAACAATGCAAGGATTTGATGGGATTGATGATGATAACATTGTTGAGGATACACAACAATGCAAGGACTGGATTGATTAGAATTGATAATGATAACATTGTCGAGGATACACGACAATGCAAGGATAGTGTTAAGCAACACAAGGATATCCCGAGATGATGATTTTTTTGACTGGATTTGATTGATCATGTTTGATGAAGCTTGGTTTCGAACAAAAGATGTTTGGATGATTTGATGTGATGTTGAAGGATGTGTTTAGATGCGACTGATATCAATTGATGTTCGATGAAAGATGAAGCTTGATAAGGACTGTTTTCGTCAAAATATGCCATGGGCTAGTGATTCGGATTTTTCGCTCACAAGTGGTGGACCAATTTGATTTCATGTTTTCTAATGTTTGGATCGCCACATAAGGTGAAGGATATAGACCAAGATTTATTCCCGAAGCAAGATGTACATATCTGCCCCCAATGTCTAGCAATGTATGGAATGCAATGGATGGATGCTCGGATAAGTGTATGGATGGATGGATATGGTAAGCACGCAAAGTATGCCAAGGATTATCTTGCGATAATATAAGGTGTTCGGATAACAAGTGCTCATTTGGATAATGCTTCATGGCTCAGATAATGCTGCATAGGATAGGATTTAATGAAAACAGCCCATGTCAAGATGTTCACCGTAAGCAAGCGTAAAGCGTGCCCCAAAATTTCATCAAGATCAAGATAACTTGGATGATGGATGTAGATGGATGAAAATGGATTAGATCAATGGTTTATGGATGGATGGATTTAATATGGCTAATATGGATGGAATGCTCGATTTATTATGGATGGGATGAGATGCTTTCATCCGAACTGGCGCACGTAGATGCTCGATTCCACACATGACGCCTCGGCTTTTTGCTTCGCTTTCGCTTATGGTTCCTTTGCCTTAAAGTTTACTTCAATCGTGTGGTTTCACTCAGAGGACGATTTTGTAATCGGTTTAACTTTTCGATTTTTTTTTTGGATTTCTTTTTCATTATTTTGATTTTTATTTTTCGAAGATCCATGCGCCGAACCACCGGTGGTGTTGACGATGCTTCTGGCCATAATGTGCCATCGATATCCCCGCCTCAAGGAGCCGCAAGCATAAGATAATGCACTTGAATGCAACTTTGGGATTCTTGATCTGCTTCGCTAATGTGGTTAACTCGGCTCGCATGCGACATCACATAAAGTACTCAATCCTTATGATGAAGGGTCAGTTGCCAATACATGTCAATATGAGAATTCGATACCGCGGAGGTGGATGATGGAGTGACATTTAGGATAAGAGATGGATTAAGGACAGCTTGGAACCCTTTGGACTCTCCAAACTTGGGAAGATGACCAATGTGATGGGTGGATACCTGGCGTATGGAATTAGGACCAACTGCTTGATATACTTTGTACGTCGCTTGAAAAGTTTGCTTTTGCTTTTGCGGACATCCTTGATGGATACTTTTCCCTTTTTTATTTTGCCCCACAGTTTCTTTGACTGATGGAGTTTGATAGGGATGATCTTTCTTTGTATTCTTTGGTATCCATATGTATTTGATTTGTCCATTATGCTTCTCAGCTTCTTTTGATTTGATAACATTCTTCGTACTTTGATTCAAATATTTCTTTTGACGTTGGTCCCAATTTGTGGATGGGGTAATGGGTGGATGAAGATTCATGGCGTGGCTGGTTGTAGTATTGACACTAGCTTCATCATAAGGACTCTTCATGCTCCCTATGTTGACGTTTGCTTGAGACGAAGTTTCCCCCAGTATGGTGATAGTATCACCTTTATTCATTGATTCTGCTTGTTTGAAGAGCTCTTGTTCAAAATGCATTCTCTGATCAATGATCACTGTAGACGACATTATTTCCATTTGTTGCTCTGCTATCTCTGAATGTTCTATCTGACTTGTTTCCTTGGGCAGATAGTGATGGATATCCTTATTCATGATGTCCTCAGTCTGAGTTTGGGACATATTTGATCCTGATGTTGACAACTCCATTTGATTGTAGGAGTTAAGAATCTGCTCTTTTTGTGTAACAAAGTCTTGTTCTAGATGAAGATCAGCTACGTGCCCATCTGTAGAAAGCATCTCATGGGTAGATGGAGGAGTATGTGCTACATGGATATGATCATCTTGCATGGATAAGAGAGTGTTCATTAGATTATTGTAGTATCTTGGAGATACAAATTCTTGATCTTGATTAATTTTGGAGTTGCTTTCGACATGCTTTGGATCAAGCTCTTGACATGGGGTAGCTTCAAATGATGGATTTCTTACAAAGTACTTTTGGATGTCGACATTAGGCATGGTCAAGTTCAAGGCTCCTTCAGCATCTGTAACCATGCGGTCAAAGGGGATCAACATGTTTTGAAAAGGACCATTGCTAGACTTTGGTAAAAGATTTTGATCATGCTTTGGAATAAATTCTTGAGATATGTCCTCTAACTCGTAAGGCGATGTAGAGATATTTTCAACATGATCATAGGTCGATGGATCATGCATTATGTCAATAGGATCAAATAACCCTAACACTCCTTGAAAGAGATCACTAAAAAGTGGCTCTTGATGTATGGTGAGTTTATCATCGGATTGTGTAGATACATCCTCAATGTGCTCCTCGATGGAGAGGTTTTGATCATTGTTTTCGACAATTGTGGTGGAGAGATTATGAATGTCTTCAACCATAGAGTCAATTGATGTTGATATTTCTTGAATTGGCTCATTGTCGAGTTTTTTTGGTGGATTTTGATCGCGGATCTCGCGCGACTCTCTGACATTTGTCACATTTTGATCAGCTGGATGAAGTAAACGGTGCTTAGTGATGGGATTGATCTTGATCCTTGTTTTCAATAGTTGCCTGGCCTTTTGTGTTTGTGCTCGTTGCTGCAGCTTATGCTTGGAAACTTCTGGCATTGTTGCACTTGTTGAGCTTGTGTTGCTTGTTGCTGTTGCAGCGATGTTTGAGCTTGATTTTGCTGTGAAGCTTGAGAAGCGTGCGTGGCTATAGGCGCTTGCCGAATTGTTTGATATTGTTGGAGAAATTGTTGGTATGCTTTGAATGAAGCATTGTAATTGCTTACTTGGCTTAGTCGCAATGGTGGTGGTGGTGGGATTGAAATTGTGTTGGATGTAGTGACAAGTGTTTGAGATACGCTCGGAGCGATCATGGTAGTGAGGGGTTGAGATGTAATGGGTGTGATAGTGGCGTTTGGAATGATTGAAGGGATAGTGATGGTTGGAATGACCGAGGTGATAGGTCCTTGAGAGACCAAATTTTGATTTGGGATCAATGTTGTTTGATTAGATACCATCCATTGGTGTGATGTCGATGGTATACTTGAAGGATTTGACGTGATGGTTTGATTGATGTTATGTGGATTGATTTGGGTGAAATGATTGGTGTTAGGTAAAGGGGGAATCCCTAAACCAATGAATGATGTTGATAATGGTGGTGGAGATTTCCCTTGGCGCAATGCCTCAACTATTTTGGAAAGTTCCGCAATTTGATCTCGCCAAATTTGTTCTTGATTTTGATTTTGACTCACTTGAGATAGTTGATTTGGCTTGTGTTCAAGTAGTTTTGGCATGGGATTATGGGAAAATTGACTTTGGATAATGTTCTGATTTGGCATGATAGGATGAACAATGTTGGTATTGGGAATCATTTTTCCAAAGGTTTCCGAGTTAGGATTCATGTTTCGAAAAAATGCATTTGGTACATCCATATTTGGTTTGTAGGGATTTGGTGGAATGATGTTGCTCGTTTGAAGACTCATGTATTGATTGTTTGGAGGATAGACTTGTAAGTTTGGACTTTGATTGAAATCTATCATGGGGAGATGTGTTCCAAAATTCAGATTGGGCATACCCACACTTGTTGTACCATTGACATTTGTCGAAGGAAATGATCCTATGCATGGATTTTGATAATTGATAGGCATTGCAAGGTTTTGAAGATTCAACTGATTTGGATTACCCAAGATGTATGGATCAAGTGTATATTCCATGTTCCTCTTGTGTTTTGACCTTGTTATGAAAGTGACTTCTAAGGTTCTTAGGACCAATGGCAAGATGGAGGATGAAAGGTGGATGATATGAGTGATGAACGTTTAGGAACTTTGAATCAATGCTAGACTTAGGGATTTTGATTTTGATTGTTTGATGTGGATGATGAACTTGTAAACCCTAAGATGTTGGATGTTATCTTTAGGATGAACTTATTCAAAAGGTTTGCTAATTCAATTAGATGTATGAGAAAGGATGCATTACCACACACCTAATTAAACAATTGACTTTGATTTGGTTTAAGGATGTACCCAAGTCTAGAATGATGTTTGCAAAGATCTAAAGTTGTTTTGGTGAGATGGATTGATGAATGTTTGGAAGATAGATGAAAGTTTTGATGATCCTAAGAGACTTAGAGAGACTTTGTTTACTAGGTCAAGGTATTGAAGAACACACTTTTCTCTAAGAGCAATCAAAAGACCAATATGACCAAGAGATATCAAGCACATGTGTGGGGTCCAATTTGTTTATCTTTGCCTAGTGTATTCCTTTTACCACAAACACACTCTTGATTAAAGTTTCAAAGTAAGATGTCCAATGTCTAAATTCCTTTTCTTCCCACAAAGTGTTATGTGGGAGTTCCAAGAAATTGAGGCAAAGGGATTTCCTATTGTTAACCCTAGTTAGAGCAAATGACGATATAAATTCAAGTGATGAGAAACCTCTAAGGACATAATCCCAAGGGAAGGCAACAACACTTAAATTTGTCAAAAGGTATTTGCTCTATCAAAAGGGGTTTGAAATTTGCATGATCATGTTTAAGTGTTTGTTTGCAAAATGTTTTCGAATACACACTGTGTTTTCAAACAAAGAATAATTACAAGCCCTATGGATGATAGACAATGTTTGTTGAGTCCCCACTTGACAAGTCCGTTTTACGCCTTACTTTAGCTTTATGGTTAGATGGCTAATCTCCACCGGCTCTCCACTCCGCATCACTTATACCTAAGCATCAACACCCATGAAACTCCCATGGCATGCTTTCCATCTCTCTACTAAAAGCCGTGAAATTGTGGGCGGCTTCAACGACCGCTTCACCCAACAACAAACAGATATGATTTTGGCAACTTCAACACATAGGTTCAGTGACTTCTTCGCTTCAGAGCTGACTCAACGCGGGTAAGATCCCTTTGATCCATCTGCCTTTGCGCCAACCGCTGATTATGGCTTAACCAAATCCTTTCATTTATATCCTACCGAAATATTTCGGGCTTTGAGCGTTACCCGCTGAGTTTCGCCGCTTGGTGAAAGTACTTTTTCCCCAAGTGCCCTCTGCTATGCAAACAAAGCGAAAGCAAAGACAATCCAGAATCCTCGATCGACATCTTCGATGGCACAAAGAATTCCAAGAATGTACTTAAAAATGCCCCCTACCACACTCTCAAGACAAAGATTGTGCCCTCAATTTTTAAGCCCAAAATGAAGTGTTTTTAAAGCAATAAAATGTATTTTGAGTGTTTCTCTTGCACCCTAGATCGCATGAAGCGCAAGGGGAGAGGATACGCACTCAAAAGACAAAATAACACAATCAAGCACTTGTTCGTTTTAGCCTCAAAGCAATGATGACTTCATTTTAAGCACCAAAATCAAATGTGAAGTTTGCCTTGTTCAATTTTAAACCAAAACGAAATCTAGTAAGTTTGTTCTAAGGTTCGTTTTAAGCCCTTTGCAATGAAAATGAAATTGTTCGTTTTAGCCCCAATTGAAAACTAATGTTCTAAAACGAAAAGGAAAACAATTTCGTGAAGTGTTGATCAAACACTTAAAGTGTTAAAGAACACATTGTGTTTTCAAAAAAACATTTCCCTCCTTTCGTGAAGTAGTATTGATCAAAAAAACAAAGTGTTAAAAAACACAATGTGTTTTCAAACAAGAATCCTCCTCCTCTTTTGCTTTGCATCTTTTCGCCTTTGTTCGTTTTTTGTACCTTTTCGCCTTCGCTTTCACTTGATTCCGATGTTTGACTTTGATATCAACCTTTGCCTTTTTCCTATCAATATCACAAGTAAGAGTTAGGCAAAATGATAAGATTTAAGGCATGTCAACTCTATGAAGAAATCTTTTCCTTTTTTTAAAGCAAGGAAAATAAAATAAAATTGCATTGACATTTATTATTGATTCAATGATAAATGTCAACACACTTTTAATTTACACATGACCTTACGATAAACTTGAATCAATGATAACATGTCAGGACACTTTTAATTTACACTTGCCTTTTATAACAACAAAAAGAAATGGATTTCAAAACTTTTAATTTACAGCAGACCAAATGCGCATTAAAGACCAACTTAGGTACAGCAGTTATGATGATGACTTCAGTAGTGTTTGGCAGTAAACAAGAGTACATTGTGTTGATGTCGACCAAATCACATTGCATAGAGCACATCTAGAATCTAGAGCCATAGCCATAGCTGCAGTAATAATCATAGCCCCTCATAGCTCTAGTCTTGCAAAGAGTAATAGGAAAGCTGCAAAACAGTTGTCTTTTCATAAAAAAATATGACTGCGAGATGAGAATTCTAGACGGTGTTATGTAAGAAAAATGACAAAAAACACTATAAAGCATGTGCCTCCTTCATTGAAAATTTAATGAATAGGCATTGAGGCTAGGGGTGGTGTATCGACTCGCAGCTGTGATGATTAGACTGGTAAACGTTCGCCATCATTTCCACCATGCTCACCTCGCTTTTCGTGGCCATCAAACTGCCCTGCAATAAATTCTCACGATGTAAAAGCACAACAAAGCACCTTGTCTTTAATGTTAGAAGTCCGCACCAAGTGGTGGAGTCAGGCCATCCAGAGGAGCAGCGACCACAGATTGGTGAACATTTAAATTGCAGAGCTCTCAGAAGACCGCTTGTGTGGAATGCGTAAGCATAGGAAAGGCGTATGAAATGTTAGACCTCTTAGAAGACTGCTTGTGTGGGTCGCTCTTTACCAAACAATGGGACATCCTCTGCAATGGTTATTACTGCATGGTGAAGCCAGTATCATACTACACCATCGCACTGACCAGAGGGACCGACTGACAACTTCTTGACTGCGCAGAATGAGCAAAGAGTATACCCGCTGCTTGGCCTATCTACAGCTGCACCACAGAAGTGTTGACTTCAAGAAATGATTTGAGGCCGAGTTTGGTGGAGTCCCATTTGAGGTGTCCTCTGTAGCGTGTGGAAGCATAGATCAAGTCACATGAGGGCGCGATGAACTACTTGATAGAATGTCTGTATGAAGAATACAAAAGCATAGGGAAGCCGTTGCAACTGTTTTGACATTATATTGTGCTTTGCATTAGATATTATAAAGCGTAGATTTGAAACGATGAGTAGCTACTATAAAGCGCTTTGGAGCAGCAGAGGAGTCAATGCAGCTACCGATTGAGCAAAATAAAGGGCGCTGGGCATTAAGAATAAATCAAGGTAGC